>CM046423.1:26664885-27027385 GCA_025506505.1 Flaveria sonorensis | reverse complement strand
GGACCTTGGCTGTCCGCTGTAGACTTAAGTTGTCCGCTGTGGATACTTAGTACTTTAAGCCATTCGTTGTATTAGTTACTCATGAGCTGTGAACACTTAGGAGTTTTTCTGAAATTTTGAGAATAGAGTTCAAGTGTTAAGAACTTATGTTTAATGGTGATTATGCTTGTTCTATGTTTCAAATGTTTTATTTACCTTCTTATGGGCTGCTTACTATGAATAATTATTATTGTTTCATGATATGTGATTTTAAGGTAATAATACTATAAAAGTATTATTCATAATAAGTGGACACAAAGGAATAAAAGAAGGACAGTGAAACTTAATAAATGTTACCCCAGGGCCCTAACAAAAAGGTGAAAAGCCTTGCAAGCTTTTCCAACGGAGGTTCACGACCATATTGTCGTTAGCTCAAATGATGTGCGGCTGTTTCAGCCCAAGAAAGGTACATCCGGGGTCCAATCCTTGTGATTGACCAATAAACTAATGGGATCCAAGTTCAAGAGCAGGATTCGTGCCTAGCAGCGTGGATCAACTGTTGGGGGTTAACTACCACTTATTAATGTGTACCGATAGGGGTTCGACATGTGTTGCCAACCAACAATATAGGTTCTTGCTTTGTGCAAACCTAGACAATGAAAGTGAAAGATAATGAACAAAAGAAAGATAAAGAATCCCTTAATGATTGAATTATGTGTATTGATGAATGATCACAGGTGAAGTTTACAAAAGTATATTCTATATATATTATTGAACTAGGACTCACTCAGCAACGCTGACTTTTTATATGCATATCAGTTGGCAGGTAATGTGGTTGCTGAGGGTGGCACGGAGTTGAAGCTACTTGAAAAATAAAGACTGGCATCCATGGCACGCTGAAAAGTTATTTTTGTTTTGAAATGCAACTAGATGTCCTTTTTGTAACTAGCAACAACAATGTATTTCTTGACAAAAGTAATGGTCAATGAATGCTATGGTTTTTATTAAATTATTCCACTACAAAGTTTTCTTGTTTTGATAAATCTGAATGTGTTTTATTATGAAAAAAATGCTATGAATGACCAACTGTGGGGTTCCCAGGAATGGGGCCTTACACAACAGCAGCAACAACAGCAGCAGCAACAACAACAACAACAACAACAACAACAGCAACAATAACAACAACAATAACAACAAAAACAACAACCACAACAACAACCACAAGAACAATAACAACAACTACAACAACAACCATAACAATAACAACAACAACAACTACAAGAATAACAACAACAACAACAATAGCAACAGTAGCAGCAGCAAAAATAGCAGCAACAACAGCAGTAGCAGCAACAACAGCAGCCACAACAACAGCACCAACAACAGCACCAACAACCACAGCAACAATAGCAGCAACAACCGCAGCAACAACAACAGCAATAACAACAGCAACAACAACAACAAAAACAACAAGAACAACAATAACAAGAACAACAACAACAACAACAACGACAACAACAAAAACAACAACAACAACAACATGTAAGGCCCCGTTCCCAGGACGCTTACAGCTGGTCAATCATCGCATAAAACATTTAAAACACATCATTTGCAGCGGAATTAAAACTTTTCATTCATAATTAAAATCGTGTCATTACATCGAATCATTTATTTACGTCTCAAAATTTTGTTAATACAACAATCATTTCTAAAAATTATGGATGCCAGACGCAATTCATCCCCAGTGGCTTATGCATCCATGCCTGCACCTCCTTAGCATCAAACGATTACCTGCCAACTATTATGTATACAAAAGTCAGCTACGCTGAGTGAGTTCTAGTTTATAACTAAAATACTTTACCTTTCGTTAAAAAACATATCCTTTACTTTCGTTCATGATCACACATCGTAAGTACATCTTGATAATAATTATTATTATCTTATCATCGTTCGTAATCGTTTGTTTTCGTACTTTCTTTCATTCTTTCACTTTTAATCTGGATCCTGTCATAGGCTACACCCCATCGTCATGCATGAAGCAACTTCTGTCTTGGGGTCGAGCGACAAGGATCCCGTTTTCGTACGTCTTGATCAGTCACAAAGACTGACCCCCCTATGTGCATCCTCATGGGTTAGCTAAACTACACACAGCTGAGCTAACAACGCCTCAATGAGTTGTGAATCTCCTTTCAATTTGCTTGCAATACTTTCATTCTTTCATTACATTCCACTTTCATCATCGCTATCTTTCACTTTCGTTACGTAATACTTTACTTACATAATCATACATATCAAGCAAAGTCACATCATAAAACATATAGTTTTAAAAAGCCATTTAATGTGAAAAGATAACATATCACACATAACAGCATTGCATGCTAAAACTTAACATACATCAGCAACATCTTGCGTGAGAGCTACCCCTTTCGTGCGAGAACCATCCTATCACTTGAAACCATCAAGTCGCTCGAGAACCACATGTCGTGCGAGAACTTACAAGTCGCGCGAGAACTACCTATCACGCTAAAACATGCATATCACACGAAAGAACACCTTTCGCGTGAAAACTTCCTAGAGTTCAAACTTTTAACTTATTTCAAAACTGCCCACGCAAAAACTACAGGTTCTTCCCGCCCAATCACAACTTATCGCGTCTAAGGCTATTCTAACATGCAAACATCTTAAACAACATCCTACCAAGCATGAACAGGAACATTTAAATGTATAGTATGCATAATAGCCCCAAAACATAAAAACTTGCGTAAAAGGGGACTAGAAACTCACCTCTTGAAGTTTTAGCACAAACACAACCTTCCTGAAACCCTTGCTGAGCGAAAAATACATAACCATGAATTATATTCATCAATAATCCATTCTTAGTACATAACACGAGTTATATACCTTAAGCACTTGGATTCTTAACTTTCTCTCTCCACACAGCCGATTTCTCTCTCTAGCAGCTGAACTTTTTGCGCAAAATGGAGTCAGACTGGGTGTTCTCAGCTATTTATACCCTGCTGAGCTTTTCGAATGAACTTGTCATGTGAGAACTTCCTTTTGCATGAGAACTTCTTCTGCCTTCTTTTTCTTCAAAATTTTCGGGCGTTACAAGTCCACCCCCCTTATTGAGGTTTCGTCCCCGAAACCTGTTAGCTCTCGAACAGCTACGGGTAATGCTGCCTCATCTCCTCCTCGGTCTCCCATGTAGACTCAGACCCCTTTCTGTGTTTCCACTATACACGCACAAGTGGAACCACTTTATTCTGTAATCTCTTCTCTTTTCGGTCAATGATTGCTGGTTGCTCTACGTAATTAAGCCGTTCATCAACCACAATATCCTCCAGTAGCACAATCATATCCTCATCGGCTAAGTAATTTCTCAGATGAGATACATGGAATGTCAGGTGAATTCCACTTAACTCATCGGGTTGTTCCAATCGATAGGCCACCTCTCCTACCCGAGCAATAATTCGAAAAGGCCCTACATACCTCGGGCTTAGCTTTCCTCATTTTTTGAACTGGATGATCCCTTTCTAAGGCGAGACCTTCAACATAACTCTATCACCCACATTGAATTCAATCGGTCTATGCCTTTTGTCGGCATACGACTTTTGTCTATCCTTTGCTGCTTTCATAAAGGCCTTAATCTTCTCCAACTTCTCAGTCGTAGCCTCAATCACCTTAATGCTTCCCAACTCCTTCTGCCCAATGTCACCCCAACATATGGGCGTTATACACTTCCTACCGTATAGCATCTCATATGGTGGCATACCAATGCTGGCATGATAACTGTTGTTGTATGACAATTCAGCTAACAGTAAGTGTTCGGGCCAACTTCCTCCAAAATCAATAACACATGCTCGGAACATATCCTCAAGTGTCTGTATGGTTCTCTCTGACTGACCATCTGTCTAAGGATGATAAGTTGTACTGATGTGTAGCCTCGTACCCATCGCATCATGGAATCTCTTCCAAAACATAGATGTAAACCGAGTGTCATGGTCTGACACTATGGACACTGGTACACCATGATGACTCACAATCTCCTTATTGAATTGATCCGCTAACCTCTCAAATGAATACATCTCATGGATTGGCATGAAATGAGCACTCTTCGTCAGACGGTCTACTATCACCCATATGGCATCATACCCTCTTGCTGTACGAGGCAACTTCATAATGAAGTCCATCGTGCTCCTATTTTCACTCAGGTATATCTAAAGGTTGGATCTTCCTATATGGCTTCTGATGCTCCGCCTACACGTGCAGGCAAGTAAGGCACTTACCTACATACTCCGCTACGTCGCGCTTCATTCCCGGCTACCAGTAATCTTTCTTCATATCCGTATACATCTTCGTGGCACCGGGGTGAATTGAGTATTGAGTCTTATGGGCCTCATCCATGATCTTTCCCCGTAGATCCCCGTAACGAGGAATCTACATCCACCCAAATTGGGTTCTAACATCGAGAGTATTCTCATCCAACTCCGCGACTAGGCCTTTCATCCTTTCGGAGTTGATTCGACCCTCTTTCAATGCCTCATCCTGAAATTCCTTGACCTGCTTCATCACGTCAGAGATCATTACCAACTGATAAGCCTTTACCCAAATCGGCTCGGGTCTCTCTTTTCGGCTAAGGGCATCCGCCACTACGTTGGCCTTGCCTGGATGATAGTGGATCTCACAATCATAATCCTTGATTAGCTCTAACCACCTTCTTTGCCTCATATTAAGATCCTTTTGCTCAAAGAAGTACTTCAAGCTTTTGTGGTCAATAAAGATGGTGCACTTTGTCCCGTACAAGTTGTGCCTCTAAATCTTCAATGCAAAGACCACAGCCGCTAGTTCCAAGTCATGAGTAGGGTAGTTAGCCTCATGGATCTTCAACTGTAGGGATGCATAGGCTATAACCCTCCCCTGTTGTATTAACACGCATCCCAATCCTAAATAAGAAGCATCTGAATAGACCACCAGATCTTTGCTCCTATCGGGTAATGTCAAGACAGGAGCTTGAGTCAATCTCGTCTTTAACTCTTCAAAAGAATTCTCCTATTCTAGACCCCATACAAACTTTGCCTCCTTGTGGGTCAACTTAGTCAATGGTGAATCTATCTTGGAGAAGTCTTGGATGAATCTTCTGTAGTAGCCCGCCAAACCCAAGAAACTAGGAATCTCGGATGTCGTCTTTGGAGACTTCCATTGCATCACCGCCTCAACCTTCGCTGGGTCTACCATGATCCCTTCCCGGTTGACCACATGACCCAGAAACTGAACCTCGCGCAACCAGAATGCGTATTTGGAGAACTTGGCAAACAGGTTCTCTCTCCTAAGTGTCTCCAATACCTCACGAATGTGACCGGCATGCTCTTCTTTGCTCTTCGAGTAAATCAGGATATCATCAATGAACACAATCACTGATTTATCCAACATTGGCCAACACACCATATTCATCAAATCCATAAAAGTAGTAGGCGCGTTGGTTAAACCAAAGGACATAACAAGAAACTTGTAGTGTCCATAACGTGTGTCAAAAGCTGTTTTAGGTATATCCTGCTCCTTCACCTTCAACTGATGGTAACCAGATCGGAGATCTATCCCCGAGAACCAACAGGCACCTTGGAGCTGATCAAATAAGTCATCAATCCTTGGTAACGGATAACAGTTCTTCACAGTTAACTTGTTCAGCTCACGGTAATCGATGCACATCCTCATGCTATCGTCCTACTTCTTCACAAACTGTTGGGTTTTGAACAAGTTTATCAGATCTATTTTATCCATATAAAATAGAAAACGCAACGGAACTTCAGTTTAAAACTTGTTACAGTTAGCATATATATAAAACATTTTTATATTTATCTATTAAAACCCCATATGGATCGATATATGAACAACATGCTTACAAACAACCATAGGGTGTTTAGAAATACAACCTTTGTAGAAGAATGGGAGGGAGATCAGATGAAAGCAAGTCTTCAAAGCAGAAGACCTCAAGCGGTTCTACCCACAAGCCACCAAAAGACACCCGGTTGCTAGGATTTTTCACTTTGAACAAACACTCCTGATTTTGCTCTTGACCGATCGAGAGAAAAATAGAGCTTGGAGTATTCAGCACTTTTAGTGTTGTGTAAAAAGTTATCATGGAGAGAGATCAGATGCAATCATATATTGCATGTCCTTGGAAACTTAAAATTCAGGAGATAGAAAATAGGTGGGGCCCGGCCCCTTAACCCATCCGCATTTCTCAACATCATCCGCATTTGTAAATGCGGATGCATGTTCTTCTCCCGCATTTGTAAATGCTGATGAAGAAAGTTCATCCGCATTTCCAAATGGTCATCCGCATTTCCAAATATTCATCCGCATTTGTAAATGCGGTTGAACTGTTAATCAGCATTTCCAAAAATGCTCATCCGCATTAGTTAACACGTAAATGCGGATAGTTATCTTCATCCGCATAAGTAAATGCGGATGAATTTTCTTCATCCGCATTTCTTTAACCACATCAAATGTGGCTGTTATAAGCAAATGCGGATGAATTATATACATTCTCTCTCTAAAATAAATTATCCATATAATCTATTTACAACACAAGTAAAAATATCTAGAAACCCAATTTCTAGATATTCTAAGTGTTAATATTCATTTATATGATCATATCATAAAACAAATATTGTAGGTGTTTGTCTAGCTTGTTTTTGGGTATGACCCGACTTGGATCATGACGTACTAGCCACATCAATTCAATATGTATTTTGGGCAGACTATTTCCAACAATCTCCCACTTGCACAAGATACAAAGAGGATTGATGCAAGTAGCAAATACCGCCTAACAATGGTTTACTACCCCTAATATGCATGACTAAGTTCCATTCAATAACATCATCCTCTTCAAGTCTCTTACTTGAAATGATTTAGGTGAATCAAATCATATATCCTTTTGTTTTAGATGACATGTTAAATCCAGAGACACAAAATGATTATTCCCTGTTGATTTAACTTTATCAGGCCTTAGACATCTCACTCTCAATGAATAAGAGGAACAAATCCCATCTTGACTACATACGTTTCTCACAATCACCTTGTATCACACCAGAACATAGCCTTGTATGCTATCCATTATTTCAAAACAGCGAAGAACTAGATCAAGGTATTATATTTGGTGAATATCAAAACCCAATATGTATCTCAGGTCGGAGGATACTATGATATTCGCCTTTACTCAAATTTACTTATGATCTATCACAAGATTCCATGTAGTTAAATTTGAGGGCGGGTTAGTCCAATATTTATATCCTATAAATATCCATGAACCTTGGCAGTGAACCCTCGCTCTATATTCATACCTTATGAATATCCACCAATCCAAGTTCATGATAGTCTTACCTTCATATTTGTTCCCACAAAAATGAGCGACTACGAACATTTAGAATAATTAACTTATTCACAGATTTAAACATGATAAAATGGAACATAACTCAAAGTATCATAATTATTCAAAAGAGTTAAAATTTACAATCGTTTCGATATTTAAATACTGAAAAGATCAAATCCAATCACTAGAATATCGAAGTCTTAAGGCACAAGTATGACTCTCATGCTTTGGCCTTTCAAGGAGCTTCGTGAGTGGATCCGCAATGTTTTGATCGGTGTGAACTTTGCGAATACATTTCTTTCCTTTTTCAACTTCATCCCTTATGTAGTTGAATCTCCACTCAATTTGCCTCGTCTTTTTATGTGCTCGGGGTTCCTTGATTTGAGCAATCGCACCCTCGTTGTCACAAAAGATCTCTAGAGGGTCCTGAATGGTACGGACCACCCGTAGGTCGACAATGAACTTCCTTATCCAAGAAGCTTCTTGAGCTGCCAATGAGACGGCGATGTATTCCGATTCAGTGGTGGACAATGCTACCACATCTTGTTTTGCGCTCTTCCAAGAGACTGCTCCTCCATTCATAATGAAAACATATCCCGATTGTGATCGAGAATCATCTCGATCAATTTGGAAACTCGCATCCGTGTAACCCTTTACAACGAGTTCGTTCTCACCAGAGCCATATATTAGAAACATATCCTTAGTCCTTCTAAGATATTTCAATATACTCTTAACCGCCATCCAATGGCAATTTCTCAGATTTTGCTAGTATCTGCTTGTCATGCTCAAAGCGCATGACACATCCGGTCTAGTGCATATCATAGCATACATGATGGATCCTATAGCCGATGCATATGGGATTCCTTTCATTTTCTCTTGCTCATCCTTTGAGCTTGGAGATTAAGATGCACTCAATATTGTTCCTCTTTGAATAGGCACCAAACCTTTCTTAGAGTTCTCCATCTTGAACCTTTTCAGGATTTTATCAATGTATGCACTTTGGTTTAAACCTATCAACCGCCTTGATCTATCCCTATAGATCCTCATTCCTAAAATATAGGCGACTTCACCAAGATCCTTAATGGAAAAACAACTTCCAAGCCAGGTTTTTACACCTTCCATGGTTGGAATGTCATTTCCAAACAATAGTATGTCGTCAACATACAATACTAAGAAAGTAATAATGGTCCCACTAGATTTCTTATACACACAAGCCTCATCAGCATTTTTGATGAATCCAAATTTCTTGACTTCATCATCAAAATGGTGATTCCAACTTCTAGAATGTGGATCGACAAAACCTTCGGGCTGAACCATATAGACATCTTCTTCAAGATATCCATTTAGAAAAGCGGTTTTGACATCCATTTTCCAAATCTCATAGTCATAATATGTGGAAATGGAAAATAATATCCTAATTGACTTTAGCATTGCCACGGGCGAAAAAGTCTCATCATAATCAACCCCTTGAGTTTGAGTAAAACCTTTTGCTACAAGTCTTGCTTTATAAGTATCCAAGTTTCCATGCATGTCGGTTTTCTTCTTAAAAACCCATTTACTTCAAACCGGTTTGGTGTTAAGAGGTGGTGCAACTAAATCCAATACTTGGTTGCATGCATGGATTGCATCTCAATGTTCATAGCTTCAAGCCATTTGTCTCAATCAGATTGTGATATTGCATCATGGTATGTGGTGGGTTCATCCAAATCTACCACATAGCATCCATCCTTGAAAAATCCATATCTTTCGGGTGGATTACTAATTCTACCAGATCTTCGAACGTTTTGTGTGTCTTGATCAACCATTTGATCATTTTCAACAACCTCTTGTTGAGTGCTTGTATCAAACAAACGTGTATCCGCTAGTGGTTCTCGATCCTCCTCGAGTTCCACCGTTCTATCAGTTCCTTCCATAAGGAACTTAGTTTCCAAGAACTCAGCCTTTAAAGCAATGTACACCTTTTGCTCGGTTGGGTTGTAGAAGTAATATACCATAGACTCTTTGGGATATCCTACAAAGATACACTTAGTGGATTGAATTTCAAGTTTGTTTTGGGAGTTGCGTTTGACATAAGCCTCACAACCCCATACCCTTAAATATGATAATGATGGAACCCTTCCATGCCATATTTCAAAAGGTGTCTTGTCCACTTTCTTGGTTGGGGCCATATTTAAATTACGGACTGCCAAGAGCAATGCGTAACCCCAAAATGATAGAGGCAATGTGCTTCTAGCCATCTTAGATCGAACCATATCCAATAGAGTTCGATTCCTCCTTTCGGACACACCATTATGTTGTGGTGTTCCTGGTGGAGTGAGTTGCGAGATGATTCCACAACTCCTAAGATGATCTTGAAAGGCATCATTAAGGTATTCACCTCCTCTATCTGAACGAAGTACTTTGATGGTTTTATTGAGTTGATTTTCAACTTCATTTTGGAAGACTTTGAACATTTCAAAGGCTTCATCTTTGTTTCTTAACAAGTACACATACCCATAACGACTATAATCATCGGTAAAGGTAATGAAGTATCTTTCACCATTCCTTGTCATTGTCTTAAAAGGCCCACATACATCCGAATGTATGGTACCTAATAAGTCTTTTACCCTCTCATTAGTTCCACCAAAGGGTTTCTTGGTCATCTTTCCTTGTAAACAAGACTCACACTTATCAAATGAATCTTCATTTGATTCCAAAAGACTATTCTTTTGAAGTGTATGTATGTGATCTTTGTTTATGTGACCAAGGCTACAATGCCAAAGATAAGTCATACAAAAATCCATTTTGAGTTTCTTGGTGCTTGATTGCTATAACGAGTTATCAAATGATGTGTTATCATGAACTAATTCATAAATGCCATTACACGGCATAACTTTAAAATAAAAGACATCATTCATGAAAACACAAATACCATTGTCAACAAACTTAAAATCATAACCATATTATCTTAAAAGATAAACGGAGATAATGTTCCTAGTCAAACTAGGAGTATACAAAATGTTTTTCAAAACAACTTCCAAACCATTTGGAAGCTTCAATATGTAGTCTCCTTAGGCTTCGACGTCAACTTTTGCTCTGTTGCCCATGAAGAGACTTGTATCTCCTTTCTTGAAATTTTTATTTCTTTTGAACCCCTGCAATAAATTATAAATATGAGTTCCACATCCGGTATCTAATACCCATGTGTTAGAAGAAATAACAATTAGATCAATATGGATCATGAAAGTTGTACCTGAGGTTTGCCCCGCATCCCTCTTTGCTTTCAACTCCTTGAGATAGGTTGGACAATTCCTCTTCCAATGTCCTATCTGACCACACTCAAAGCATGGATCGTTCTCCATCACCTTAGGCTTCTTAAGCTTTGGTTTTGGAGGTTCGGCTCTAGCCTTTCCCTTACCTTTCCCTTTGATGTACCCTTTGCCTTTGGAAACATTTGCCTTGGGATCGGGGTATTGCCTTTTCTTGTTGCCTCCCTCATTGATCGTGAGGACCGGTAAAACCCTTTTACCCATCCCCGCCTTGGCTGTTTTGAGAATTGCGTGGAGTTCACCAATGCTCTTGTCCTAACCATTCATGTTATAATTCATGATAAATGTCTCAAACCGTTTGGTTAGACCATTGAGGATCAAATCCGTGGCCAACTCTTTTGAGACGTGACAATTCAGCCTTTCCAAGCGATCAATGTGGCTTTTCATCTTAAGCACATAAGACGATACCGATTGAGTTTCTTCCATGCGACATGCATGAAGCGCTCGAACCGTTTCGAAGCGCTCTACCCTTGCTTGTTGAAGGAACATTTCCTTCAACTGGGTAATCATGTCGTATGCCCCATGATGCTCCAAATCCTTTTGGAGCTCGGGAATCATAGTTCCCAATATAAGGCAAGAAACTTGCACAGAATCCTCTGTGTGCTTAACCCAATCGTTATAGTCATCAACATCATTAACGTCAGGTTCATCGGGAATGGGATCGTCTAATACATAGGATTTCTTCTCCTGCTTGAGAATAATTCTAAAGTTTCGAAACCAATCCATAAAATTGTTGTGATTAAGATGATCTCTTTCTAAGATAGTTCTTAGTGATAGGTTATGGACGGTCTGGGTGGGATCGTTGTTGTTAGCGGCCATTTCTACAAATATTAACAAAGTTCAATTTTAGTATTTCCGAAAAAGAAATTTTAATTATTAATACCCTTTCACGTCTCATAGACAATTAATAATTAAAATCTAGAATCCAACGTTATATTTAAATAATGGTTAGGTGACCTTTATCCCATTATTTAAATTAACAAGGTAGTCAACACTTGACAATTGCAACCCTTTGCAACTTCTAGTTTTATGGGATCGGTCAAACATCTTTATGTTAAGTTGGCATGTTTAATCGCATCAACACCATTGTAAGCAATGCTTCGGTGACCCTATTCACTTGGTTTCCAACTCAAGTCGTCCTACTTACACACACATGTGAGTTTACACATACAAGTGGTTAGGTGACCTTTATCCCACAAATATGTTAACCCCACCTCAAACGCACAAGTTTCCTAAATGTGGTTAGGTGACCTTTATCCCACAAATAGTTCCCAAGTGATTCGTGTGTTGCGTAAAAGGATGGTGTTAAACTTGTTTAAAAGGGATTTTAGTTTTCATTAATTCTAGTTTTTGAAAACCTTTTGTACCTAACATTTGCATGCATTCAAATGTGTGGTACTAATATGAAAACAATTTTCAAGGTTCTTTCAATAAAACCCAATTTTTATTGTGAACACATTAACTTTAAAAAAAACTTTTATTACCCATGTAAATGTTTCATAAGAACCAATTTTATGCTTATTGTGATATTAAATTGTTTAAACATGCATATCCATATATCACAAAACAATAATAAATCAACCACACAAGCATCACATAACTTCATAACCGTAGCCTACTAAATTTAACATCACTTGTTGACCAAAACAAGTGAGTTAATAAGGTCGTTCCTTAGGGTGAATATGACACAACATTTATGTCGGTGAACTCCCACTTGATCCCACATCCAAATGCTTCAAGTGTCCACCTTGTGTTGTGACTCTTCCATTCCATTTGGGTTTCCAAGTACGCTGTGACTTCCGTACCAAAATCCTTTCGGTTAAAACCGAGAAAGACAGCCTTGTTGCATCTTCTTTTACAAAATATATCCTAAATACATTTTTCTAGTAAAAGTAAAATGCAACTAACCTAATTATTTTACATACCAAATGAAAGATAAATAAATTACATACCCAAAAGGAAGATTAAGTACATTTAAATAATTACAAAACATTTGAATAATCAAATGCAAATCACAACAAATTCATCGATAGGGTCTCGGCTTTGGTTATGTACAAGTAAAACACATATCCAAATATGTAAGTAAAATCCCAGGAGCATCCCCTTGAACCATAGATTCTCGGTTTAGGCATAAACGACCGAGAACCATGGTTTTGTTCCAAATAACAGAATCATCCAAATGATTTAAAATTTTTCAAGATTACAATATGCATGTCTAAAGAGATCTTGAAAAACAGGGGATACTAGGACTGAAACCTCTTGGCCTTTTGGTGAAACATCACCCAGAAATCAAATTTTTCAGTCCAAATGAAGCAAGTGTCCATATAACTGGCTCTGATGCCATTGTTGGGTTTTGAACAATTTTATCAGATCTATTTTATCCATATAAAATAGAAAACACAGCGGAATTTTAGTTTAAAACTTGTTACAGTTAGCATATATATAAAACATTTTTATATTTATCTGTTAAAACCCCATATGGATCGATATATGAACATGCTTACAAACAACCATAGGGTGTTTAGAAATACAACCTTTCTAGAAGAATGGGAGGGAGATCAGATGAAAGCAAGTCTTCAAAGCAGAAGACCTCGAGCGGTTCTACCCACAAGCCACCAATAGACACCCGGTTGCTAGGATTTTTCACTTTGAACAAAGACTCCTGATTTTGCTCTTGACCGATCGAGAGAAAAAGAGAGCTTGGAGTATTAAGCACTTTTCATGTTGTGTAAAAAGTTATCATGGAGAGAGATCAGATGCAATCATATATTGCATGTCCTTGGAAACTTAAAATTCAGGAGATAGAAAAGTAGGTAGGGCCCAGTCCCTTAACCCATCCGCATTTCTTAACATCATCCGCATTTGTAAATGCCCATGCATTTTCTTCTCCCGCATTTGTAAATGCGGATGTAGAAAGTGCATCCGCATTTCCAAATGGTCATCCGCATTTCCAAATGGTCATCCGCATTTGTAAATGCGGTTGAACAGTTAATCAGCATTTCTAAAAACGCTCATCCGCTTTAGTTAACACGTAAATGCGGATAGTTATCTTCATCCGCATAAGTAAATGCGGATGAGTTCTCTTCATCCGCATTTCTTTAACCACATCAAATGCGGCTGTTATAAGCAAATGTGGATGAATTATATATGTAAGGCCCCGATCCCAGGATGCTCACAGTTGGACAATCATCACATAAAATACATATAATTTACATTTACAATTTCTAAAACATTGCAGCGGAATTCTTTTAAACAAACCATTTCATATATATATAATTGCTTTTGCAAAATAATACATCGTTGACAGATTTCAAAATATTACTCGTTGCATTACATCACAAAAACATAATAATCTAAACAATGGATGCCATCCAAAAATGCCAAGTAGCTGCCCCGTGCCATCCTCAGCAACATTACCTGCTAACTAGAAACACATAAAAGTCAACATTGCTGAGTGAGTTCTAGTTTTATAAATAACATACTTTTCTTTCGTTTAAAACCATACTTTACTTTCGTAAACGATCATACATCATACGTACAAATAGATAATCTCATTATTATCTTTCATCATCGTCAACTTACATTCATTCATTCTCTTTCTTATCGTACATTTCATTCGTTCATTATTACTTTCACTTCTTTATGCTCCAGGCTAATGCCTCGAGCTATACCCCAAACATCATGCACAAGGCGGGTACTGGGCCGAAGTCTATAAATAGACTTAAAACATCATGCCCGAGGCGGGCCCAGCACCGTGGTATCATCATTTGAACCAATGACATGTGCTATACCCCAAACATCATGCACAAGGTGGGTACTGGGCCGAAGACTATAAATAGACTTCAAACATCATGCACAAGGCGGGCCCAGCACCGGGGTAAGCGACAATGGTCCCATACGTATGGTCAGTCACAAAGACTAGACCCTAGTGTGCATCCTTCTGGGGTAGCTAACCCACACACCGTTGACCTAACACCTTTCATTGGGTGTGAACCTCCTTACAGTGCTTGCAAGTCTTTTCTTACTTCCGATCGTTCATTAATGCATGCATTCATTCTTTCTTACTTCTCTTTAGTCATCTTCCACTTTTGTTAAGTACTACTTTACATAACATGGAACAACATCATCACAACAGCATACAAAGCATGCAAATCGTAAACAAGCACAGTCCCCCATAAAACCTCCTTTCTTAACACTTAAGCTCTACATCCTAAAATCTCAGGAAATTCTATCTCCTTAAAGAAATATGGATGAGCAAACAAATGCGGATGAATAAACAAATGCGGATGAGTAACCAAATGCGGATGACTGAAGCAAATGCGCATGGGAAAAACAAATGCGGATGAACACTTAGAAATACGGGTGAACAAAATATTTGATGTGTTCATCAAATGCGGATGAAGACTTAACTAATGCGGATGAACTACACATGCAAATATTCAAACTTAATGAGGATGATCAACTAACTTGAAATCGCATCTTACACTATAATCAGTTCCCAATCCTCAACCTTATACATTCATTGCACCGATCTAGCATGATAATCTCTTAGAACAAGCATACAAACAAATAAACCGAGCCAAAAATGCAGGCCCTAACACTCCCAGTAAAAGGACCGGGCCAACCTTACGATACAAAATACTGGACATATTAAAAAGTTAGTTACATGCAATTCCAGCCCCAAAACAGGTTTAAAACATAGAAACCGGGGATCTAGAACTCACCTTAGCAACCTTCGAGTATGACTTCCTTCAAACCCGTTTGCAAATGAGTTCAAACACCTAGAAACCCACCAAAAACACACACCCGAACACAACAAAACACATATAAGCATACAACCGAGGCATAGGCCGGCCAAGAACAACTTAAAACGAAGTGAAATATGCAGGAAGGTGTGGGCTGCCATCACCTTTTTGCACCCACTTTTTATACTTTTTGTCCTTTTGACACATTTAGCCCCTCAACTTGGGTTAGATTGTGTTTTCTTTCTTTTATACACATTTATTCCTTCTTTATCATCTTTTAAAATTTTTCGGGTGTTACAATATACATTCTCTCTCTAAAATAAATTATCCATATAATCTATTTACAACACAAGTACAAATATCTAGAAACCCAATTTCTAGATATTCTAAGTGTTAATATTCATTTATAAGATCATGTCATAAAACAAATATTGTAGGTGTTTGTCTAGCTTGTTTTTGGGTATGACCCGACTTGGATCATGACGTACTAGCCACATCAATTCAATATGTATTTTGGGCAGACCATTTCCAACACAAACAAGACCGGAGCAGATGATGGATTCTTTGTTGGATATTAAACACAAACAACACAAACACCTTATGATTTATTGTTTAAAAGAAAACCATATATCAGATTTCTTAAGGCCTTTGGATGTTCTGTATCAATATTAAACACCAGAGAATAATTATCCAAATTTGCTCCAAAAGCAGATGATGGATTCTTTGTTGGATATTCTAGAAGCTCAAAAGCTTACAGAGTATACAATCCAAGACTGAATATAGTGGAAGAAACAACAGATGTTGTTTTTAATGAACATTCTTTCACTAAGAAAGTCATTGGATCAAGCTGGTTGTTTGATATTGATGCTTTAACCAACTCATTTGACACATCTTATTTTGATGTCTCAGGTACTAAGGATAACAATGAGTATCCAATGGTTCCACCACCACCCATTGATGTCCCGTTGACTGCTGATCCTCCAAGGAGATCTACAAACTCTCCTTCAAGTACAATAGTTTCAACTCCACCTGAACAACCAAACACATCAAGAGGAACATCATCAACCTCACCAGTATCTTCATCTCTTGCACCCAACTAGCCACAAGAAACTACAAACCAAAAGAACATCAACCACACACTATTGATGAGGACGAAGATTACCATTCACTACCAGACACACATCATGAAGATGAAATCTTAGATTTCTTTCATGATTCCCCACAAACATTCACTGAGATCCCTTAACCAGACAATCACACATTACCCAATACTCTTGCTCAACAATCATCACATGATCAGACAATCACTAATCTTGATTCAACAATTCATGTTGATCAGATCACCAAAACAAGAGTTCACAAAGATCATCCAATAGAAAAAATCATAGGTGACCTCAACACCAGATTAACTCGTAGTCAATCTGATACAGCAAAAATTTGCTTGTATTCTTGTTTCTTATCCTTAACTGTACCCAAAAACATTACTGAAGTAGTCAAAGATAACAGTTGGATAGAAGCCATGCAAGAGTAACTACAGCAATTCAAGAAGCAAGAAGTATGGAAGCTGGTAGATCTACCTGAAGGTCAATATGTAATTTGCACAAGGTGGCTCTTTAGAAACAAAGCAGATGACAGAGGGATTGTCATAAGAAACAAAGGAAGGCTTATAGCCTAGGGTTATACTCAAGAGGAAGGCATTGACTATGATAATGTCTTTGTGTAACACCCGGAAAATTTTAAAAGACGAGAAAGAAGAATAAATGTGTATAAAAGAAAGAAAACACAATTTAACCCAAGTTGAGGGGCTAAATGTGTTAAAAGGACAAAAAGAATAAAAGTGGGTGCATAAAGTGGGCATGGCCGCCCACACTTCCTTACACACTTCTTTTCATCTGGAATTTCTAGAGAGAGAAAGAGCTGAGCTCTCGGGTTTTTGAGGAAGAAGAAGAGGAAAACCTAATTCAAGGTAAGAATTCATCATTTTAAGTTGTTCTTGGCTGGCCTATGCCTCGGTTGTATGCTTATATGTTTGTTTATGTGTTCGGGTTGTGTGATTTGGTGGGTTTTAGGTGTTTGAACTCATTTGCAAACGGGTTTGAAGAAGTCATACTCGAAGGTTGTCAAAGGTGAGTTCTAGAACCCCCTTTTTACATGTTTTAATGAAGATCCAATCATTGGATATACCAGAATGGAAGTGGGAGCATATCACCATGGACTTTATCACGAAGTTACCGCGTACCGTAAAAAGGTATGATGCCATATGGGTGATAGTTGATCGTTTAACAAAGAGTGCCCACTTTCTACCGATCCGCGAGATGTACTCCTCTGAAAGATTAGCGGATCTATTCATCAAAGAGATTGTAACTCGTCATGGTGTGCCGGTGTCTATTGTGTCTGATCGTGACACCCGGTTTACATCTAAATTTTCGAAGAAGTTCCATGACGCAATGGGGACAAGGTTACACATTAGCACATCTTATCATCCTCAGACGGATGGTCAGTCGGAAAGGACTATTTAGACACTAGAAGATATGCTTCGGGCATGCATCATTGACATTGGATGAAGTTGGGATGACCACTTACCGTTGGCTGAGTTCTCGTATAATAATAATTATCATTCTAGTATTGGTATGCCCCCTTATGAGATGCTATACGGTAGGAGGTGTAGAACACCCGTTTATTGGGGTGATATTGGTCAGAAGGAGTTAGGAAGTATTGAGGTGATTGAAGCTACGACCGAGAAGCTCAAAAAGATTAAAGCCTTTATGAAGGCAGCCAAAGATAGGCAAAAGTCGTATGCCGATAAGAGACGTAGACCGATTGAATTCCAGGTGGGCGATAGAGTTATGTTGAAAGTCTCACCTTGGAAAGGTATCATTCGGTTCAGGAAGTGGGGCAAGTTGAGCCCGAGATACATAGGGCCTTTCCAAATTATTACTCGAGTAGGAGAGGTGGCCTATAGGTTAGAGTTACCCGATGAGTTAAGTGGAATTCACCCTACATTCCATGTATCTCATCTGCGGAAGTGTTTAGCTGACGAAGATATGGTTGTACTACTGGAAGATATTGAAGTTGATGAAAGGCTCAATTATATGGAGCAACCAGTGGCAATCATTGATCGCAAGGAGAAGAGGTTAAGGAATAAAGTGGTTCCCCTTGTACGTGTACAGTGGAAGCACAAGAAAGGATCCGAGTCTACGTGGGAGACTGAAGAAGAGATGAGGCAGTATTACCCACATCTGTTTGAGGAATAACAGGTTTTAGGGACGAAACCTGTATAAGGGGGGTGGACTTGTAACACCCGGGAAATTTTAAAAGACGAGAAAGAAGAATAAATGTGTATAAAAGAAAGAAAACACAATTTAACCCAAGTTGAGGGGCTAAATGTGTTAAAAGGACAAAAAGAATAAAAGTGGGTGTATAAAGTGGGCATGGCCGCCCACAATTCCTTGCACACTTCTTTTCATCCGGATTTTCTAGAGAGAGAAAGAGCTGAGCTCTCGGGTTTTAGAAGAAGAAGAAGAGGAAAACCGAATTCAAGGTAAGAATTCATCATTTTAAGTTGTTCTTGGCCGGCCTATGCCTCGGTTGTATGCTTATGTGTTTGTTTGTGTGTTCGGGTTGTGTGATTTGGTGGGTTTTAGGTGTTTGAACTCATTTGCAAACGGGTTTGAAGAAGTCATACTCGAAGGTTGTCAAAGGTGAGTTCTAGAACCCCCCTTTTTACATGTTTTAACTGATTTTGGGGCTGGAAATGCATGTATGTATGTTTTTACGAAAATGGGTTTTGTACCCGTATGAATGTGTATGTGTGAATGTGGGTGGGTTATGATTTGGGTGATTTATGATGTTTTGATGATGCCATGTTCATATTATGATGCTTTAATGCTAGAACTAAGTTAGAACATGTTGAATTGATGATGTTGGGACTGATTATGATGCTGATAGTGAGAGTTGGTTGCCCATGCGCCTGAAATTGGCCCATGCGCCCAACGGTTAAATTGTCTAAGTGTTGTCCCATGCGCCCAAGTAGTATCCATGCGCCTAGAATAGGTTGGATTTGACTAAGTGTTCCATGCGCCTAGGCACTCATGCGCCTACATAGTGCCCATGCGCCTAGAAATTTGCCCAGGAGCCTAAGTGTTGGGTCATGCGCCCAAATAGTGCCCATCCGCCTAAAAGTTCCCCATGCGCCTAAGTGTTCCCATGCGCCCAGAAGGCCCTGCGCCTGCATAGTGCTCATGCGCCTATGCCTTAGAATATTTTCTGAAATTTTGGGGAAAATGTAAAGTGTAGGCTTTGACTTGGGATGTTCCCGGGTGTGATGTATGTTGACTTTATGATGTCATATGTGATGTGATGATGCTATGTATGGTTTGGTTATGTTTATGTTATGTTCCTTGCTATATATGTTTATTTTCCGTGGCTTTACGTGGTATGATTATGAAAAGTAAATGGAAAGTATTATGTAACGTAAAGCGGAAGATAATGAAAAAGGGAACGTAAGGAATGAAGGAATGCATGCATTAATGAATGAATGGAAAAGTCTTGCAAGCCAAAGGTTGAGGTGAGTGACTGTGCTGTCACAAAAGACTCGTAAGCCAAAGGTTGAGGTGAGTGACTGTGCTGTCACAAAAGACTCGTAAGCCAAAGGTTGAGGTGAGTGACTGTGCTGTCACAAAAGACTCGTAAGCCAAAGGTTGAGGTGAGTGACTGTGTTGTCACAAAAGACTTGTATGCCAAAGGTTGAGGTGAGTGGATGTGTTGTCACAAAAGACTTGTATGCCAAAGGTTGAGGTGAGTGGATGTGTTGTCACAAAAGACTTGTATGCCAAAGGTTGAGGTGAGTGGCTGTGTTGTCACAAAAGACTTGTATGCCAAAGGTTGAGGGGAGTGGCTGTGTTGTCACAAAAGACTTGTATGCTAAAGGTTGAGGTGAGTGGCTGTGTTGTCATAAAAGACTTGTATGCCAAAGGTTGAGCTGAGTGACTGTGTTGTCACAAAAGACTCGTAAGGGATTCAATCCATGTGATTGACCCGGATCTTTGTCGCATACCCCGGTACTGGTGCCAGGCTTTGTGCGTAATGAATGGAAGTCTGATAACCTTCGGGCCAGTACCCGCTTTGTGCTTATGTTTGGAGCATAGCTGATGACATTGATCCGGAAGGAATGAACAAAGGAAGGTTAATGAATGAAATGTACGGAATGACAGATAACGAATGATAAGGATGACGTACGATGATGAATGAATGGGAGTCAACGAATGACGATGAAAGATAATGATAAATTATTATCTATGTGTACGAATGATGCTTGATCACATGTGAAAGTAAAGAAAGAATGGTTTTAAATGAAAGAAAAGTATTTTATTTTATAAAACTAGAACTCACTCAGCAACGCTGACTTTTGTGTGTTTCTAGTTGGCAGGTAATGTTGCTGAGGATGGCACGGGGCAGCTACTTGGCATTTTTTGATGGCATCCATTGTGTAGATTACAATGTTTTTGTGATGTAATGCAACGGGTAATATTTTGTAATCTGTCAACGATGTATTATTTTGCAAAAGCAATTATATATTATAATGAAATGGTTTGTTTAAAATAATTCCGCTGCAATATTTTAGTAAAGTTAATGTATGTTTTATGCTTTGTGTGCAATGATTGACCAGCTGTAAGCATTCCGAGAACGGGGCCTTACACTTTGCTCTCATAGCAAGAATAGAAGCCATCCGCGTATTCCTTGCTTATGCCTCATCCGCATTTGACTAAGAACTTAGGATTTTTCCCAAGCATGGGAAGTAGAATGTAGCGGGTAAGTTCTGGAATGTTTTGCAGGTTCATGTCTGTTGTGGTGATGCATGTTGTGGGCTGTTGTTGATGCTTTATACTATGTATCATGTGACTTTACGTGGTGTGTTTATATTTGTATGTGTAAAGTATTATCGTAAAGAAAGTGAAAGATTAACGTTAATAATGAAGTGGAACATAAGAAAAGTATGAAAAGTCTTGCAAGCAAAGGTTGAGGTGAGTGACTGTGCTGTCACAAAAGACTTGTATGCCAAAATTGAGGTGAGTGACTGTGTTGTCACAAAAGACTCGTAAGCCAAAGTTGAGGTGAGTAATTGTGTTGTCACAAAAGACTCCTAAGGGATTCAATCAATGAGATTGACCCGGGTCCTTATCGCGTACCCTGATACTGTCGATCTTCGGATATGAGTCGGGTATTGCATGAGACAGGATCCAGATTATAGTGAAAGATAATGAATGAATACATGAGTTAATGAAAGATAATTAAGTCTATACCTTGATGTATGTATGATGAATGCTCACGTGCAAAAGTAAAGGAAGTATTTCATTGGAAAAGATATTTTCAAATATATATTCTACAAGGTATTTTAAACATTTTAAAACTAGAACTAACTCAGCAACGTTGACTTTTATGCATTTTCAGTTGGCAGGTAATTGTTGTTGAGGGTGCACGCTGGGGAAGCTACTCGGCAGGGCAAGATCGGCATCCATTCATCTTTAATGATATTGTTGTTTTGTAATGCAACGAAACAGGGTCTTTTGTAATTCAAGAAAACAAGGATGTATTGCTTAACAACGTTAATTATTAATAGAATGAATGGTTTTTTTATTAACTAAATTCCGCTGCAATATTTTATGAAATGTGTGATGTTTAATGTTTTATGCTATGATTGACCAACTGTGAGGTCTCCGGGAATACGGCCTTACAAGTTGGTATCAGAGCCAAGGTTTAAGAGAAACAGGTAAATATTTTCAAAACATAAACTTAAACTGAGAATGGGACGAATGGAGGGTTGCCAACCCGAGTAGCTACGTGCCATCAGGTATTTCTTTTCTTAATGTTAACCGGTATTATGTGCGTGTGCTCTTTGATTTATGTGCTTTTAGTAGATTTGAATACTGATGTAGTCAGGATAGGAAATGCTTGGGGGATGAAGAGTAAAGTAAGTGGCTAATCACAACTGGCCACTGTAATTAGGGACTTACTATACTTGACATAAACTGAGCTATTACCTTGAATGATCGTGTTAGTGTTTGAATCTTATAGTGTTAGAGGATGGCTGGAGGTAGATGTAACCTTTTGTGTTTTCGTAAATTAATAGTTAACCCCGTTATATTCTTGTAAGGACCATTTATGTCATTTATGAAACTATATGGGTAATTTCGTTTATTTTACATTAATTTATTAATTTAAGAGTTAGTAATTTGATTTTATTAAAATAAACATAAAAATAATAATAATGATAATAATAAAAATAATATTAATAATAAAATAAGATAAAAATAATAATAATAGAAATAATAATTTATAAAAGTTAAATAATTAATAAGTTATAAAATAGTTAAAACTTAAAGTTTAATTAAGTTCAGGGGGCTTTATTGTCAATTTAGAAACTTTAAATATAAAGTTTGTACATAAAATAACAAGAATTGTAACTATAGGGGCTAGAAGTGTAAAGTTTTAAAAGAAACCCCCCCCCCTCTTTCTCTCTACCCGCTTTTCCGGCCTCTCCTCCGGCCGAGCTCCGGCGAGGCAGATACCCTAGACTCTTCGGGTTTCAACCAAAAAAATCGGTTTCCAACCGTTCATGAAGAGGATTCGAACCATTTGTTGCACTTTAATTAAGTTTAGCATCGGTTACAAGACCGTTCGAGCTCGAGTAACCGCTGATCATCAAACACCCAACGTTCGGGAATTAAAACCCAATAATAATCCAATTAATTGAACCTAAACGACTGTCTAACTATACCTAAACTATTACCTTTAAACCTAACCTTGAAATATATACGTTAGGTATCTTGTAAAAGGAATCGTTAGAGCACCGTTTAATTTCTTATTATCATCTTATATATATCAAGTGAGTTTTTCATGCCCCTCTTTTACTTTATTTAACACCTTTTGGGGTGAGACATGTTAACTTTATAAACTTGCACTTGTAAACATCTTGATACTTGTAAATGCACATGCAATTCATCTTTACTTTTGTCATGGTTATTTGTAATATTATGAGTTTTATATGATGAACATTATATGTTGACAATCATTAACTATTGCTAGCCTGGCGACGTCATAGATCTATGGGCCTGACAAGCCTATTTGGTGCTAAAGCCGAGGTTATTGCCGGCTCCTGATGACGCATGCTTGTTCATCATGGGAACCAAGTACACTTAGCTAATCGTTTAATCTTGTAATCTTGTAATCTTGTAATCTGTCAAGGTTTGATTGTAGCTATATGTTATCTATAAACTTGCTTTATTCGTAACCATTGACATGAATTGCTACTTGTAAACTTTTATAGATATATGTATGCTTAACCCATGGAAACTCACCAACTTTCAAATTTGACCCTTTATTTTTAACATGTTTGAGGAAATGCATAAGATTGATGATTATCTTTTGAAGCATGCTTACACCTAGGATTTAGACATAGGAAAAATAAATAAAATATCTTGAAACGTGGAAGTTGAACTTTGTTTACTTTATTTCGTTGAGACTTTTGGTTGTAATGTTTATTTCAAATTATGAATAATTATATTTACAATTTATGGTAGTGTTATGTGGCTGTGAACAATCTTAACCCTCACATCTCAATGTTTCCACCGTTAAGGTTGGGGTGTGACAGATTGGTATCAGAGCCCATAACTATAGGGATTTAGGTTATTAGAAATGGTGACCTAGACTATAGTTGATGCATGAACCTCATAAGAAAAATCTTTATGATCTTGTAAATCTATTTGTTGCATGCTACATAATGCTACCTGTTTAGGAAGGCCTTTTTATGTGCAACATGATTCCTTTAGTTAGGATTGCCTTGTAATTGAGAAACTCGGTTGCCTTGTCTCCCCTAAAACTTATTATTAATCCTTTATTCTCTCGACGATGAAATCTCTTAAACTTATTCTCGACGACACGTGGGAACGTACGCTTTATATCGAAAGGTTCAAATCTATAGACTTTATGTCTGATCTATGAAAATCTCATCAAGGTTTTAATTCCATGAACCTAAAGAAATATTGTGTGACACATAGACACCTGTATTCTTGATTTCCTAGCAAAAATCCTTCGGGCTAAGGTAATCATTTTGCATAAATCCCGTGGGACTAGTTATGCTTACCTGGGGATTTCTGGGATGAGTGATAAACTATGGTCAATATACACAAGTTTCTAAGGGAATTGGAGTTAACTCACCTTGACGTGTCAAAATTTACAAATGGTAATGCGTTACCAAATGGAATCATTCCATGTGTGTTTTACAAGTCTTGAATAATCTTTGTTTGATTTATTATCTTCTACCTCCAAATTTCTATGACTAACTTACTTTGTATCCAGCATGTCTCGTCATCATGGAAAGCGTGGTAGCTCCGACCGCAAATTAGCCACCATGATTGCCCGTCAAATGGCAGCTATCATTCCGACCATGGTTGCCGAACTGAGTAGCACCTTGATGGCCAACGCTAGTAACAACACTAATGGCAATGGGCAAGGAGAGAATAGTGCAAATCAAGGAAGAAACAACCAAACCTGCATGTTTAAGCACTTCAACTCGTGAAAACCCACTAGCTTTAGTGGGAAGGAAGGAGCCACTGGACTTCTCGAGTGGTTTGAAAGCATGGAGAACACCTTCATCAACTGTGAGTGTCTCGAGGCACTCAAAGTCCGTTATGCCACAAGTGTTCTTCAACAAAGAGAACTTACGTGGTGGAATAGCAAGAAGAGAAACCGTGGTGCTGATGCGGTGTTGGCACTGACTTGGGATGAATTCAAGAACATTGCCATTCAAAAGTTCTGCCTAAGAAGTGAACTGAAAAAGCTGGAGGAAGAGTTCTGGAATCTCAAGCAAGATGGTGGAGACCATTTCGCCTACTCAACTAGGCATCATGAGTTGAGCATTTTGTTGCCCCATATGGTCGACACTATTCCTCGTAACATTGAAAAGTTCATTAAGGGGTGCCACCTCAAATCCAAGATGCCGTGGTGGGAAGTAGACCCACAACTTTGGAGGATGCCATTACCATCACCGCTCAACTCACTGAAAACCACATTCGAGCGGGCACCTTGTCTGTCAAAGGTTATAAAAAGACTGAAAAGAAGGTTCCTGAAGCAACCAAGGATAGTAAGAATGAACCATCCAATAATAACAAGAAGCACAAGTTCACATCGACCCGAAACTTTGCTTTGGCTACACCCAAAGTATCACAAAGGCAACCCGCTCCTGTTGCACAAGCACCTGCTGCTAGGGCCTATGCTGGTCCTCTACCATTATGCAATGTCTGTAGGTATCATCATGTAGGTAATAACCCGTGTCGCATCTATACACTGTGCGGTAAATATGGACACTTGGTGGCTACTTGTCACCGTGCACCAATTAATGCCGCGTTAGTTGCTAATCGTGCTTGCTACAACTGTGGGGAACCTGGTCATTTTCACCCACAATGCCCTCGTCTTGCAAGGAATGTTCCACAAGCTCGAGGATGTGCTTTCAACATCAATGCAAAACAAGCACAAGCAAACAACGATGTGGTGAACAGTATGTCGAATCCAACCTCAACCTTTATGATCTAAGTTCTTTTGTTGCTTTACCGATATCGTTAAACGTCTTTAAAACTGAACATGTATGTTTCTTATTAATAATTCCTATGCCTACGTTCTGTTTGATTCAGGAGCCGATTAGAGTTTTGTCTCGTTAGAATTTGAGCCTATACTTGCTAAGACACATACGAAATTAGAAAGACCTCTTACTGTCGAAGTCGCTGATGGAGAACCCATCACCATTGATGTCATTATTCGTGATTGCATTTTGAGTCTAAATGAGCATGATTTCTTTATCGACCTTATTCCTATGAAACTTGGAAGCTTTGACGTTATCATTGGCATGGATTGGCTAGCCAAACATCATGCTGAAATTATTTGTTTCGAGAAGTGCATTCGAATTCCTTTGCCTTCGGGGGATACATTGAAAGTATTTGGCGAAAAATCCTCCAAAGGACTCAAACTCATGTCGTGTACTCAAGCCCGAAAATGCCTAAGCAAGAATTACATGGCTTTCTTGGCCTACGTGGTCAACACGAAAGTCAAAGGGAAAGACCTTAAGGATGTCCCGATTGTACGAGACTTTCCTAAAGTGTTTCCCGATGACCTTAGTGGTTTACCTCCCGTGCGAGAAGTCGAGTTTAAGATCGATTTGATTCCGGGAGCAAACCCCGTGGCTAAGTCACCATATCGACTTGCACCGTCGGAAATGCAAGAGCTAGCTAGTCAACTTCAAGAACTGTCCTACAAGGGCTATATCCGTCCTAGCTCATCGCCTTGGGGTGCACCTGTTCTATTCGTAAAGAAGAAAGATGGATTGTTTCATATGTGGATCGATTATCGTGAGCTTAACAAACTTACCATCAAGAACCGCTACCCTCTTCCTCATATCGATGATCTTTTTGACCAACTTCAAGGAGCTGCTATTTTCTCAAAGATTGACTTACGTTCTGGCTATCATCAATTACGAGTTCATGATGATGATATCCCAAAAACTGCGTTCCTTACTCGATATGGACACTATGAGTTCATGGTTATGCCCTTTGGTTTAACAAATGCTCCTGCTGTCTTTATGGATCTCATGAATTGAGTATGCAAGCCGTATCTAGACAAGTTTGTGATTGTCTTTATTGACGACATAATTATCTATTCCAAGTCCAAAACCGATCACAAACTTCACTTGCGACAAGTTCTTGAGCTATTGAAGAAAGAACAACTGTACGCAAAGTTCTCAAAGTGCGAATTTTGGCTTGAGGAGGTCCAATTTCTAGGACACGTGGTGAATAGCCAAGGAATTCACGTTGACCCTGCAAAGGTGGAAGCTGTGAAAAATTGGTGTGTTCCTACAACCCCAACCGAAGTTCGTTCTTTCCTTGGTCTTGCTGGTTATTATCGACGTTTCATTGCCAACTTCTCTAGAATTGCGAAGCCGCTTACTTCCTTGACTCAAAAGAATAAACCATTCGAGTGGGGGTCTGAACAAGAGGGAGCCTTTGAAGCATTAAAGCACAAGTTGTGTAATGCTCCTATCTTGACCCTTCCCGATGGAAACGATGATTTCACCATGTATTGTGATGCATCTAGACAAGGCCTTGGTTGTGTTCTCATGCAATGAGGAAAGGTCATAGCATATGCATCGAGACAATTGAAGGTCCATGAGGTGAATTATACGACACATGATCTTGAACTTGGTGCTGTGGTTTTTGCCCTAAAGATTTGGAGACATTACCTTTATGGCACGCAATGTATAGTCTACACCGATCACAAAAGCCTTCAACACGTTTTTAATCAAAAGGATCTCAACATGAGACAACGTCGTTGGGTCGAGTTGATTAGTGATTATGATTGTGACATACGTTACCACCCTGGAAAGGCAAATGTCATAGCCGATGCACTAAGTCGTAAGATTCATAATAAGATGATCTCGTTTCAAGAAATTCACGATCGACGACAATGGTTTGATACCTTGGGAGAATTTGATACTGAGATTCGTATAGATGTTAACGAGACAACGGTGCTGCTGCAAAATTTGAGGATTGAGAATGACATCGAGACCTGTATCTTGGAGACTCAAAAAGCGGTTCAAGAGGAAGGTAAAATGGGAGAGGAATTGGAGTACAATGTCACACCCCAACCGACGGCGGAATCATCGGGGCGGACGAATGTGAAACGATTGTTCATAGCTCATGAAATTTAATAAGTTGAAATAATATTAAATGCCATTTTTCGTTGAATAATACTAAACAAATAAATCATTACAATACACTAAAGATTCAAACAACAACATAAAATCTTTAATTAAACTAAGTCCAAGTCCTATATGAGCATGAAGAAATCCTCAAAGTAGCAATCCTGAAACATGTTAAAAATAAGGTCAACATATAATGTTGGTGAGTTCCCATGAATTTGTACATACGTATGAAAACAACGTTTAAGAGGCAATTCATGTCACAGGTTAAAAAAATATTGCAAGAATATAGATAGCATAATGTTACAATCAAACCTTGACAAAGATATCCATTACAAGTTATAACGATTAGCTAAGTGTACTTGGTTCCCATAGTGCTCAAGAATAAGACACTAGGAGCCGGCAATAACCTCGGCTTTAGCACCAAATAGGCTTGTCAGGCCCATAGATCTATGACGTCGCTAGGCTAGCAATAGTTAATGATTGTTTTTACAAGATGACTATCATATAAGACTCACAAGCATCTCAAATAACCATGACAATGTTTATAAATGAATTGCTCGTGCATTTACAAATATCAAGATATTTATAAGTGCAAGTTCATAAAGTTAAAATGTTTCACCCCAAAAGGTGTGAAATAAAGTAAAACGGGGCATGAAAAACTCACATGGAAAACTCACATTGTATAATGATGGATGTAGAGTATATAAGGAAGCTTGGATGTTCAAGAGTCAAAGGTGATGTCCTAAAGGGTAAAAAAGAAACAATAACTTGAGGTCGGAATTCATTACAAGGAGTTAGGATATTTAGAGAATGCCAAAAAGCGAAAGGTAGATTGAAAAAGGATTATTGTACCAATTTTAGATTCTGGACAGAATGTTTGGTACGTGTTTGAACAGGTTTTAAAAATAGCAAACGGTTTCATAAAATTATAAAAATTTACAGTTAACTAGTTCAGAGTCTTCCGGACAGCTTTCGTTCAAAAAAATATTTATGAAAATATCCGTAAATAGGTCAAAACAGCAGCACAAGATAAAAGGTGCTGAAATGCGCACTTATCTTGTGAAGGCTATTGTTGAGTCGTCCGATTGAGTTTGAAGACGTATAAACTATAGTTAAAAAGATAATTCATTGAACTTAATGTTGGAGTTGGATTTTACTCAAATTTAGTTTGTTATGACCAAGTTATTGTTATTTTAAGTCAGACTATATTCTGCCAAGTATGTAATAAGGCACTTATGTGCACTTTTAAAATTGCTAAAGCATAAAACGGGTTAGAACAAATTTATTATGTCGATATATGGTATATTAGACTTCGTTTGAGTTATAAAAAAAATATTTCAAGACTTTTGCATAGCCATCATTTAGAGAAATAATCTTGTGGAATAACCGAATGCGGCGGCATAGCCGTCCATATGCAAACGGGATTCTTTGTTTACGTTAGTGTGTTGTTAGCTTGATTTAGGAATGTTAGTGATTGTTATAAGGTTAGTGAATATTAGAAGGTTAATGATCAAATGGTAATGATTAAAATTAAAATAGATTTAGTAGAAAAAATAATAAAAGTAAGAACATGAAAACAATTTGATGTTAGGATGATTGAAAGAATATAGAAATGCATAATATATAAGCAATATAAAATTAACTTAGTATAGAAAATTCTTGAAACTACTTGTAAAAGAAAATTCTTGAAATTGATCATAAACAAAAAATGATGAAAGGTTTGTGTGTGAGAATTTTAAAGAATGAGCAAATAAAAAGTAATGCCTAAACCTTGCTTTTATAGTTGATGTTAGGAGGAGGTTATGAATGATGAGTTACAAGTCTTTTAAAATAGAGTTATGATTAGAATTTGAAATAAATATAAAATTAAATAAATTAAATAAATTAAATAAATAAAAGAATAATTACAATTTAAACTCTAAATTTATGAAGACTCTAATTACAACTTTTTTTTTATTAAATCTTTATAAACTTTATAAATCTCACAAGAACTTGTAATTTGATTATTTATTTTAGTTGAATATTTTAAAATATTATAGATATTAATAACCTTTTAACATTTATAAAATTTATTTTATAAATTATAGAATTTAAGTTAAATTAATTAAGTGACACATTTATTGTTTTTGGAACACAAAAATAAATAACATGACTAAATAATGAATTTGATTTACAAGATTGACTCAAACGGGTTCGGGTTTGGGTTTCTACTTTGAAAAAGAGCAGGATGTTACATACAATCTTCGAGCTCAACTGGAAACGAAACCCAATGGGTTGATGTATTTCTTGAATCGAATTTAGGTTCCAAACCGTGATAATCTTCGTACCTTTATCATGAATAAAGCTCATCAAACTCGTTACTCGATTCACCCTGGTTCCGATAAGATGTATATGGATCTACGTGGACAATACTGGTGGCCTGGAATGAAAAGAGACATTGCAAATTACGTAGCCAAGTGTCTTGCGTGTACGAAGGTTAAAGCCGAACATCAACGTCCTAGTGGATTGCTTGAACAACCTGAGATTCCCATGTGGAAATGGGAACACATATCTATGGACTTCATAACCAAACTACCTCGCACCTCTCGTGGTCATGATAGCATATGGGTGATCGTTGACCGATTGACCAAGTCGGCACATTTCATACCCATACGTGACACTTACAAAACCTCAAGGTTATCTCGTATATACATTGATGAGATTGTGAGCCGTCATGGCGTACCTTTGCATATCATATCCTACAAGGTATTTTAAACGTTTTAAAACTAGAACTCACATTGCAACGCTGACTTTTATGCATTTTTAGTTGGCAGGTAATTGTTGTTAAGGGTCGCACGCGGGGGAAGCTACTCGGCAGGGCAAGATCGGCATCCATTCATCTTTAATGATATTGTTGTTTTGTAATGCAACGAAACAAGGTCTTTTGTAATTCAAGAAAACAATGATGTATTGCTTAACAACGTTAATTATTAATAGAATGAATGGTTTTTTTTATTAACTTAATTCCGCTGCAATATTTTATGAAATGTGTGATGTTTAACGTTTTATGCTATTATTGACCAACTGTGAGGTCTCCGGGAACGAGGCCTTACAAGTTGGTATCAGAGCCAAAGTTTAAGAGAAATAGGTAAATATTTTCAAAACATAAACTTAAACAGAGAATGGGACGAATGGAGGGATGCCAGCCCGAGTAGCTACGTGCCATCAGGTATTTCTTTTCTTAATGTTAACCGGTATTATGTGCGTGTGCTATTTGATTTATGTGCTTTTAGTATATTTGAATACTGATGTAGTCAGGATAGAAAATGCTTGGGGGATGAAGAGTAAAGTAAGTGGCTAATCACAACTGGCCACTGTAACTAGAGACTTACTATACTTGACATAAACTGAGCTATTACCTTGAATGATTGTGTTGGTGTTTGAATCTTAAAATGTTAGAGTATGGCTGGAGGTAGATGTAACCTTTTGTGTTTTCGTTAATTAATAGTTAACCCCGTTTGTAAGGACCATTTATGTCATTTATGAAACTATATGGGTAATTTCTTTTATTTTACATTAATTTATTAATTTAAGAGTTAGTAATTTGATTTTATTAAAATAAACATAATAATAATAATAATGATAATAATAAAAATAATATTAGTAATAAAATAAGATAAAAATAAAAATAATAGAAATAATAATTTATAAAAGTTAAATAATTAATAAGTTATAAAATAGTTAAAACTTAAAGTTTAATTAAGTTCAGGGGGCTTTATTGTCAATTTAGAAACTTTAAATATAAAGTTTGTACATAAAATAACAAGAATTGTAAATATAGGGGCTAGAATTGTAAATTTTTAAAAGAAACCCCCCCTCTTTCTCTCTACCCGCTTTTCCGGCCTCTCGGAGCTCGGCCGATACCCTAGACTCTTCGGGTTTCAACCAAAAAAATCGGTTTCCAACCGTTCATTAAGAGGATTCGAACCATTTGTTGCACTTTAATTAAGTTTAGCATCGGTTACAAGAGCGTTCGAGCTCGAGTTACCGCTGATCATCAAACACCCAACGTTCGGGAATTAAAACCCAATAATAATCCAATTAATTGAACCTAAACGACCGTCTAACTATACCTAAACTATTACCTTTAAACCTAACCTTGAAATATATACGTTAGGTATCTTGTAAAAGGAATCGTTGGAGCACCGTTTAATTTCTTATTATCATCTTATATATATCAAGTGAGTTTTTCATGCCCCTCTTTTACTTTATTTCACACCTTTTGGGGTGAGACATGTTAACTTTATAAACTTGCACTTGTAAACATCTTGATACTTGTAAATGCACAAGCAATTCATCTTTACTTTTGTCATGGTTATTTGTAATATTGTGAGTCTTATATGATGAACATTATATGTTGACAATCATTAACTATTGCTAGCCTGGTGACGTCATAGATCTTTGGGCCTGACAAGCCTATATGGTGCTAAAGCCGAGGTTATTGCCGGCTCCTGATGACGTATGCTTGTTCATCATGGGAACCAAGTACACTTAGCTAATCGTTTAATCTTGTAATCTTGTAATCTTGTAATCTGTCAAGGTTTGATTGTAGCTATATGTTATCTATAAACATGCTTTATTCATAACCATTGACATGAATTGCTACTTTTAAACTTTTATAAATATATGGTAGTGTTATGTGTTGGGGTTCAACAATGGAATAAACTGAAGCTTACCAAATCATAATCACAGCCAACTAAAGATCTCATTGTACAAGTTCAGAGACCAAGTTGATCATAACAAAAATAACAATACAAGACAATTCAACATGACAAAGTCAACATCAAGACAATTAGAAAGTCAAAATTAGGTCATGTTGTAATAATAATATAAATAGACCCACTAGTGTATTTTTGCAAGTGTGGTTCTTTTGTGTGTGTTTCTCATGGTGTAAATCACCACCCAAGGAGAAATCCTCTCCTTTGGGTGGGTTTGATTTCATCAGCCATCTATGATTCTCATTGTAACTTGTTTATCAACATCAATGAAATCATAACATTATTACTATCCATCTCTTTGTTCTTTGATTCACACACATACACCCATCTTAATTTTGATTTCTAGATCTGAACGTGATGAATCCTAAGATCCAAGCTCAACGAATCTGAAATATTGATTTAGCAAAATGGTATCTGAGCTGTTGGTTGCTGGATTTATCTAGTTTTCAGATCTGATTTCATCTTTAATGATGTCAAGAACAATGAAGAAAAGAAGAAAAATGGAGGACAAAGTCCCTGTTCATCAAAAACCTATCTGTTCATACCCAAAATCAGAAGAAAAACCAACAAATCTGTTCAACTATGGTACGATTTGAAGAATCGTGAACATATTCATGATTATTCCTTCAAAATTCGATGCAATTGAACAAAATTATCATCAAAAATGAAGAAAACCCATCAGTTCATCTCAAAATCAAGAAGAAAAATCATCAGATCTGTTCTAATATGGTACAATTTGAAGAAATATAATCATTCCCTGGATTATTCCTTCAAAATTCGATGTAATTGAACACGATTATCATTAAAAATGAAGAAAAGATGAAGAAATAGAAGCTACTGCTGATTTCTCGACCTGCACTGCAGTGTGAAATCGAATTTTGTTCAAGTCTCGAAACAAATGCGGATGAACAAAAACAAATTCGGATGAAGCTTGATCAAATGTGGATGAATTAACCATAAATGCGGATGTGTTATACACAAATGTGTATGTGTTATTCACAAATGCGGATGTGTTATACACAAATGCGAATGACTTGTCACCAAATGCGGATGACTTGTCAACAAAAGCGGATGCCTTATCACCAAATGCGGTTGACTTGTAAACAAATGCGGGTACTTTAAGAACAAATGCGGATGCATTGAAAACAAATGCGGATGCCTTGCAAACAAATGCGGATGCTTTGCAAACAAATGCGGATAAGTTAGCAAAGAAATACGGATGAGTTGCAAGAAATGCTTATGAACAGTTGATGAACAGGACTTGAAAAAGAAAAGAAAAACATGAATGTGGATGATTGCAACCAACAGGCACGTCCATTTGATCATGAAAGCAAAAAAAAAAAAAGTATAGAAATCAACTTTGGTCACTTTTTCGCAAATTCATCCAGGGACTTGTAAAACTATCAGATGCCCTTTCTGAAGTACTTGGGCTCACATTCAGTGATGATGTTTTGCACCCGTATCTGACTACTGAGCGGACAGTAAGCCAGACTTTAATCAAGGGGAGTACTCATTATCTGATGAATGTCATTTATCAAGTTATTTCAAAAGAGTGAAAGTGTGTTCAACATTGATTCATGTTCTTGATGTAGTTTATTGAAGTTCAAAGCCTCACCATTGTTGGGTTTTTACAAGTTTTAACAAAGATGTTTAACCATTTAAACAACAAAACACAGCGGATATAAGGGGTTTAAAACTTATTTTATATTCTGAAAATAAACATTTATATGTTCAAGAAAACAAACCCAAGAACAAGGATCATATATATGTGAAAAGAAGTGCTATCAAAACCAACCATAGGATGTACATGAATACTACCTTTCTTGAACAAGGAAGTTAGATACGGATGACAGGAGGGAGAGGATGTTTCTTGAATGTCTAGTCTTCAAAAGAGAAGACCTCAAGCTTGTATACCCACAAGCTCTTGCAAAGCACCAAACTAGTTAGGAAGTTAACACCCAAAACCTTCTTTATCAAGCTCTAGATCCGTGCATATGAGGAGAGCAAAATTGGAGAAAAAAGAGTTCTTGCATGTATGAGAGAGAGAGCGTGGTTGAGTGTTACTTCCAAGTGATTAAAGTCTTGTATTAAAACAAGACAAGGAATCCCAAGACACCAAAGAGGGCGGCCTAGATTTTGAAATGGTTTCCCACCATTTTAAAATTTTCACTTTTAATTAGAAGTTACAAGTTTATAAAATTAAATCCCTTTAAATTTTATAACCTAAACACACTTTTACTTATTGTTATTTAACTAATTTAAATAACAATATAAATGATATCTCATGAACAAAACATCCATATAGTTTGTTCTATCTCAAATGCAATAATTTCAGAAAACCTATTTTCTAAATTGGTGTCAATATTTATTTGCTTGATCATATCAGCAAATAAATATTTATCGGTGTTTGCCTAGCTTGTTATTGGGTATGACCCGACTTGGATCATGACGTACTAACCACATCAATCTTGTATGTGTCTTGGGCATATAAGATCCAACAATCTCCCACTTGCACAAGATTCATAGAAGATTGATGCAAGCAGTAAATACCGCCTAACAACAGTTCACTACCCTTAATACGTATGACTAAGAGCCATTCAATAACATCATCCCCTTCAAGTATCTTACTTGAAAATGTTTTAGGTGAATCAATCATCTATCCTTTTGTCACAGATGTCATGTTAACTCTTTGAGACATAGAATGATCATTCTCCATTGACTTAACTTAAACAGGCCTTAGACATCTTACTCTCAACGAATAAGAGGGACAAATCCCATCTTGATTACATATGTCTCTCACAATTACCTCGTGCTATACCTGAATTTAGTCTTATGTACTCCCGTGTTTCAGAACAGCGAAGAACTAAGTCAAAGTATAATACCCGGTGAATATGAAGACCCAATATGTATCTCAGGTCAGAGGATACCAAATGATGTTCGCCTTTACTCAAATTTATTTATGACCAATCAAGAAGATTCCATTTAGTAATATTTGAGACGCGGGTCAGTCCAATATTTGTATCCCATAAATATCTATGAACTTTGGCAGCAACCCTTTGCTCTATATTCATCCATATGAATATCAACCAATCCAAGTTCATAATAGTCTTACCCTCATACTTGTTCCCACAAGTATGAACGACTACGGACGTTTAGAGTAAATAATTTACTCATGGATTAAACATGCAAAATTGGAACATTAGTTGAAGCATTATAACCAAATAATTCATTCAAATAATAAAAGGTTCCAATATCCAAATACAAAATTACAAGATCAAATCCAGTCACTAGAATATCGAAGTCCCATGGCACAAGTATGACCTTCATACTTTGCCTTTTCAAGGAACTTCGTGAGTGGATCCGCAATGTTCTGATCCATGTGAACTTTGCGAATACATATCTTTCCCTTTTCAACTACATCCCTTATGTAGTTGAATCTCCGCTCAATGTGCCTAGTCTTTTGATGTGCACGGTGTTCCTTGATTTGAGCAATCGCACCCTCATTATCATAAAGAATTTCTAGGGGGTCCTGAATGGAAGGGACAACCCCTAGATCGGCAATGAATTTCTTCAACCATGCAGCTTCTTGAGCTGCTAATGAAGCGGCGATGTATTCTGACTCTGTAGTTGATAATGCCACCACATCTTGTTTAGAGCTCTTCCAAGAGACAGCTCCTCCATTTAGGATGAAAATGTATCCCGATTGTGATCGTGAGTCATCGCGATCAGTTTGGAAACTCGCATCCGTGTAACCTTTTACCACGAGTTCCTCCTCACCAGATCCATAGATTAGGAACATATCTTTAGTCCTCCTTAGGTACTTAAGTATGTTCTTAACAGCCATCCAATGACTAGTTCCAGGATTTTGCTGGTATCGGCTTGTCATGCTCAAAGCGCATGACACGTCCGGCCTAGTGCATATCATTGCATACATGATGGATCCTATAGCAGATGCATACGGGATTTCCTTCATTTTATCTTGCTCATCCTTTGGCTTGGACATTGAGTCGTACTCAATATCGTTCCTCTTTCAATAGGTACCGTACCTTTCTTAGAGTTCTCTATCTTGAACCTTTTCAAGATCTTATCAATGTATGCACTTTGATTTAAACCTATCAACCGCCTTGATCTATCCCTATAGATCTTTATTCCCAAAATGTAGGTGGCTTCACCAAGATCCTTAATGGAAAAACAGCTTCCAAGCCTGGTTTTTACACCTTCCAAGGTTGGAATGTCATTTCCAAATAGTAGGATGTCATCGACATACAATACTAGGAAAGTGATGATGCTCCCACTAGCCTTTTTATACACACAAGCCTCATCAACGTTTTTGATGAACCCAAATTTAATTGCCTCTTCATCAAAATGGTGATTCCAACTTCTTGACGCTTGCTTCAATCCATAGATTGATTTCTTTAACTTGCATACTTTGTTAGGATGTTTTGGGTCGACAAAACCTTCAGGCTGAACCATATAGACATCTTCCTCAAGATATCCATTTAGAAAAGCGGTTTTGACATCCATTTGCCAAATCTCATAATCATAATGAGCAGCTATGGCAAATAATATCCTAATAGACTTTAGCATTGCAACAGGCGAAAAAGTCTCATCATAATCAACCCCTTGAGTTTGAGTGAAACCTTTTGCTACAAGTCTAGCTTTATAAGTATCCAAGTTTCCATGCATATCGGTTTTCTTCTTGAAAACCCACTTACTTCCAACTACCTTGGAGCTAAGAGGTGGTACAACCAAGTCCCACACTTGGTTGTCATACATGGATTGCATCTCAACACTCATGGCTTCAAGCCATTTGTCACAATCCAAATTGGACACTGCATCATGGTATGTGATTGGTTCATCGAAATCAACCACATAGCACCCATCCATGAAAAATCCATATCTTTCAGGTGGATTACTAGTTCTACCAGATTTGCGAACGTTTTGTGTGTATTGATCAACCATTTGATCATTCTCAACATCCTCATGTTGAGTGCTAGTGTCAACTAAACGTGTATCGGGTTGTGGTTCTTGATCCTCCTCAAGATCCACTGTTCTACTGCTAGCTCCTTCCATAAGGAACTTGGCTTCCAAGAACTCACCCTTCTTGGCAACAAACTCCTTTTGTTCCAATGGATCATAGAAATAATATCTCATAGAATCACTAGGATATCCAATAAAAATACACTTAGTGGAACGACTTTCTAACTTGTTTGAGGTGGGAGTCTTTACATAAGCCTCACATCCCCACACCTTTAAATATGATAGAGATGGAACCCTTCCATGCCATATTTCAAAAGGTGTCTTTTCCACTTTCTTGGTTGGGGCCATATTCAAAATACGGGCCGTAGAGAGCAAAGCGAAACCCTAAAATGATAGAGGCAATGAGCTTCCAGCCATCATAGATCGAACCATATCTAATAGAGTTCGATTTCTCCTTTCGGACACACCATTGTGTTGTGGTGTTCCAGGAGGAGATAGTTGTGAGATAATCCCACAACTTATAAGATGATCTCTAAAAGCATCACTCAGGTATTCACCTCCTCTATCGGTGCGGAGAATTTTTATTGATTTGTTGAGTTGATTTTCTACTTCATTTTGGAAGGTTTTGAACATTTCAAAAGCTTCATCTTTGTGTCTTAACAAGTACACATACCCATACCTACTATAGTCGTCGGTGAAGGTAATGAAGTATCTTTCATTATACCTAGTCATTGGCTTAAAAGGACCACATACATCCGAATGTATGATACCTAATAAACTTTTGCCCTTTCGGTTTTGCCACTAAAAGGTGCCTTAGTCATTTTGCCTTGTAAACAAGATTCACATACATCAAATGATCATATTCACTTGCTTTTAAAAGACCATTCTTTTGAAGTGTTTGTATGCGCTTCTTGTTTATATGACCAAGACGGCAATGCCAAAGATAGGTGTCACTCAAATCTAATTTGAGCTTCTTGGTGGTGGTTTGGTACAACGAGCTATCATATAATGTGTTTTCACGAACCAATTCATAAATACCATTAATAGGAGTAGCTTTAAAATAAAAGATGTCATTTAAAGAAACATGAATTTCATTTTCAATAAACATCAAAATATAACCATATTGTCTTAATTGGGCAACTGAAATAATGTTCCTAGTCAAATTAGGAGCATACAAAACATTGTTCAAAATTGCTTCCAAACCATTTGGAAGCTTTAAGATGTAGTCCCCTCGGGCTTCAACTTGAACTTTTGCCCCATTGCCCATGTAGAGGCTAACATCCCCTTTCCTGAAGTCTTTACTTCTTTTGAACCCCTGCAACAAATTGCAAATTTGAGTCCCACATCCGGTATCCAATACCCATGTGTTAGAGGATATTAAATTGAGATCAATATGAATCATGAAAATTGTACCTGAGGTCTGCCCGGCATCCCTCTTAGCTTTCAACTCTTTGAGATGGACAGGACAATTTCTTACCCAATGTCCTATCTTCCCACACTTAAAGCATGGGTCATCCGAAGCAACCTTTTGCTTCTTCTCCGCTGGTTTTGGTGGTGGCACTTTTACCACTCCCTTTCCCTTTCTCCCAACGTACCCTTTACCTTTGGCAACACTTTCCTTGGATGCGAGGTGAGGCCTCTTCTTGTTCCCACCTTCATTGATGGTGAGAACGGGTAAACTCCTTTTACCCATGGCCGCCTCGGCTTTTTGAGCATAGCGTGAAGCTCAGTTATGTTCTTGTCCCAACCGTTCATGTTATAATTCATAACAAAATTATCAAACCTTTTGACAAAGAGTTGAGGATCTAATCCGTAGCCAGAACAATTCAGCCTTTCGAGGCGGTCTATGTGGCTCTTCATCTTAAGTACATAAGACGAGACCGATTGGGTATCATCCATACGACATGCATGGAGTGCTCGAACCATTTCGAAGCGCTGTACCCTTGCTTGTTGTTGGAACGTTTCCTTTAACTGGGTTATCATGTCGTATGCTCCGTGATGTTCGTACTCCTTTTGGAGATCCGGAGTCATACTTGCCAACATGAGGCAAGACACTTGGATCGAGTCCTCAGTGTATTTCACCCAATTCATGTAGGCCTCTTCATCTTCCTCATTGGGTTCATCGGGAATCGGATCGTCTAAGATATATGACCGTTTCTCTTGCTTGAGAACAATTCTCAAGTTTCGAAACCAATCAATGAAATTGTTATGGTTTAGACGCTCCTTTTGGAGAATGGTTCTTAGTGATAGGGTATGAGCGGATGGAATATCATTATTTTCATTGTGGTGGCCATCTACAAAATTTAACAAGGTTCAATTTTAGTATTTACGATATTATCATATTTAATTATAAATACCTTTTATGTGTCATAAACAAAATAAAATTCTAGAATCCAACGTTACATTTAAATAGTGGTTAGGTGACCTTTATCCCATTATTTAAATTAACAAGGTAGTCAACGTTTGACAATTGCAACCCTTTGCAACTTCTAAAGGTATGGAATCGACTTAAACATCATATGTATAGTCGGCATGTTAATCCCATCAACACCTTTTGTAAACCACATTGTAGGTTATCCATTTAACATGGTTTGCAAATCAAGTTACCCTACTTACACACACATGTGAGTTTACCAATATAAGTAGTTAGGTGATCTTTATCCCACAAATATGGCATTCCCACCTCAAATCACAAGTTCCCTCAAAATGGTTAGGTGACCTTTATCCCATTAAGAGTTTTCAAGTAACTCAAGTGTTGTGTAAAAGGATGGTGATAAACTTGTTTTCAAAAGATATTTTAAGTTTTCATAATTCTAGTTTAGAAAACTCTATGTACCTTGTATTTGCATGCTTTCAAATACATGGTACCTTATGGTTCTTTTAATAAAACCCCTTTTATTTAAAATCATTAATCCTTTTAATAACCTTTTATTAACCACTTAATGATTAAGAACCATTTATTTTCAGCTTGTTATGTTTATAAATTTGTTTGTTATGCATATCCATATATCAAACATCCAACATAAAACAAAACAACCAAACAAGCACAACCATTCAATCATAAGTGCATAACCATAGCCACTAAGGTGACCACACTTTTTTGCCATCACAAGTGTTGTCATTTGGTCTTTCCTAAGGGTTAATAATGACACATTAAAATGTGTCCAAGAACTCCCACTCGAATCCGCATCCAAATGCTTCAAGTGTCCATGTCTTTTGAGTTCTTCCTTTGTATCTTCCCTTGAGTCTCCAACTTGTGCATCTTCTTTTACAAAAATCATATCCTAATACAATTTTTCTAATAAAAGAAATGCACCTAATCTATTTATTACATAACCAATGAATAAATAAATTACAACCCAAAAGATACAAACACCAAAATTATTATTACAACCCTTTAATGAATAAAACCAAACATGACAATCACATTCATCCAAATCCAAAACACATTAGATCAAGGCTATATTATGCACCAAAATATGTATCAAATACAACATCCAAGGACAACCATGAACTCCCTTTTAACCCTTAAAGTTTCGGCCAACATAAACCCAAACTTTAGGGTTTAGACTAAACAAAACAATCTACCTCTTGATGTTAATCTTTCAAGGTTTATTCTAAAGCATGTAAGATAAAACTTTGAAAGATAAGGGATTCATTCATCCACAACAAAACAGCCCCTAATGGGTTGAAAAAGTCCAACAAAACTAACTTTTCTAGGAGTTTTGAAGCAAGTTTTCCACATAACCGGCTCTAGATGCCATTGTTGGGTTTTTACAAGTTTTAACAAAGATGTTTAACCATTTAAACAACAAAACGCAGCGGACATTTATATGTTCAAGAAAACAAACCCAAGAACAAGGATCATATATATGTGAAAAGAAGTGCTATCAAAACCAGCCATAGGATGTACCTGAATACTACCTTTCTTGAACAAGGAAGTTAGATACGGATGAGAAGAGGGAGATGATGTTTCTTGAATGTCTAGTCTTCAAAAGAGAAGGCCTCAAGCTTGTATACTCACAAGCTCTTGCAAAGCACCAAACTAGTTAGAAGTTAACACCCAAAACCTTCTTTATCAAGCTCTAGATCTGTGGATATGAGGAGAGCAAAATTGGAGAAGAAAGAGTTCTTGCATGTATGAGAGAGAGAGAGTGTGGTTGAGTGTTACTTCCAAGTGATTAAAGTCTTGTATTAAAACAATACAAGGAATCCCAAGACACCAAAGAGGGCGGCCGAGATTTTGAAATGGTTTCCCACCATTTTAAAATTTTCACTTTTAATTAGAAGTTACAAGTTTATAAAATTAAACCCCTTTTAATTTTATAACCTAAACACACTTTTACTTATTGTTATTTAACTAATTTAAATAACAATATAAATGATATCTCATGAACAAAACATCCATATAGTTTGTTCTATCTCAAATGCAATAATTTCAGAAAACCCATTTTCTAAATTGGTGTCAATATTTATTTGCTTGATCATATCAGCAAATAAATATTTATCGGTGTTTGCCTAGCTTGTTATTGGGTATGACCCGACTCGGATCATGACGTACTAACCACATCAATCTTGTATGTGTCTTGGGCATATAAGATCCAACAACCTTATGCCTAATACATTCTAATCCTTGAGTTGTGATATGAACTGTAATCCAAGAGTGATACAACCCATATCCAATACCAAGAAGTATTCTCAAGAGATTCTAACCTTTGTCATGAATATATTAGGAGAAGCTTAATCTGAGGGGGAGAACATCAGTGAATTGTGTCACAACATCAGTTGATCTAGAAGACATGTGACAGAGAAAATCTTCAAGTTCAAGGTTTGGCAACCATCAGTTTAGGGGGAGTATTGTTGGGGTTCAACAATGGAATAAACTGAGGCTTACCAAATCATAATCATAGCCAACTAAAGATCTCATTGTACAAGTTCAAAGACCAAGTTGATCATAACAAAAACAACAATACAAGACAATTCAACATGACAAAGTCAACATCAAGACAATTAGAAAGTCAAAATTAGGTCATGTTGTAATAATAATAATAATATAAATAGACCCACTAGTGCATTTTTGCAAGTGTGGTTCTTTTGTGTGTGTTTCTCATGGTGTAAATCACCACCCAAGGAGAAATCCTCTCCTTTGGATGGGTTTGATTTCATCAGCCATCTATGATTCTCATTGTAACTTGTTTATCAACATCAATGAAATCATAACATTATTACTATCCATCTCTTTGTTCTTTGATTCACACACATACACCCATCTTAATTTTGATTTCTAGATCTAAACGTGATGAATCCTAAGATCCAAGCTCAACGAATCTGAAATATTGATTTAGCATTATGTGGCTGTGAACAATATTAACCCTCACATCTGAACGTTTCTGCCATTAAGGTTGGGGTGTGACAGTAGATCATCTAAGGCTTCTAGAGGTGGAGTACGGGGTGGTCATGCTGGTAGACCCCGGGCCGCAAAGAACAAGACGAGAACTGCAGAGACGGCTCCTGGTGAGCCTGGGATTCATCACCCGGAGGGCTGAGATGAGAGTGCCAACCTAAGGGCCTCAGTGAAAGAGGCAGTGGTGGAGGAGGTTCACCAAGTCATGCAGACTATCCTGCCGTCTATCGTGACTGAGGTGATCCGGGCCGTAAGGGAGGATGAGAGGAAAGAAAAGGAGGAAGAGAGAAGGGCTGCTGCTGGGAGAAGGGAGAATGAGAGAGATCATGATGATGAGGACGAGACGAATGTTGAAAGGGGAGCCTCTAGTGATGAAGAAGATGTAGAGGTGCGGGAAACCGAGAGGGGATGCAGCTACGGGGCATTCCAATGGTGTAAACCCCCTACTTTTAACGGCAACAGTAATGCTGCTACTGCCCACCGCTGGGTTAGAGAGATGGAGGCAGTGTTGGATATTAGTGAGTGCAGGGAGGATCAAAAGGTGAAATTTACCACTCACTCATTTGTTGACTCGGCTCTGTGTTGGTGGGACAATATTGTCCAAGCCAAGGGCAGCAGGGCCATCAGGAGGATGAGATGGGGAGATTTGAAGAAGTTGGTTGTTGAGGAATTCTATCCTCACAGGGAACTAGACAAGATAGAGAGAGAGTTCCTAAAGCTTGAGGCGGGAACAATGACCCACCAGCAATACACCACCAAGTTTCACGAAATGGCGAGGCTGGTGCCGGATCAGGTGACGCCAGTGTCGAGGAAGATTAAGAGGTATGTGCAGGGATAGCCGGCTGATATCCGCAGGCACTTGATTGTTGCCCGACCAAGCACTTTTAGGTCGGCAGTGGATCTGGCTGGGAGGCTTTATGATGAGAGAGAGGTGTCGGTGGTTGAGGTGAAGAAGACAGGTGGTGGTGACAAGAACTGGAGTGGGAAGAGGTTTGGGTGTGGTGGTTTCACCCCAAACAACAAGAGGATGAAAATGGATGACCGAAGAGTGGGGTCATCAAGCTCCAGAGCGAAAAGGTGTGGTAAGTGTGGAACGGAGCATAGCGGGGAATGCCGGTTGGGACTGAATGTTTGCTTCAGATGCGGGAAGCCTAGTCACATCGCTAAGGCTTGTATAGCGTTGAGGTGTCATATCTATGGGGAGGGGGACACATGAGCAGGGATTGCAAGAAGCAAAAGGCAGAGAGTTTCGGGGTGAAGAAAAGGACAGAGAGTGAAGGGCAGAAGACAAGTGCTAGAGCATTTACAATGACCCGGGAGGAGGCCAGGGTGGATCCCGATGTCATGTCGGGTATGTTTCTAGTAAATGAAACTTGTGCCTCGGTTTTGTTTGATTCTGGTGCTAGTAGGAGTTTTATTTCTGCTACTTTCTGTGCTAAGCTGCCTGTTAGTAGTAGAAGATTTGATGAGTCATTTGATGTAGAAACTGCTATTGGTAAGTCTACCAGAATTTCTGATGTGATTGAGGATTGCGGCATAGAGTTAGAAGGCCGTAGGTTCTCTGCTAAACTATTTGTGATGCCCCTAGGCGGATTTGATGTAGTTCTGGGGATGGATTGGTTGGCAGCCTATGAGGCAAACATCGTGTGTCGCAAAAAGATGATTCGACTGACAGTGCCAGATGGAAGTTCGGTAATGGTTTACGATGACCGAGTTACTACAGTTCCGATGGTGATTTCGATGGTGGTGGCCGAGAAGTGCATGAAACGCGGATGTAGTGCCTACCTGGCTTATGTGAAGGATGTGGACGCGTCAGTACCATAATTGTCCGACGTACCAGTTGTGTGTGATTTTCCATACGTGTTCCCAGGAGATTTACCAGGCGTGCCACCGGACCGTGAGATCGAGTTTCTGATTGATTTGATACCCGGTGCTCAACCCGTTGACAAGGCACCGTATCGATTAGCTCCAACCGAGATGAAGGAGCTGATGGTTCAACTGCAGGAATTATTGGACAAGGGTTTCATTCGACCAAGTATCTCTCCTAGGGGTACTCCAGTTTTGTTTGTTAAGAAGTAAGACAGTAGTATGAGGATGTGCATAGACTACCGGGAGCTAAACAAGTTAACAGTGAAGAATCGGTATCCCTTACCAAGAATAGATGACTTGTTTGAGCAGCTCCAAGGCGCCAGTTGGTTCTCACAAATAGATCTTCGATCTGGTTACCATCAGTTGAAGGCTAAGGAGCAAGACATTTCTAAGACAGCTTTTTGCATGCGTTATGGACACTACGAGTTCCTCGTTATGTCTTTCGGTCTGACTAACGCACCAGCTACCTTTATGGATTTGATGAATTGAGTGTGTCGGTCGATGTTAGATAAATTAGTGATTGTATTTATTGATGATATCCTAATTTATTCGAAGAGCAAAGAAGAACATGCCGGTCACATACGCGAGGTATTGGAGACACTTAGAAGGGAGAAGCTTTATGCTAAATTCTCTAAGTGTGCTTTCTGGTTATGTGAAGTTCAATTTTTGGGTCACGTGGTTAATGCTAAAGGGATCATGGTGGACCCGGCGAAGGTTGAGGCGGTGCTGCAATGGAAGTCTCCAAAGACGCCATCTGAGATTCAAGACTTAGTGGTGTATTCGGATGCCTCCTAGTCGGGACTGGGTTGTGTGTTAATGCAACGTGGGAGATTAATAGCCTACGCGTCCCGACAGTTGAAAACCCACGAGATTAATTATCCCACGCATGATTTGGAGCTCGCAGCTGTGGTCTTTGCATTAAAGATTTGGCGGCATTACTTGTACGGGGTGAAATGCACAATCTTCACGGACCACAAGAGCCTAAAGTATTTCTTTGAGCAAAAAGATGTCAACATGAGGTAGAGGAGGTGGTTAGAGCTGATTAAGGATTATGATTGTGAAATCCACTACCATCCGGGTAAAGCCAATGTAGTGGCTGATGCCCTCAGCCGAAAAGAGAGACCCGAGCCTATCCGGATGAATGCTTATCAATTGGTGATGTCCTCTGACGTGATGACACAGGTCAAAGAATTTTAAGATGAGGCATTGACGGAAGATCGCCTTAAATCTGAAAGGATGAGAGGTCTAGTCACGGAGTTGGGAGAAAATACCCATGGAGTTAGAACCCGCTTCGGGCGGATGTGGATTCCCCGCTACGGTGATCTATGGGGACGAATTATGGACGAAGCTCATAAGACTCGATACTCCATTCATCCTGATGCCACTAAGATGTATCAAGATATGAAAAAAGACTATTGGTGGTCGGGTATCAAGCGCGATGTAGTGGAGTATGTGAGTAAGTGCCTTACTTGCTTACAAGTGAAGGCGGAGCATCAAAAGCCATACGGGAAGACCCAATCGTTGGATATACCCGAGTGGAAGTGGGAGCACATCACCATGGATTTCACCACGAAGTTACCACGTACGGCAAGGGGGTATGATTCAATTTGGGTAATAGTTGATCGTTTGACAAAGAGTGCACACTTCCTACCGATCCGGGAGACGTATTCATTCGAGAGGTTGCCGGATCTATTTATCAAAGAGATTGTAGCTCGTCATGGTGTACCGGTGTCTATCTTGTCAGACCATGACACTCGGTTCACATCGAAGTATTGGAAGAGATTCCACGATGCGATGGGGATGAGGCTACACATCAGTACGGCTTACCATCCTCAGACAGATGGTCAGTCTGAAAGGATGATTCAAACGCTCGAGGACATGCTCTGAGCATGTGTGATCGACTTCGGAGGAAGTTGGGATGATCATCTACCATTGGCAGAGTTCTCATACAACAAAAGCTATCATGCCAGCATTGGCATGCCACCTTACGAGATGCTATATGGTAGGAGATGTAGAACGCCCTTGTGTTGGGGAGACATTGGGCAGAAAGTGTTGGGAAGTGTGGAGGTAATCGAGGCTATGACTGAGAAGCTAGAAAAGATCAAAGCCTTTATGAAGGCAGCCAAGGATAGACAGAAGTCGTATGCCGATAAGAGGCGTAGACCAATCGAGTTCAACGTGGGTGATAAAGTCAAGTTAAAGGTCTCGCCCTGGAAGGGAATCATCCGGTTTTGGAAGAGAGGCAAACTGAGTCCGAGGTACATAGGGCCTATCCGAATCGTTGCACGAGTAGGGGAGGTGGCCTATCGACTAGAATTGCCTGATGAGGTAAGTGGAATTCACCCAACGTTCCATGTATCTCATCTGAGAAAATGCTTGGCCGATGAAGATTTGATTGTGCCACTGGAGGATATCTAAGTGGATGAAAGACTCAATTATGTGGAGCAACCGGTGGCCATCATATACAGGAACGAGAAGAGATTGAGAAATAAAGTGGTTCCACTCGTACGTGTGCAGTGGAAACACCGAAAGGGTTCCGAGTCTATGTGGGAGACGAAGGATGAAATGATAAAGCATTACCCACAGTTATTCGAAGAGTGTCAGGTTTCGGGGACGAAACCTCTTTAAGGGGGGTAGACTTGTAACACCTGAAACTTCGGTCAAATAAAAAGAAAATAAAAGGTGTTTTGTGTAAAAGTACACAAAAGTTAAAAGTTCACTTTATATGGGCATGGTTGCCCATATCACTCCTGCTGCTACTGTGTTCAACCGAATTAGAAGAAGAAGAAGCTAAATTCGATTTCTCTCAGTTTCCAGGAGAAGAAGAGGCTGATTCTCGCTTGTGGTAAGTGTTCTTTGTATTTTATGGTTTGGTTTGTTGTGTTTTGACCATGAAACCGATTTATATGTGTTTATGTGTTTTGTTGTCTGTTTTTGCTTGTTTTAGGCGTTTGAACTCTTGTGCACACGAGTTTGGAGGAGTTTTGCTTGTTTGCTACACTAGGTGAGTTCTAGACCCCAGTTTTATGTGTTTTAAACTTCTTTGGGGCTGAAAATGCATGTTTAAAAGGTTTTATAGCTGTTTTATGCTTTACCGTATGTATATAGGTGTTTGGGTTGGTACTTTATGGTGGTTTATGTTCGGTTGATGCTTGTGATGTTGAGTTTAAGCTTCGAACAGATGGATAAGCATGATTGGTTAGGACTGTTGGTGTTTTCATGGTTGTATGCCTGCTCTAGATGTTAAGCATGTTAGATCCATGATAAGGATGTGTTTGATCGAGGATTGGGGACTGAATAATCGCATAAGTGCATTTGCAGGTTGGTTAGTTCATCCGCATTTAAGTACTTTATTTATGCGCATTGTTGTTTGTTCATCCGCATTTGTAGTTGCTTATGCGCCTAAGTGTTCTTCCGCATTGCTTTTGTTCATGCGCATTTGTTGGTTGTTCATCCGCATTTGTAGTTGCTTATGCGCCTAAGTGTTCTTCCGCATTTCTTTTGTTCATGCGCATTTGTTGGTTGTTCATCCGCATTTGTAGTTTCTTATGCGCCTAAGTGTTCTTCCGCAATTCTTTTGTTCATGCGCATTTGCTACAATGTTCATGCGCATTCGTTACAGTGTTCATGCGTATTTGCTTCAGTCATCCGCATTTGTTCTACCAGCATTTAGTTGGACACTTGGAATAATCTGAAGGCATTCATCCGTATTAGTATTGTTCATCCGCATTAGTATTGTTCATCCGCATTAGTATTATTCATCCGCATTAGTATTGTTCATCCGCATTAGTACTGTTCATCCGCATTAGTACTGTTCATCCGCATTAGTTACTGTTCATCCGCATTTGTCTAAGGACTTAGGATTTTTCCGAAGCATGGGAAGTAGAATGTAGCGGGTAAGTTCTAGAATGTTTTGCTGGTTCATGTCTGTTGTGGTGATGCATGTTGTGGGCTGTTGTTGATGCTTTATACTATGTATCATGTGACTTTACGTGGTGTGTTTATATTCGTATGCGTAAAGTATTATCGAAAAGAAAGTGAAAGATTAACGTTAATAATGAAGTGGAACATAAGAAAAGTATGAAAAGTCTTGCAAGCAAAGGTTGAGGTGAGTGACTGTGTTGTCACAAAAGACTTGTATGCCAAAATTGAGGTGAGTGACTGTGTTGTCACAAAAGACTTGTAAGCCAAAGTTGAGGTGAGTGACTGTGTTGTCACAAAATACTCGTAAGGGATTCAATCCATGAGATTGACCCGGGTCCTTGTCTCGTAACCCGGTACTGTCGATCTTCGAATATGAGTCGGGTATTGCATGAGACAGGATCCAGATTATAGTGAAATATAATGAATGAATACGTGAGTTAATGAAAGATAATTAAGTCTATACCTTGATGTATGTATGATGAATGCTCACGTGTAAAAGTAAAGGAAGTATGTTATTGAAAAAGATATTTTCATATATAAATCCTACAAGGTATTTTAAACATTTTAAAACTAGAACTCACTCAGCAACGCTGACTTTTATGCATTTTTAGTTGATAGGTAATTGTTGCTGATGGTGGCACGCGGGGGAAGCTACTCGACAGGGCAAGATCGGCATCCATTCATCTTAATGATATTGTTGTTTTGTAATGCAACGAAACAGGGTCTTTTGTAATTCAAGAAAACAATGATGTATTGCTTAACAACGTTAATTATTAATAGAATGAATGGTTTTTTTTATTAACTTAATTCCGCTGCAATATTTTATGAAATGTGTGATGTTTAATGTTTTATGCTATGATTGACCAACTGTGAGGTCTCCGGGAACGGGGCCTTACAACAGAAAACTCCTTATGAGTTGATGTTTGGCAGGAAACCTAATATAGATTTTCTTAAATCTTTTGGTTGTCCAGTTTTGATTTTAAATTCAAGTGATCAGCTAGGAAAATTTGATTCAAAATCTGATGAAGGATTTTTCATTGGATATTCAACGGTTTCAAAAGCCTATAGAGTTTATAACTCTAGGACAAATGTTATCCTTGAAACATTCAACGTTAAATTTCTTGAAAATTCTTTTCCATCAGTTGCAAATGGTTTAGCTTGGTTATTTGATTTAGATTCATTGTCAAACTCTTTTCATTCTAACTTGTTTGAATTTACAGGTGAGAAGAAAAATCAAGTAGGAGATCTCGGTTCCTTCAGCGATGATTCTGATTCTGATGATATGGATGACTCAAGCATAGATTATCCATTTTTCTCATTTGTTAGAGATCCTATTTTTTGACCTCAACAAGCTCAAGAGCATCCCGTTACAAAAAATTCAAATGGTTCACAACCTTTTCCTAATGATGGTCCAGATATTATACAACCTGAGTCCGGAACGTCATCGATTTCTAGTGATGTAGTTGGTGCTAATAATCTTGATTATTTTATCAACTCACCGACTCAAGTTCCAAATTTCAATCCACATTCTTCAAATTTATTGCATCAGCTTTCCGACTTGAACCAATCTAATCTGGATGTTCATGTTCAAGTGAATGAGATTCCAACATCTCGTGTTCACAAGAACCATCCAACATCTTAGATTATCGATCCATTGAATGAGAAAACGATGAGAATTCAATCAAAACAAGCAAACCTTTGCTTATACTCATGTTTCTATCTTAAAATTGTTCCTAAAAACGTCACCGAAGCGTTAAAGGAGAATGGTTGGATTGAGGCAATGCAAGAAGAACTATTACAATTTCGCAAACAGGAAGTGTGGAAGCTTGTGGATTTACCTGAAGGAGAAAATGCCATAGGCCCAAAATGGTTGTTTAGAAACAAAACAGACGATCGGGGAATTGTTGTTCTCAACAAAGCGAGACTCGTTGCACAAGGTTACACCCAAGAAGAAGGAATAGATTATCATGAAGTATTTGCTCCAGTTGCAAGACTTGAATCAATTCGTGTCTTCCTGGCTTATGCATCATTCATGAAATTCAAGGTGTACCAAATGGACATTAAAGGTGCTTTCTTGTATGGACCAATCACCGATGATGTATATGTCAAGCAACCTCCAGGTTTTGAAGATTCAGAATACCCTCATTGTGTGTACAAGCTTAGCAAAGCATTGTATGGTCTACATCAAGCTCCTAGAATCTGGTTTGAAATGTTATCACAACATTTGATCCAACATGGATACACGCGAAGGAAAATTGATCCGACTTTGTTTATTAAGAAGGATGCTAATGACCTCTTATGTGTTCAAGTGTATGTTGATGATATCATATTTGGTTCTACAAGTCCAAAGTTGTGCAGTGAATTTGAAGAAATAATGAAGTCTCGTTTCCAAATGAGTTCTATGGGGGAAATTAATATTTTCCTTAGACTTCAAGTGAAGCAGTCTGCAGATGGAATTTTTATCAATCAAGAGAAATTTGTTGATAAACTCTTGAAGAAATTTAAACTGCAAGATTGTCAATCCATAAGAACTCCAGCTGATCTAAATTCCAAGATTGAACCTGATCCTAAAGGAAAATCTGTCGACCAAACTTTATACAGATCCATGATTGATTCTTTGATGTATCTTACTGCATCTAGACCTGATATAATGTATGTTGTTTGTGTCTGTACCAGGTACCAATCTAACCCAAATGAATCCCACTTAATTGATGTTAAATGAATATTCAAGTATCTCAAAGGAAAACCGGCTTTAGGGATATGGTATCCTTATGAAGGTAACTTCGAGCTACAGGGATATACGGATAGTGATTATGGATGATGTTGTTAATCAAAGGCAGCAGAATTATGCATTGTCACACAGTTCAAAACTTAAAATTTTCAAATTTTGAGTAATAAACAAAGCCAAAGTCAAGCCAACACTAAAAAACAGTAGGTTGACACACATACATTTATTTATTTTATTGCACAATATTGCTTGTGAGTGATATGTTCATCCATATTTTGATCATGTTAAAATTTTTGCATATTAACATACATTTTAAATCAAAGATTTAAACAAACATTTTGATTTAAACAAGTTTCATCAAACAAATGTTCTTTCGGAAGAAAATTTTATCAAACATATGCTTCGGCAGACATAAGTTCAAAACAAACAAAAATTTAAAATTTAAAAAAAAAAATTGTCACAGCGGACACACAAACATACATTCGCTATAGCTACAGTAACCATCATAACATGCAAAATACACCAAGTGTATATCGCGGACAAAACATACAAACATCCACTATGCACTTGTGAACATACAAGGATTCACAGCATGATGTTGGTAAAGCATCCGCTGTGAATACAGTGCCATTCCACAGCGCATGACTAACATAAGTCATCCATTGTAGAAACGGTGCAAGTGTATACAGCGTATGCACACAGGTAATCATACGCTGTAAACATTCACACATCACATCCAAGTGTTCACAGCGCATGAACAAATGTTCATCCGCTGTGAACAATCATCAAAACATTTCATGTGTCCACAGCGCATGAACAAATGTTCATCCACTGTGAACAAACAATCAAATGTTTCAAAGATCTATAGCGCATGAACAAATGTTCATCTGTTGTGAACAAACAAACCATTTCAATAACATACAATCATGTAATCAAACAGTTTAAGAGATAACACACAATCAGTACAATCTTTCATATCAAACTCACACACACATTTTCTTAACAAACAAATAATTAACAAGCACCAACACACACACACTATTTCTAACAAACAAAACATAAACAAGCAATCATTAAAGGATGGCAACATCAACCTTAGGGGGAGTATTGTTGGACTCAACAAGTGCATTAATGGATTAATGCTTTAAAGGATGATGCTTGCCATAATCAAACATATAACAAACATTATGTGTTCTAACATTCAAACAATCATTTACTAACACATTAGCATCATTATCATTCATAACAAACACTAATATTTGTTTAAATTTCTTTTTCAGAATTGTAGATAAAAGAAATTTTGACCAAGTGTCGGCAGAGGATGAATAACTACCCACCGCGGATGTAAAAGAAGATGCAGCGGATGAAGATCAAGTCCAAGTGCCCACAGCGGATGAACAACACACACAGCGGATGCCTAAGTCCACAGCTGATGAACATTTCCACAGCGGACAACATACAAAGCAAACACACACAAGTGTTCACAGCGGGTGAACATTCCACAGCGGACAGCTTAACAACCACAACGGATAGCTAATCATCCACAGTGGATAGCTTATAGACTTAGGATTATGTATGTAATATTCATTTACATAATGGTAGTTTAGTAATTTTATATAGCTATGTGTATAGGCTATAAATAGCATTCTACCCTAATCCTTTGTAAGCTTTTGAACGAATTCAATACAAACAAGTAGTTTATTTGATTGTGCTTTTGTACACACACCAGAGACACATAAACACACACACACACACACTGATTTCATACTCTGTTATTATGGGTTTCCGCACCATGAATCTAGTGTGTTAAAGTTTGAGAGATATTGAAAAGATCCTTGGGGGAATAAACTTTTATTCATGTTGAATATGTTCATGTTCATCATGAGTTTAAGGTGATTTCATCATACGTATACGAACATAATCACACCACGTAAAGTTACATAAGTATACGCAATAAGGAACATAAGAATAGGCCATAAACATGCATAACATCAACAAACATAACCACAAAACTTCCCAGGGTTAAGTCTTAAAACTTCCAATCTCCAAAATTTCATAAATTTTCTAAGGCATTTAGGCGCATGAGCACTATGCAGGCACATGAGCACTATGCGGGCGTACCAACACTTAGGCGCATGAGAACACTTAGGCGCATGAGGACTATTTGGGTGCATGAACTACACAGTTATTTGGGCAGTAGGCGCATAGGGTACTTGGGCGCATGGGTAAAGACTTAGGCATATGGGCAACTTTTCTAGGCGCATGAACCCTATTTGGGCGCATGAGGAGGAACTTAGGCGCCTGAGTTAAATTTCAGGAAAATGGGGACTATTGGGGTGCATGAGCAGTAGTTATACACATCTCTAAATTATTTTCAGTCCCAATCTGCATTCTATCATGTTCTTAACTTATCTCTACCATACTAGGCCCCTAAAACCAGCATACAACCATAAAACTCATTAATTCATACACACATACATACGGTTAAGATACATATAAGTTGTAAAACATTTTTACATACACTTTTCAGCCCTAAAATACGTTTAAAACAAGAAAACCGGGGATCTAGAACTCACCTAATGCAGCCTTCAAGCAAAAGTCCACCAAGCTTGAGGGCACAGAGAGTTCAAACACCTAAAACATACCAAAACACACAACCAATCATAAAGAACACATAAAAATCAGGTTCAAGGTTGAAAACCCAACAAAACCAAGCCAAAAACACAAGGAAACACTCACCAAATGTGAAAACTTAGCTTTCTCTCACTAGAAACCGAGAGAACTTCAGTTCTTCTTTCTTCTTCTTGTCCAGCCGAAAGCAAAAGGTGTAAAAGGCAGTGTCATGGGTAGCCATGCCTTTTAAACATTAAAATAATAAGGTTTTGTACTTTTTACACTTTGGCCCCCTCCACTAGTGCTCCTTTTCTTTTCTCTTCTTAATACTTTGCTTTTCCTTTGTTTGTGACAAAATTTAAGGTGTTACAAGTCCACCCCCCTTATAGAGGTTTCGTCCCCAAAACCTGTCATTCTTCAAATAGCTGTGGGTAATGCTGCCTCATTTCTTCTTTAGTTTTCCATGTAGACTCAGATCCCTTCCTGTGCCTCCACTGCACACGCACCAGTGGAACCACTTTATTTCGCAGCCTCTTCTCTTTCCGGTCTATGATTGCCACTGGTTGCTCTACATAGTTGAGCCGCTCATCTACTTCGATGTCCTCCAGTGGTACAATCATATCTTCATCAGCTAGACATTTTCTCAGATGAGACACATAGAATGTTGGATGAATTCCACTTAACTCATCGGGTAGCTCCAATCGATAGGCCACCTCTCCAATAATTCAGAAAGGTCCTATGTATCTCGGGCTTAGCTTACCCCTCTTTCTAAACCAGATGATCCCCTTCCATGGTGAGACCTTCAACATGACTCTATCGCCCACGCTGAACTCAATCGGTCTACGCCTTTTATCGGCATACGACTTTTGTCTATCTTTTGCCGCCTTCATAAAGGCTTTGATCTATTGGAAATGGTCTGCCCAAAATACATATTGAATTGATGTGGCTAGTACGTCATGATCCAAGTCGGGTCATACCCAATAACAAGCTAGACAAACACCTACAATATTTGTTTTATGATATGATCATATAAATGAATAATAACACTTAGAATATCTAGAAATTGGGTTTCTAAATATTTGTACTTGTGTTGTAAATAGATTATATGGATAATTTATTTTAGAGAGAGAATGTATATAATTCATCCGTATTTGCTTATAACAGCTGCTTTTGATGTGGTTAAAGAAATGCGGATGAAGAAAACTCATCCGTATTTACTTATGCTGATGAAGATAACTATCTGCATTTGCATGTTAACTAATGCGGATGAGCATTTTTTGAAAATGCGGATGAACTTTCTTCATCCACGTTTACAAATGCGGGATCCGCATTTACAAATGCGAATGATGTTGAGAAATACGGATGGGTTAAGGGGCTAGGCCCCACCTACTTTTCTATCTCCTGAATTTTAAGTTTCCAAGGACATGTAATATATGATTGCATATGATCTCTCTCTAATACTACTTTTTACACAACACGAAAAGTGCTGAACACTCCAAGCTCTCTTTTTCTCTCGATCGGTCAAGAGCAAAATCAGGAGTGTTTGTTCAAAGTGAAATCCTAGCAACCGAGTGTCTGTTAGTGGCTTGTGGGTAGAACCACTTGAGGTATTCTGCTTTGAAGACTTTCTTTCATCTGATCTCCCTCCCATTCTCTACAAAGGTTGTATTTTTAAACACCCTATGGTTGTTTGTAAGCATGTTGTTCATATATCGATCCATATGGGGTTTTAACAGATAAATATAAAAATGTTTTCTATATATGCTAACTGTAACATGTTTTAAACTTGTTCAAAACCCTATAATGGCATCAGAGCCGGTTATATGGACACTTGCTTCATTTGGACTGAAAAATTCGATTTCTTGGTGATGTTTCACCAAAAGGCCGAGAGGTTTCAGTCCTAGTATCCCCTGTTTTTCAAGATCTCTTTAGACATGCATATTGTAATCTTAAAAAATTTAAATCATTTGGATGATTCTGTTATTTGGAACAAACCATGGTTCTCGGTCGTTTATGCCTAAACCTAGAATCTATGGTTCAAGGGGTTGCTCTTGGGATTTTTACTTACATATTTGGATATGTGTTTTACTTGTTCATAACCAAAGCCGAGACCCTATCGATGAATGTGTTATGATTTGCATTTGATTATTCAAATGCTTTGTAGTTATTTAAATGTATTTAATCTTCCTATTGGGTATGTAATTTATTTATCTTTCATTTGGTATGTAAAATAAATAGGTTTGTTGCATTTTACTTTTACTATAAAAAATGTATATGGGATATATTTTGTAAAAGAAGATGCAACAAGGCTGCCGTTCTCGGTTTTAACCGAAAGGAGATGATGAAGACCCAAAGGATTTTGGTACGGAAGTCATAGCAAATTTGGAAACCCAAATGGAATGGAAGAGTCACAACACAAGGTGGACACTTGAAGCATTTGGATGCGGGATCAAGTGGGAGTTCACCGACACAAATTTTGTGTCATTTTCACCCTTAGGAACGACCTTATTAACTTACTTGTTTCGGTCAACAAGTGATATTAAGTTTAGTAGGCTATGGTTATGAACTCATGTGATGCTTGTGTGGTTGAGTTATTATTGTTTTGTGATATATGGATATGCATGTTTAAACAATTTAATATCAACAACAAGCATAAAATTGGTTCTTATGAAACATTACCATGGGTAATAAAAGGATTTTTTTTTTAAAATTTAATGTGTTCATAATAAAAAATTGGGTTTTATTGAAAGAACCTTGAAAATTGTTTTCATATTAGTACCACACATTTGAATGCATGCAAATGTTAGGTACAAAAGGTTTTCAAAAACTAAAATTAATGAAAACTGAAATCCCTTTTAAACAAGTTTAACACCATCCTTTTACACAACACTCGAATCACTTGGGAACTATTAGTGGGATAAAGGTCACCTAACCATATTTAGGAAACTTGTGCGTTTGAGGTGGGGTTAACATATTTATGGGATAAAGGTCACCTAACCACTTGTATGTGTAAACTCAAACGTGTGTGTAAGTAGGACGACTTGAGTTAGAAACCATGTGAATTGTAACAACCGACCTCTAAGTCATAATTCTAACCTTTAACCTCCTGCATCATTATCCATATAATCAATATTAATGTAATATCATTATTATTATTATTATTATTAGTGATATTATTGCTACTGCTTCTATTGTCATTTTATTATTTCATGTGCCATTTTGTATGATTTAGTCAAATCTAGCCTTAGCATAGAATAACTTCGTGTTCTGGAAAAGTCAATTTGTCACCCTTGCAATTGAATTTTAATTGAAACAATTAAAATGTGTGCATACACACATAATTCACGGTTTAACATATACATATACATACTTAATACTTAAACAACTAACTAGAATTTACCACTTAAAATACTACACAACAAAATAATACTACATAATAACAATTACCATTTAAATTTAAATCAAATAAACCCCACTAAAATCCAAACTCGGCCGCCCCCCCGTCACCCACTCTCCATCCACCTTGAACCCCCCAAAACCCACCTTCACACTCCACTTTTCATTTGCATGCAAGACCACATTCAACCCTCATCCTCTCACTCTCTCTTCTCTTCCTCTAGGTTTCTTTCAGCAGAAAACACACACACAACCGCAATTCCACCACCATTCCAGCCAAGTTTTCGAAGAACAACATCATTCCAACATCATCCAAGCTTCAAACAAGCAAAGAAGTGCCATTTGGTGAGCTATTGTGCATGGTTCTTGCTAGGCCGACTCCCTCCAGCCTTTGCCCAAGATTCAACAGCTCTCAAACTCTTAAAATCTTTCCAAACTCTTGGAACACCTGAAGTGTAAGCAACATTACACCCGAACGAGGCTATATCTTGTGTTTTTCTTCACTTTTCTCTCAAAAATCTTACATTCTTTGTTCTAACAGAACCTTGCTGCTACAAACTTGTTCTTGAGGAGCATTTAACATCCTTTAAGGTATCTCATTCAACATAATGGTTATTCTATGGATGGAACACGAGTTACACCATGAAAACCCTCTTTTTGGGTGACTTTTGCATCATCTAATCTTTACGTCTTGAAACCTCTGAACCAAAGCTTGTGATCTGCTTATAAATGGTTTATGAAACTTTTAATAACCTGTTTTGGTGAATAAAGTGATTTAAATCGGATTTGTTGAATAAATGGTCAAAAATGCTTTAAATGGAATTTTTAGTTAAAAACGGGTATTAACCGGGTAACGTTTGGAGGAAAGTCTTGGAAATAATGGTATAAAACTAAAATCCATGAAAACCATGTTATTTCAGTAAGTTAGGAACTATAATACTTAATGATGGTGAAAAATTGGTCAAACAAGTTTTTAAACGGTCAATTTCGGGTAAAAACGCGTTTTAACGAGTTAAACTTAAAAATGAGACATTCAACATAAAGGGCTTGAAAATACATTTTAGTCAGATTATAAAGATTTTTAAAAGTCCTTAAAATAATATTTAAAGTCTTAAGACTTAAAACTATAAGATTTAATACTTAACCGTTAAAAAACCTTCGGTTTTACCGTAACCGGTAACTTAAAACATATGTTTACCAACTCAAATTTAAAATCTGGAAAATTTGGCAGTTTAACTTATTAATAATGTAATATTTAACTCCAAAATTCGGTTATGGGGTCATAAAGGTCATTAAATATATAGAAACAAACTTTAGGGTAGAAGTTGTAAATTCTGAAACTTGAAGGGCTAAACTGTAAATTCTGCCAAAACTCTATAAATCGACCCTATGGACTAGTAATCACTTGGTAAACTTAATTTAACTTATATCAATGACCTAATGGTGTAAAAAAATGAATTCCCCTTAAGAAACCATGACTTTTTATAAAAGGAAACTTTCTAATGCAAGCCTTAGCAAATATAAGCTAGTTGAACATTTAACTTCTTAACACCTTGTCCACCTCGTGTGACCTTAGAACTAGTGGCTTATCACTTAATCTTGATGGTAGGGTGCTAGACTTGAAACTTTCCCGGTACACGAAGAACTCGTTGCTTGAAACCCTAAGGTGAGTTCTAGTGTTCCCTTTTTACTACTGTTTTTGGGATGAAGCATGCTCTGTTTAAACTGAACTATTTCTGTGCTATATTATGATGCTATATGTTGTAGAAATGTTAGAACCTGCTTTTACTTTTATCACGATCATTAATTCTTGTGTGAACCGCTTGTTTTATATGGGTAGATCTACTTGGGGAATCCCCCACATAGTGCCTTCCGTGATGAACGGGAAGGGTACCACACTGAGATCCTGCGGGGTCGTTTGTGTCATGTAATAGGTTTTTATAAGATACTAGGGTGAACCATCCTGCAGGTATGGTCCACTGTATGAGGCTCAGTTCTTCCTTCGGGATTAACCGGTACAACATAACTTTTGAAGAGGCTAGCTGGGACTGAGTGCAGGGTTGTGATCCCCCACAACAATGAAACTATGATTCTTTTAAATCAAATGTGGATTCTATTGAATCCTTTTGTTTTTAAACTTTAAGCGCTTGAATTCACCAACTTTTTAGTTGACACAATTTTCTTTTGAGCATGTTTCAGGTAATCCGTGATGGGAGTCTAGCTGTTGTAGAAGACCCTGACCTAGCACCATGACCCATGGCATTGGCTTGTTTTGTTTTTAAAACAATTTGAACAATTTACATTTGTTATTGTTGGAAACAATTTGTACTGATGAATTATGTACTTGTATTGGTGACTAGACCTAACTCTAGCCCGGTTTTTCTTTAAACATTAATGCCATGTGATGTTCTCTCCTTTTGTGCTCTTATGATGGTTTGTTTTCGCTGCCATATGTTGTTGCTAGTTTGTGATGTCCCACCCTACCTGGGCCAGGGGTGTGACATGAATAGGGTCACCGAAGCATGGCGTATAATGGTGTTGATGGGATTAAACATGCCAACTTAACATAAGATGTTTGACCGATCCCATAAAACTAGAAGTTGCAAAGGGTTGCAATTGTCAAGTGTTGACTACCTTGTTAATTTAAATAATGGGATAAAGGTCACCTAACCATTATTTAATTGTAACGTTGGATTCTAGATTTTAATTATTAATTGTCTATGAGACGTGAAAGGGTATTAATAATTAAAATTTCTTTTTCGGAAATACTAAAATTGAACTTTGTTAATATTTGTAGAAATGGCCGCTAACAGCAACGCTCCCACCCCGACCGTCCATAACCTATCACTAAGAACTATCTTAGAAAAGGATCGTCTTAATCACAATAATTTTATGGATTGGTTTCGAAACTTTAGAATTGTTCTCAAGTAGGAGAAGAAATCCTATGTATTAGATGATCCCATTCCCGATGAACCTGACATTAATGATGTTGATGCCTATAACGATTGGGTTAAGCACACAGAGGATTCTGTGCAAGTTTCTTGCCTTATGTTGGGAACTATGATTCCTGAGCTCCAAAAGGATTTGGAGCATCATGGGGCATACGACATGATTACCCAGTTGAAGGAAATGTTCCTTCAACAAGCTAGGGTAGAGCGCTTCGAAACGGTTTGAGCGTTTCATGCATGTCGCATGGAAGAAACTCAATCGGTATCGTCTTATGTGCTTAAGATGAAGAGCCACATTGATCGCCTGGAAAGGCTGAATTGTCCCGTCTCAAAAGAGTTGGCCACGGATTTGATCCTCAATGGTCTAACCAAAAGGTTTGAGACATTTATCATGAATTATAACATGAATGGTTGGGACAAGAGCATTGGTGAACTCCACTCAATGCTCAAAACAGCCGAGGCGGGGATGGGTAAAAGGGTTTTACCGGTCCTCACGATCAATGAGGGAGGCTACAAGAAAAGGCAATACCCCGATCCCAAGGCAAATGTTGCCAAAGGCAAAGGGTACATTAAAGGTAAAGGTAAGGGAAAGGCTAGAGCCGAACCTCCAAAACCAAAGCTTAAGAAGCCTAAGGTGATGGAGAACGATCCATGCTTTGAGTGGTGAGATAGGACATTAGAAGAGGAATTGTCCAACCTATCTCAAGGAGTTGAAAGCAAAGAGGGATGCGGGGCAAACCTCTGGTACAACTTTCATGATCCATATTGATCTAAATGTTATTTCTTCTAACACATGGGTATTAGATACCGGATGTGGAACTCATATTTGCAATGTATTGCAGGGGTTCAAAAGAAATAAAAAATTCAAGAAAGGAGATACAAGTCTCTTCATGGGCAACGGAGCAAAAGTTGACGTCGAAGCCCAAGGAGACTACATTTTGAAGCTTCCAAATGGTTTGGAAGTTGTTTTGAAAAACATTTTGTATACTCCTAGTTTGACTAGGAACATTATCTCCGTTTATCTTTTAAGACAATATGGTTATGATTTGAAGTTTGTTGACAATGGTATTTGTGTTTTCATGAATGATGTCTTTTATTTTAAAGCTATGTCTTGTAATGGCATTTATGAATTAGTTCATGATAACACATCATTTGATAACTCGTTGTACCAATCAAGCACTAAGAAACTCAAAATGGATTTGAGTAAGACTTATCTTTGGCATTGTCGCCTTGGTCACATAAACAAAGATCGCATACATACACTTCAAAAGAATGGTCTTTAGAATCAAATGAAGATTCATTTGATAAGTGTGAGTCTTGTTTACAAGGAAAGATGACCAAGAAACCCTTTAGTGGAACTAATGAGAGGGTAAAAGACTTATTAGGTATCATACATTCGGATGTATGTGGGCCTTTTAAGACAATGACAAGGAATGGTGAAAGATACTTCATTACCTTTACTGATGATTATAGTCGTTATGGGTATGTGTACTTGTTAAGACACAAAGATGAAGCCTTTGAAATGTTTAAAGTCTTCCAAAATGAAGTTGAAAATCAACTCAATAAAACCATCAAAGTACTTCATTCGGATAGAGGAGGTGAATACCTTAATGATGCCTTTCAAAATCATCTTAGGAGTTATGGAATCATCTCGCAACTCACTCCACCAGGAACACAATGGTGTGTTCGAAAGGATGAATCGAACTCTATTGGATATGGTTCGATCTAAGATGGCTAGAAGCACATTGCCTCTATCATTTTGGGGTTACGCATTGCTCTCAGCAGTCCGTATTTTAAATATGGCCCCAACCAAGAAAGTGGACAAGACACCTTTTGAAATATGGCATGGAAGGGTTCCATCATTATCATATTTAAGTGTATGGGGTTGTGAGGCTTATGTAAAACGCAACTCCCAAAACAAACTTGAAATTCAATCCACTAAGTGTATCTTTGTAGGATATCCCAAAGACTCTATGGGATATTACTTCTACAACCCAACCGAGCAAATGGTGTTCATTGCTCTAAAGGCTGAGTTCTTGGAAACTGAGTTCCTTATGGCAGGAACTGATAGAACGGTGGAACTCGAGGAGGATCGAGAACCACAAGCTAATACATGTTTGGTTGATACTAGCACTCAACAAGAGGTTGTTAAAAATGATCATATGGTTGATCAAGACACACAAAACGTTTGAAGATCTGGTAGAATTAGTAATCCACCCGAAAGATATGGATTTTTCATGGATGGATGCTGTGTGGTAGATTCGGATGAACCCACCACATACCATGCAATATCATAATCCGATTGTGACAAATGGCTTGAAGCTATGATAGTTAAGATGCAATCCATGCACGACAACCAAGTATGGGATTTGATTGAACCACCTCTTAACTCCAAACCGGTTGGAAGTAAATGGGTTTTCAAGAAGAAAACCGATATGCCATTGCCGCATATTATGACTATGAGATTTGGCAAATGGATGTCAAAACCGCTTTTCTAAATGGATATCTTGAAGAAGATGTCTATATGGTTCAGCCTGAAGGTTTTGTTGATCCACAACATCCTAATAAAGTATGCAAGTTAAAGAAATCAATCTATGGATTGAAACAAGCATCTAGAAAAGGTGATGAGGCTTGTGTGTATAAGAAAGCTAGTGGGAGCATCATTAGTTTCTTAGTATTGTATGTTGATGACATACTATTGTTTGGAAATGACATTCCAACCATGGAAGGTGTAAAAACATGGCTTGGAAGTTGTTTTTTTATCAAGGATCTTGGTGAAGCCGCCTACATTTTGGGAATGAGGATCTATAGGGATAGATCAAGGTGGTTGATAGGTTTAAACCAAAGTGCATACATTGATAAAATCTTGAAAAGGTTCAAGATGGAGAACTCTAAGAAAGGTTTGGTGCCTATTCAAAGAGGAACAATATTGAGTGCATTTCAATGTCCAAGCTCAAAGGATGAGCAAGAGAAAATGAAAGGAATTCCATATGCATCGGCTATAGGATCCATCATGTATGCTATGATATGCACTAGACCGGATGTGTCATGCGCTTTGAGCATGACAAGCAGATAGCAGCAAAATCCGGGAAATTGCCATTGGATGGCGGTTAAGAGTATATTGAAATATCTTAGAAGGACTAACGATATGTTTCTAATATATGGCTCTGGTGAGGAGGAACTCGTTGTAAAGGGTTACACAGATGCGAGTTTCCAAACTGATCGAGATGATTCTCGATCACAATCGGGATATGTTTTTGTTATGAATGGTGGTGCAGTCTCTTAGAAGAGCACAAAACAAGATGTGGTAGCATTGTCCACCACTGAATCGGAATACATCGCCGCCTCATTGGCAGCTCAAGAAGCTACGTGGATAAGGAAGTTCATTGCCGACCTAGGGGTGGTCCGTACCATTCAGGAGCCTCTAGATATCTTTTGTGACATCGAGGGTGCGATTGCTCAAATCAAGGAACCCCGAGCACATCAAAAGACGAGGCACATTGAGCGGAGATTCAACTGCATAAGGGATGAAGTTGAAAAGGGAAAGATATGTATTCACAAAGTTCACACCGATCAAAACATTATGGATCCACTCACGAAGCTCCTTGAAAGGCCAAAGCATGAGAGTCATACTTGTGCCTTAGGACTTCGATATTCTAGTGATTGGATATGATCTTTTCAGTATTTAAATATCAAAATGATTGTAAATTTTAACTCTTTTGTATAATTATGATACTTCGAGTTATGTTCCATTTTAGCATGTTTAAATCCATGAATAAGTTAATTATTCTAAATGTCCGTAGTCGCTCATATTTGTGGGAACAAATATGAAGGTAAGACTATCATGAACTTGGATTGGTGGATATTCATAAGGTATGAATATAGAGCGAGGGTTCGCTGCCAAGGTTCGTGGATATTTATAGGATATAAATATTGGACTGACCCCCCCTCAAATATTACTACATGGAATCTTGTGATAGATCATAAGTAAATTTGAGTAAAGGCGAATATCATAGTATCCTCCAACCTGAGATACATATTGGGTTTTGATATTCACCAAATATAATACCTTGATCTAGTTCTTCGCTATTCTAAAATAATGGACAGCACACAAGGCTATGTTCAGGTGTGATACAAGGTGATTGTGAGAAACGTATGTAGTCAAGATGGGATTTCTTCCTCTTATTCGTTGAGAGTGAGATGTCTAAGGCTTGAAAAAGTTAAATCAATAGGGAATGATCATTCTGTGTCTCTGGATTTAACATGACATCTGAAACAAAAGGATATATGATTTGATTCACCTAAATCATTTCAGGTAAGAGACTTGAAGAGGATGATGTTATTGAATGGCACTTAGTCATGCGTATTAGGGGTAGTAAACCGTTGTTAGGCGGTATTTGCTGCTTGCATCAATCCTCTATGTATCTTGTGTAAGTGGGAGATTGTTGGAAATGGTCTGCCCAAAATACATATTGAATTGATGTGGTTAGTACGTCATGATCCAAGTCGGGTCATACCCAATAACAAACTAGACAAACACCTACAATATTTGTTTTATGATATGATCATATAAATGATTATTAACACTTAGAATATCTAGAAATTGGGTTTCTAAATATTTGTACTTGTGTTGTAAATAGATTATATGGATAATTTATTTTAGAGAGAGAATGTACATAATTCATCCGCATTTGCTTATAACAGCCGCATTTGATGTGGTTAAAGAAATGCGGATGAAGAGAACTCATCCACATTTACTTATGCAGATGAAGATAACTATCCGCATTTGCGTGTTAACTAATACGGATGAGCATTTTTTGGAAATGCTGATAAACTGTTCAACCGTATTTACAAATGCGGATGACCATTTGGAAATGCGGATGAACTTTCTTCATCCGCGTTTACAAATGCGAGAGAAGAACATGCATCCGCATTTACAAATGCGGATAATGTTGAGAAATGTGGATGGGTTAAGGGGCTGGGCCCCACCTACTTTTCTATCTCCTGAATTTTAAGTTTCCAAGGACATGTAATATATGATTGCATCTGATCTCTCTCTAATACTACTTTTTACACAACACGAAAAGTGCTGAACACTCCAAGCTCTCTTTTTCTCTCGATCGGTCAAGAGCAAAATCAGGAGTGTTGTTCAAAGTGAAAATCCTAGCAACCCGGTGTCTATTGGTGGCTTGTGGGTAGAACCGCTTGAGGTCTTCTGCTTTGAAGACTTGCTTTCATCTGATCTCCCTCCCATTCTTCTACAAAGGTTGTATTTCTAAACACCCTATGGTTGTTTGTAAGCATGTTGTTCATATATCGATCCATATGGGGTTTTAACAGATAAATATAAAAACGTTTTATATATATGCTAACTGTAACAAGTTTTAAACTGAAATTCCGCTGCGTTTTCTATTTTATATGGATAAAATAGATCTGATAAACTTGTTCAAACCCCTACAAGATCTACTCTAACTTTTTAGTCGTAGCCTTGTTCACCTCAATACTTCCCAACTCTTGCTGCCTGATGTCACCCCAACACACGGGCGTTCTACACCTCCTACCGTATAACATCTCATATGGTGGCATACCAATGCTGGCATGATAACTGTTGTTGTATGAGAATTCAGCAAATGTAAGTGTTCATCCCAACTTCCTCCAAAGTTGATCATGTATGCTCAGAGCATATCCTCAAGAGTCTAGATCGTCCTCTCTGACTGACCATCTGTTTAGGGGTGGTAAGCCGTACTGATGTGTAGCCTCATACCCATTGCATCATGAAATCTCTTCCAAAACTTGGATGTAAACCGAGTGTCACGGTCCGACACAATAGACACCAGTACACCATGACGCGTCACGATCTCTTTGATGAATAGATCCGCCAACACTCGGAAGAATACGTCTCGCGGATCGGTAGAAAGTGGGCACTCTTCATTAGATGATCAACTATCACGCATATAGTATCGTACCCCTTCGTCGTACGTGATAACTTTGTAATGAGGTCCATGGTGATGTGCTCCCATTTCCACTCGGGTATATCCAAATGTTGGATCTTTTCGTATGGCTTCTGATGTTCTGCCTTCACTAGCAAGCAAGTAAGGAACTTACCCACATACTCTGCTACATCACGCTTCATACCCGGCCTCCAGTTTTTCTTCTTCATGTCATGATACATCTTGGTAGCATCGGGATGGATGGAGTCTCGAGTCTTATGAGCTTCATCCATGATCTGCCCTCGTAGTTCTCCATACCGAGGGATCCATATCCGCCCGAAGCGGGTTCTAACTCCATGAGTATTTTCACCCAACTCCATGACTAGACCTCTCATCCTTTCAGAGTTAAGGAGATCCTCTTCCAACGCCTCATCTTGGAACTCCTTGACCTGTGTCATTACATCGGATGTCATAATCAACTGATAAGCTTTTACCCTGATTGGCTCGGGTCTCTCCTTTTGGCTAAGGGCATCGGCCACTATGTTGGCTTTGTCCGGATGGTAATGGATCTCACAATCATAATCCTTAATCAACTCTAACCACCTTCTCTGCCTCATATTGAGATTATTTTGCTCAAAGAAATACTTCAAGCTCTTGTGGTCCGTAAAGATGGTGCACTTCGCCCCGTACAAGTAATGCCTCCAAATCTTCAACACAAAGACCACAACTGCTAGCTCTAAGTCATGAGTGGGGTAATTGGTCTCATGGATCTTCAACTGTTGGGATGCATAGGATATTACCCTTCCACGTTGCATTAGCACACAACCCAATCCCGAATAAGAAGCATCTGAATAGACCACTAAGTCTTCACTCCCCTCGGGTATTTCCAAGATGGGAGCTTGAGTCAATCTCGCCTTTAATTTCTCGAAAGCATTCTCTTGTTTTCGACCCCACATAAACTTCACATCCTTGCGAGTCAATTTAGTCAAAGGTGAGGCTATCTTGGAAAAGTCTTGGATAAATCTTTTATAGTAGCCCGCCAAACCCAAGAAACTGCGAATTTCAGATGGCGTCTTTGGAGACTTCCGTTGCATCACTGCCTCAACCTTTGCTGGGTCCACCATGATTCCTTCAAAATTTACCACGTGACCCAAAAATTGAACCTCACGCAACCAAAAAGCACACTTAGAGAATTTAGCATACAGACTCTCTCTTCTAAGCATCTCCAATACTTCGCATATGTGGCCAGCATGTTCTTCTTCGCTCTTCAAATAAATCAGGATATCATCAATAAACACAATCACTAATTTATCCAACATCGGCTGACACACTCGGTTCATCAAATCCATAAAAGCAGCTGGCGCGTTAGTTAGACCAAATGACATAATAAGGACCTCGTAGTGTCCATAACGCGTACAAAAAGCTGTTTTAGGGACATCTTGCTTCTTCACCTTCAATTGATGGTAGCCAGATCGAAGATCTATTCTTGAGAACCAACTGGCACCTTGAAGCTGGTCAAACAAGTCATCAATTCTAGGTAGTGGATATCAGTTCTTCACCATTAACTTGTTTAATTCTCGGTAGTCAATGCACATCCTCATACTACCATCCTTCTTCTTTACAAACAAGACCGGAGCACCCAAGGGAGAGATGCTCAGTCGAATGAACCCCTTGTCCAGCAACTCTTGTGGCTGAACCATTAGTTCCTTCATCTCAGTCGGAGCTAATCGATATGGCGCTTTGTCAACAGGTTGAGCACCAGGTATCATATCGATCCAAAACTCGATCTCGCGATCCGGTGGCACACCTGGTAAATCTTTTAGGAACACATCCAAAAAGTCACAAACAACTAGTACATCAGATAATTGTGGTACTGATGCATCCACATCATTCATGTAAGCCAAGTAGGCACTACATCCCCGTTTCATGCACGTCTCGGCCACTACCATCGAAATCACCTACGGAACCGTAGTAACTTGATTTCCGTAGACCGTTACTGAACTTCCATCAGGCGCTTTCAGTCGAATCATCTTCTTACGACACACAATATTTTCCTCATAGGCTGCTAACCAATCCATCCCTAGAACTACGTCAAATCCGCCTAGGGGCATTACAAATAGTTTAGCAGAGAACCTTTGGCCTTCCAATTCTATGTCACAACCCTCTATCATATTAGAAATTCTGGTAGACTTACCAATAGTAGTTTCTACATCGAAGGGCTCATCAATACTTCTACTACTAACAGGAAACTAAGCACAAAAACCAGCAGAAATGAAACTCCTACTAGCACCAGAATCAAATAATACAAAGGCACAAATTTGGTTTACTAGAAACATACCTGACACGACATCGGGGTCCACCCTGGCCTCACCCTGGGTCATCATGAATGCTCTAGCACTTGCCCTCTGTCCTTCATTATCCATCCTCTTCTTCGCCCTAGAACTTCAACCCTCGTCTTATTGCAATCCCTTCTCAGATGGCCCTCTTCGCCACAGTTATAACACCTTACAACCCCACACTCTTTTGCCACGTGACCGAGCTTCCCACATTTGAAGCAGACGTTCAATCCCCACTTACACTCTCCAGTATGCTCCCTTCCACATTTACCACACCTCATTGTCCCCGCACCTGGTGTCATCACCCTTCGATTATCCACCCTTGCCCTCTTGTTATTTGGAGTGAAACCACCACGTCCAAACCGCCTTCCATTCCAGTTCCTGTCACCACCACCCTTCTTACTCACCTCAATCACGGCCACCTCCATCTCATCATACAATCTCCCTGCCAAATCCACCACTGACCTAAAGGTACTCGGTCGGGCAGCAATCATGTGCCTGCAGATATCCGCCGGCTATCCCTGAATATACCTCTTGATCTTTCTCGACACCGGCGTCACCTGATCCGACACAGCCTTGCCATCTTATTGAATTTGGTGGTGTATTGCTGATGGGTCATGGTTCCCGCCTCTAGCTGTAGGAACTCCCTCTCTATCTTGTCGAGCTCTCGGTGAGGACAGAATTCCTCAATCACCATAGACTTCAATTCTTCCCACCTCATCTTTCCGATGGCCCTGCTGCCTTCAGTTTGGACAATATTGTCCCACCAACATAAAGCCGAGTCTACAAACGAGTGAGTGGCGAACTTCACCTTTTGGTCCTCCCTACACTTATTAATCTCCAGCACCACCTCTATTTCTCTCAACCAGTGGTGAGCAGCAGCAGCATTACCATTGCCATTAAAAGTTAGGGGTTTGCATCGCTGGATTGCCCCGTAGCTGCACCCCTTCGCGGTTTCCCGCATTACCACCTCCTCCTCATCACTGGAGGCCGCCATCTCAGCGTTCAGTTCTTCCCCTTCACCATGATCTCTCTCACCCCTCCTTCTCCTAGCAGATTTTTTTCTCTCCTCCTCCTTCTCCTTTTTCTCATCCTCTCTTACTGCACGGATGACCTTGGTCACCACAGAAGGTAGGATCGTCTGCATGACCTGTTGCACTTCCTCCACAACTGCCTCCTTCACTGAGGCTCTTAACTTAGCACTCTCATCACCGCCCTCCTGATGATGAAGCTCGGGCTTAGCAGGAGCCGTCTCAGTAGTCTTAGTCTTGTTCCTCTTACACGTGGTCCAGCACCAGTTTATGTCCAGTATAGTAAGTCCCTAATTACAGTGGCCAGTTGTGATTAGCCACTTACTTTACTCTTCATCCCCGAAACATTTCATATCCTGACTACATCAGTACTTAAATCTATTAAGGGCACATAAATCAGATAACACATGCCCATAATACCGGTTTACATTTAAGAAAAGAAATACCTGATGGCACGTAGCTACTTGGGCTGGCATCCCTCCTTTTGGTCCCATTATCAGTTTAAGTTTAGGTTTTGAAAATATTTACCCATTTCTCTTAAACTTTGGCTCTGATACCAACTTGTAAGGCCCCGTTTCCAGAAACCACACAGTTGGTCAATCACAGTAGTAATTATATAAAAACATATACATTTCGTAAAGCATTGCAGTGGATTAGAATTTTCAAAAAGCCATTCATGCATTAATAATTACTGTTTCTAAATAATACATCATTGTATTTTAGAGTTACAAAAGGATCAATTAGTTGCATTACAAAACAACAAAATCATCATTACACGAATGGATGCCAGTCCTGCCTACCAAGTAGCTTTCCCCGCGTGCCATCCTCAGCAACAATTACCTGCCAACTGAGAATGCATAAAAGTCAGCATCGCTGAGTGAGTTCTAGTTTTATAATTAAAACACCACGTTTATATATAAAAAATATATCCTTTTTCTTAAAATATTTCCTTTACTTTCGTACATGAGCATTCATCATACATACATCAAGGTATAACTTAATTATCTTCCATTATCGAACGTATTCATTCGTTTGTACTCTTTCATTATCTTTAACTTCTATCTAGATCCTGTCATAAGCTATACCCCATCGTTAGGCACAAAGCCACCTCAGTAGCGACAAGGATCCCATATCGCACGTATGGATCAGTCACAAAGACTGATCCCCCTATGTGTGAACCCTTATGGGTTAGCCAAGATCGCACGCTATATAACATATAGTTGAGCTAACAACTCTTAATGAATTGTGAAACTCTTTAAATTTTTTCTTGCATGACTTTCATTCCTTAATTTTGTTCCACTTTCCATTATCTTTAGTCTTTAACTTTCTTTATGATAATACTTTACGTATACGAGCATAATCACACCAGGTAAAGTCACATAATTATAGGTAATAAGGAACATAAGAATAGGCCATAAACATGCATAACATTAACAAACATAACCACCAAAACATCCCATGGTTAAGTCTTAAACCTTCCAATCTCCAAAATTTCACAAATATTCTAAGGCATTTAGGCGCATGAGCACTATGCAGGCGCATGAACTACACAGTTATTAGGGCAGTAGGCGCATAGGGTACTTGAGCGCATGGATAAAGACTTAGCCATACGGGCAACGTTTATAGGCGCATGAACCCTATTTGGGCGCATGAGGAGGGACTTAGGCGTCTGAGTTAAATTTCAGGCGCATGGGGACTATTGGGGCTCATGAGCAGCAGTTATACATATCTCTAAATTATTTTCAGTCCCAATCTGCATTCTATCATGTTCTTAACTTATCTCTACCATACTAGGCCCCTAAAACCAGCATACAACCATAAAACTCAGGAATTCATACACATATAGATACGGTTAACATACATATAAGTTGTAAACATTTTTACATACATTTTCAGCCCCAAAATACGTTTAAAACAAGAAAATCAGGGATCTAGAACTCACCTAATGCAGCCTTCAAGCAAAACTCCACCAAGCTTGAGGGCATAAAGAGTTCAAACACCTAAAACTCACCAAAACACACAACCAAGCATAAAGAACACATAAAAATCGGTTTCAAGGTTAAAAACCCAACAAAACCGAGCCAAAAACACAAGGAAACACTCACCAAATGCGAAAACTCAGCTTTCTCTCACTAGAAACCGAGAGAACTTCAGTTCTTCTTTCTTCTTCTTGTCCAGCCGAAAGCAAAAGGTGTAAAAGGCAGTGGCATGGGCGGCCATGCCTTTTAAACATTAAAATAATAAGGTTTTGTACTTTTTACACTTTGGCCCCCTCCACTAGTGCTCCTTTTCTTTTCTCTTCTTAATACTTTGCTTTTCCTTTGTTTTTGACAAAATTTCAGGTGTTACATATGCTCATCCGCATTTGTTCTACCAGCATTTCTTTAGACACTTAAAATATTTTCTGAGGACATTCATCCGCATTTGCTATAGCTCATCCGCATTTGTTCTACCAGCATTTCTTTGGACATTTAGAATATTTTCTGAGGACTTTCATCCGCATTTGCTACAGTCATCCACATTTGTTTATGCTCATCCGCATTTGTTCATCCGCATTAATATTATTCATCGGCATTTCTTTGGAGACTTAGAATTATTCTGAAATTTTGGGAATAAAATTGAAGTGTTAAGTACTGATGAATAAGGAAATATTATGCTTGTTTAATGTTTCTAATGTTTGATTCTCTTCTTATGGGCTGCTTGTAATGGATAGTTTTATTATATTTCATGGTATGTGATTATTAAAATAGTGAATATTTTAAAAGTATTATTCATAACCAAGTGGACACAAAGAAATAAAAGAGGACAGTGGAACTTAATGAATGTTACCCCGGGCCCTTATAAACAATGGAAAGCCTTGCAAGCACAATGGAATAAGGTGCACAACCTTGTTGTCGTTAGCTCAACTGACGTGTGACTGATTCAGGATGCATATTTAGGGTCTAATCCTGGGGATTGACCAAACCAATAGGACCCGTATGCATGAGCAGGCTTCATGCCTAGCAGTGTGGGTCAACTGTCGAATGGGTTAGCTACCAAAAATCATTTGCCGATAGGGGTTCGGCATTTGTTGCCAACCAACCATATAGGCTCTTGCTTTATGCAAACCTAGACAATGAAAGTGAAAGATAATAAAAGAAAGAAAGATAAAGAATCTCTTAATAATTGATTATGTATAATAATGAATGATCACAAAGTGAAGTTTACCAAAAGTATATTTTTCTATATTATTAAACTAGAACTCACTCAACAATGCTGACTTTTTATATATGCATATCAGTTGGCAGGTAATGGTGTTGCTAGGGATGGCAAGAGGTTGAAGCTACCTGGCAAATAAAGACTGGCACCCATGACACGCTGAAAAGTTGTTTTTGTTTTGAAATGCAACTAGATGTTCTTTTTGTAACTAGCAACAACAATGTATTTCTTGGAAAAAGTAATGGACAATGAATGCTATGATTTTTATTAAATTATTCCGCTGCAAAGTTCTCTTGTTTTGATGAATCTGGATGTGTTTTAATATGAAAAGTGCTATGAATGACCAACTGTGGGGTTTCCGGGAACGGGGCCTTACACATTACAATGTTTTGCAGTAGAACGTTAGGTCAGGGCGTAACTATGGTCCTGGATAATAGACACACTAAAGCCTTGTGGTCCTGGATACTATTTTTGTAACTATTAAACTTGCGAACTCATCAACATTATATATGTCACATTTTAAGCATAATATTAGAATAAGTCAAGTTTGGTCATGGGAACTCATGGTAATTGCATCATTAGTCGTATTGTCCTTAGTTGGCAATACCAAGTATGAATCTCATTATCTGGTAACAAAGTCATTAAGAAAAATGTCGTCTTTGAAATATTAAAACCTGTGAACTCATAAACTATTCTAGTTGACACTTTTAAGCATAATTTTCAGGAATTGAAATCCAAGGACATCTTGACTAGTTTTAGATTGAAGGAGCTACATGTTATATTAGGAGAGCAGCCTATCATTATTTAGTGATATTTGCTTTAAGTGACAGACATCAAATCTATGGAACATAAGTGTATATTTTGTAACACCCGGAAATTTATTAAAAGGAAAAGAAAAGAAGATTAAAAAGAAGGAAAAGTGAAACATTTCAAAGTAAGGGTTAGAGTGTGCAAGTGGCAAACTTGTTTATTATGGGTTCAAAAAGCAAGGGATGGCCGCCCACACCCCATTTCACCTTTCTACTTTCGGCTGCAAAAAGAGAAGAAGAAGTTGCAATCATATTTTAGTGTGAGAAAGCTGAATTCACCTAAAAGGTGAGGTTGCCTTGTAATTTATGTTCAGTTTCAGTTAGATTCGAGCTGCTGGACCGATTTTTTATGTGTTCTTTTGTGTTTGGATGATTGTTTCGGTGTGTTTAGGTGCTAGAACTTCCAATTGCTCTTGGTTTGAAGAAGTCTTACTCGAAAGCTGTTAGAGGTGAGTTCTAGATCCCCTATTTTATTTGTTTTAAACTAGTTTGGGGCTGAAGTGCATATTAACTGCAGTTTTACAACTATAAAATGAATTTTCTGTGTTTGTGTCTGAATTGTGTGCGATGTATGTTTTGAGTGTCTCTTCGAAGTTGTATGCTTTGTTCTAAGTGTGTTGTATGATAGATCGGTGTTAAGAATGTGATAGAATGAGGATTTAGAACTGGTGGAATAGTCTAAGTAATGTGTTCATCCGTATTTGCTGAACATTCAACCGCATTGGTTTTATGTTCCATAGTTAAGTATTTTTTTTTTCATCCGCATTTGTATGTATTCATCCGCATTCGCTGGTCTTCATCCGCATTTGCTGAACATTCAACCACATTGGTTTTATGTTCCATAGTTAAGTATTTTTGTTCATCCGCATTTGTATGTATTCATCCGCATTTGCTGGTCTTCATCCGTATTTGCTGAACATTCAACTGCATTGGTTTTATGTTCCATAGTTAAGTATTTTTGTTCATCCGCATTTGTATGTATTCATCCGCATTTGTATGTATTCATCCGCATTTGTGGGTATCCATCGGCATTTGCTGGTCTTCATCCGCATTTGCTGAACATTCAACCGCATTGGTTTTATGTTCCATAGTTAAGTATTTTGTTCATCCGCATTTAGTATTGATCATCCGCATTTGGACTTGTTCATCCGCATTTGGACTTGTTCATCCGCATTTGGACATAATCATCCGCATTTGGTTCACCCGCATATCTTTAGGCACTTAGAATATTTTCTGAGACTTTCATCCACATTTGCTTGTCCGCATTTGTTGAACATTCAGCTGCATTGGCTTATGTTCATCCGCAATTCTTTGGGCACTTAGGATTTTCTAAAATCTTGGGAAATAGAAAGTAGTGTTAAGTTCTGAAATGTTTTGGTGGTTTATGCTTGTTAATTTTATGTATGATTGTGGGTTGTTATTGATGTTCTATATTACGTATTATTATGTGACTTTAGGTGGTGTGTTAATACTCTTATACGAAAAGTACTAACATAATAAAAGTGAAAGATGAAGTTAATGAAAGTGGAACATAATGAACGAATGAAAAGACTTGCAAGCCATGCAAAGGAGGTTCACGACTCAATGAGGTAGCCATTTGCTCAACTGTGTGCGGTTTAGCTAACCCTTGGAAATGCGCACAGGGCTCTAATCTTTATGATTGACCATGATGGGATCCTTGTCGCGTACTCTGGTACTGTGTTAGTTTTTTAGCATGACTTGGGGGGTTTATTGATAAACCCCGGCATAGTACCAGCTTTTTAGCATGACGTAGGGGTATGGCATGTGACAGGATCCATATAAGAAAGTGGAATGATGTTAATAAATGAAAGAACAAATGATGACAAATGATGATGAAAGATAATACATGAATATTATCTAAATGTACGTATGATGTGTGACGATAGATAAAAGTAAAGGATATTTTTATATAAACAAAGTATTTTATTTATAAAACTAGAACTCACTTCGCAACGCTGACTTTTTATATGCATTTTCAGTTGGCAGGTAATGATGTTGCTGAGGATGGCACGGATTTGAAGCTACTTGGCAAGCAAAGACTGGCATCCATCTCATGCAAAAATAATGTTGTTATGTAATACAAATAAGTATTCTTTTGTAACTTTAATCAACGATGTATTACTTGGCAAAAGTATTTATTAATGCATGAAATGGTTTTTGATAATTCTTCTGCTGCAATATTTTCTTATGTTAATATATATTAAATGAGATTTTAAATGAATGTTGCTATGATTGACCAACTGTGGGGTCTCCGGGATCGGGGCCTTACAAGTTAGTATCAGAGCCAAAGTTTAAGAGAATTGGGTATATTATTTTTAAAACCTAAACTTAAACTGAGAATGGGACCGAATAGAAAGATGCCAGCCCAAGTAGCTACGTGCCATCAGGTAATTTATTTTCTTAAAGTGAACCAGTATTATGTGCGTGTGCTATCTGATTTATGTGCTCTTAGTAGATTTGGATACTGATGTTGTCAGGATAGGAAATGCTTGGGGGATGAAGAGTAAAGTAAGTGGCAAATCATAACTGGCCACTGTAATTAGGGACTTACTATACTTGACATAATATGAGCTATTACCTTGAATGACCATGTTGGTGTTTGAATCTTATAGTGTTTAGAGGATGGCTGGTGATAGATCTTCGAATGCTTCTCGAGGTGGAGTACGGGGTGGTCGTGGTGCTGGACCATGTGCCGCAAGGAGCAAGGCTAAGACTGCTAAGATGACTCCTGCAGAGCCCGAGCTTCATCACCATGAAGGAAGTGATGAGAGTGCTAACCTAAGAGCCTCTATGAAGGAGGCAGTAGTGGAGGAAGTTCATCAGGTCATGCAGACGATTCTGCCGTCTGTGGTGACCGAGGCTATTCGTGCTATGAGGGAGGATGAAAAGAAAGAGAAAGTGGAGAGGAGGAAGACCGTTGGGAGAGGGGGTGAGGAGAGAGGTTCTGGTGAAGGGGAACAACTAGAGACTGAGATTGTTGTCTTTAGTGACGAAGAGAAAGAAGAAGCAGTGCAGGAAACTACAAAGCGGTGCAGTTATGGGGCATTCCAAAGATGCAAGCCCCCGACTTTTGATGGATATGGGAATGCTGCTGCTGCTCACCGATGGGTGAGAGAAATGGAGGCTGTGTTGGATATCAGCGAATGTAGGGAGGATCAAAAGGTGAAGTTTTCTACCCACTCATTCGTGGACTCGGCCTTATACTGGTGGGACAATATTTTCCAGGCCGAGGGTAGCAGGGCGATTGAGAGAATGAGGTGGAGTGAGTTAAAGAAGATGGTCATCAAGGAGTTTTGTCCTCACAGGGAGCTTGACAAGATTGAGAGATAGTTCTTACAGCTAGAGGCGGGAACCATGAAATACCAGCAGCACACGACTAAGTTCAATGAGATGGCAAGGCTGGTGCTAGATTAGGTGATGCCTGTGTCACGGAAGATTAAGAGGTACATTCAGGGTCTGCCGGTGGACATCCGCAGACACATGATCACCGCCCGGCTGAGTACGTTTAGGTCGGTGGTTGTTCTGGTGGGGAGGCTTTATGATGAGAGGGAAGAGATGACAGTAGTGAAGGTGAGTAAGAAGGGTGGTAGTGATAGAAACTGGAACATGAAACGATTGGGTCGTGGTGGTTTCACTTCAATTAGAAAAAAGGCAAGGGTGGATGATCGGAGGGTAGTGTCACCAGGTACGGGGACTAAGCGGTGTGGTAAGTGCGGGAAGGAGCATACGGGTGAGTGTAGGTGGGGACTGAATGTCTGCTTTCAATGCGGGAAGGCAGGGCATATGGCAAAAGATTGTAGGGCGATGAGGTGCTACAACTATGGTGAGATTGGGCATATGAGCAGAGACTGCAAGAAGTCAAGGGCTGAAAGCTCTGGGGTGAAGACAGGGACTGAGAATGAAGGGCAGAGGGCGAAGGCCAGGGCATTCACTATGACCCGGGAGGAGGCTAGAATGGACCCCGATGTTGTGTCAGGTACTATCCTAGTAAACCAAACTTGTGCCTCTGTAGTATTTGATTCTGGTGCTAGTAGGAGCTTTATTTCTGCTGCTTTTTGTGCTAAGTTGTATGTTAGAACTAGAAGTATTGAAGAGCCCTTCGATGTAGAAACTGCCATTGGTAAGTCTACCAGAATTTCTGATCTGGTTGAGGATTGTGACATAGAGTTAGAAGGCCATAGGTTCTCTGCTAAATTATTTGTGATGCCCCTAGGCGGATTCAATGTGGTTCTAGGGATGGATTGGCTAGCATCCTATGAGGCAAATATTATGTGTTGCAAGAAGATGATTTGATTGACCACGCCTGACGGGAGTTCGATGACGATTTACGACGATAGGGTCATTACGGTTCCGAAGGTAATTTCAATGGTGGTGGCAGAAAAGTGCATGAGACGTGGATGTAGTGCCTACCTGGCTTATGTGAAAGATGCGGATGCGTCAGTACCATGATTTTCCGACGTACTGGTCATGTGTGACTTCCCAGACGTATTCCCGGTGGATCTACTAGGTGTGCCACCGGACCGCGAGATCGAGTTCCAGATCGATTTGATACCGGGTGCCCAACCTATTGCCAAGGCACCGTATCGACTAGCTTCCTCCGAGATGAAGTAACTGATGGTTTAGTTGCAAGAGTTGCTGGATAAGGGGTTCATCCGACCTAGTATCTCTCCGTGGGGTGCTCCAGTCTTGTTTGTAAAGAAGAAGGACGGTAGCATGAGGATGTGCATCGACTACCGTGAGTTGAACAAGTTGATGGTGAAGAACCAGTATCCACTACCGAGGATTGATGACTTGTTTGATCAGCTCCAAGGTGCCAGTTGGTTCTCAAGGATAGATCTCTGATCTGGTTATCATCAGCTAAAGGTTAAAGAACAGGATATCCCGAAGACCACGTGCTCGGACGTGATACGGGCATTACGAATTCCTCGTGATGTCTTTTGATTTAACCAATACGCCAGCTGCTTTTATGGATTTGATGAATTTGGTATGTCGGCCTATGTTGGATAAATCAGTGATTGTGTTTATCGATGATATCCTGATTTATTCGAAGAGAGAAGAAGAGCGTGCGGGCCACATTCACGAGGTGATAGAGACATTTAGAAGAGAGAAGTTGTATGCTAAGTTCTCCAAGTGCATGTTCTGGTTGCGTGAGGTTTAGTTTTTGGGTCATGTGGTTAATTCTGAAGGGATTATGGTGGACCCGGCAAAGGTGGATGCGGTGATGCAATGGAAGACTCCAAAGACGCCATCCGAGATCTACAGTTTCTTCGGTTTGGTGGGCTATTACAGGAGATTAATCCAATACTTTTCCAAGATAGCCTCACCATTGACCAAGTTGACCCGTAAGGAGGTGAAGTTTGTATGGGGTCGAGAACAGGAGAATGCTTTTGATGAGCTAAAGACGAGATTGACTCAAGCTCCTATCTTAACGTTACCCGAAGGGAACGAAGACTTAGTGGTCTATTCGGATGTTTCTTATTCGGGATTGGGTTGCGTGCTGATGCAACGAGGGAGGGTAGTAGCCTATGCGTCCAGACAGTTGAAAACCCAGGAGGCTAATTGTTACACCCGGAAATTTAAAAGAAAAGAAAAGAGAAGTATAAAGAAAGAAAGGTTAAATAACCCAAGTTAAGGGGTTAAAGTTATGCAAGAGGCAAACTTTATTATTATTATGTTTAAAAGGTGGGCATGGCCGCCCACTACCCTGCTCCACCAACTGCCTTTGGCTACAAAACAAAGAAGAACAGAATTTTCCATCTGCCTTTAGAGAGAAGAAAAAGAAGATCGGCTTGTAGGTAAGCTTTTCGTGTGTTTTGTTCGGTTTCAGCTAGATTTTCAGCTTTTGGACCGAGTCTTATGTGTTCCTCTGTGTTTGGTTGTGTGTTTTTGGTGTGTTTAGGTGTTTGAACTCCAAGTGCTCTCGAGTCTGGAGGAGTTTTACTTGAAGGCTGCTGCAGGTGAGTTCTAGATCCCCGGTTTTACTTGTTTTTAAACTTGTTTGGAGCTGAAATGCATAGTACCTACTGTTTTACAACCAACAACATGATCTGATCTGTGATTTTGCACCTGTTGTGTGTGTGGGTGTGTGTTTTTGAATGTTTGATCGAGTTTTGTGATTATATGCTTTCTCTAAGTGTTTAGCATGCTAGACCTGGGCTATGAATGTATAAGAATAAGGATTTGGAACTGAATATAGCATAAGTTGCAACTACAGGTTGGTTTAGTTCATCCGCATTTAGATAATTTGCATAAGTATTTTGTTCAGGTGCATTTACTACAGTGATCATGCGCATTTCTTTTGTTCATGCACATTTGCTACGGTGTTCAGGCGCATTTGTTTCAGTCATCCGCATTTGGTTCATGCGTATTTCCTAACACTTGGAATATTTCTGAGTATGAACATCCTTATTTGGTTCATGTGCATTTCTTGACACTTAGAATATTTCTATGTATGAACATCCGCATTTGTTCATCCGCATTTCTTTTGTTCATCCGCATTTGTCTATTCATCCGCATTGGTTTGCTCATCTGCATTTCCATAAGGACTTAGAATCTTCTGAGATTTGGGGAAGTAGAATTTAGGTGCTAAGAAATGATGTTTTATGGTGGCTTATGCTTGTTTATATGTATGCATTGTTTGATGATGTTGTCCCATGTTATGTATGATTTGACTTTACGTGGCGTGTTATGCTTATGAATGTAAAGTATTATATAATAAAAGAGGAAGACAACGTTATCAAAGTGGAACATAATAAATGAATGAAAGTCTTGCAAGCAATTTTAAAGAGGTTCACAACTCATTGAAGAGTTGTTAGCTCAACTGTGTGCGATGTAGCGTGCAATCTTGGCTAACCCATAAGGGTACACATAAGGGGGTCAGTCTTGGTGACTGATCCATATGTGCGAAACGGGATCCTTGTCGCTTAACCCCAAGACTGAGGTGGCTACGTGCCTAATGATGGGGCATAGCTTATGACAGGATCTAGATAGAAGTAAAAGATAATGAAAAAGTACGAAATGAACGATTATGAACGATGATAAAAGACAATAATGATATTATCAAGATGTATGTATGTTGTGTGATCACGAACGGATGTAAAGGAAAGGTTTTTACTAAAAGTAAAGTATTTTATTATTTAAAACTAGAACTCACTCAGCAAAGCTGACTTTTTATGCATTTTCAGTTGGCAGGTAGCTTGTTGCTGAGGATAGCACGAGGGTGAAGCTACTTGGCGGGCAAAGACTGGCATCCATTTCATGCATGATAATGTTGTTGTTTTGTAATACAACTGAATATTTTTTTGTAACTCTTTTAAAACAATGATGTATTATTTGTCAATATCAAATATTAATGCATGAATGGTTTTTGCAAATTAATCCGCTGCAAGGTTTTATGAGATTTATTGTGTCTTATTATAAATAAGGTTGTGGTTAACCAACTGTGGGGTTCCCAGGAACGGGGCCTTACACTAATTACCCTACTCATGATCTGGAGTTGGCGGTTGTGGTCTTTGCATTGAAGATTTGGAGGCACTACTTGTACAGGATGAAGTGCACTATCTTCACTGACCATAAGATCTTGAAGTACTTCTTCGAGCAAAAGGATCTCAATATGTGGCAAAGGAGATAGAGTTGATCAAAGATTATGGTTGTGAGATCCACTATCATCCGGGCAAGGCCAATATGGTGGTGGATGCCCTTAGCCGAAAAGAGAGACCTGAGCCGATCCGAGTGAAAGCTTACCAGTTGGTGATGACCTCTAATATGATAAAACAGGTCAAAGAGTTTCAAGATGAGGTGTTGAAAGAAGACCGCTTTAATTCTGAAAGGATGAAAGGTCTAGTCGCGAAGTTGGGCGAGAACACTCTTGGAGTTAGAACCTGCTTTCGGCGGATGTGGATCCCTCATTATGGAGACCTATGGGGACGAATCATGGATGAAGCTCATAAGACTCGATACTCAATACATCCCGGTGTTACAAAGATGTATCATGATATGAAGAAAGACTACTGGTGGCCGGGTATGAAGCGTGATGTAGCGAAGTATGTGAGCAAGTGCCTTACTTGCTTGCAAGTGAAGGCGGAGCATCAAAAGCCATACGGGAAGATCCAACCCTTGGATATACCCCGAGTGGAAATGGGAGCACATCACCATGGACTTCATTACGAAGTTACCACGTACGGAAAGGGGGTACGATGCCATATGGGTGATAGTTGGCCGTTTGACGAAGACTGCTCACTTTCTACTGATCCGCTAGACGTATTCATCTGAGAGGTTGGTGGATCTGTTCATCAAAGAGATTGTGACTCGTCATGGTGTACCGGTGTCTATAGTGTCTGACCGTGACACTCGGTTTACATCTAAGTTTTGGAAGACAGACAAAACTCATACGCTAACAAAAGGCGTAGACCGATTGAATTCAAGGTGGGTGATAAAGTTATGTTGAAGGTTTCACCTTGGAAGGGGATCATCCGGTTTAGAAAGCAGGGTAAGTTGAGCCCAAGGTTTATAGGGCCTTTCCAAACCATTGCTCGAGTAGGAGAGGTGGCCTACAGGTTGGAGCTACCCGATGAGTTAAGTGGAACTCATCCGTCATTCCATGTATCCCACCTAAGAAAGTGCTTAGCCGATGAAGATATGATCATGCCACAGGAGCATATCGAGGTGGATGAACGGCTCAATTATGTGGAGCAGCCAGTGGCCATCATTGATAGAAAAGAGAAGAGGTTACGGAATGAAGTAGTTCCACTGGTCCAAGTACAGTGGAGGCACAGGAAGGGATCTGAATCTATGTGGGAGACTGAGGAAGAGATGAGACAGCATTACCCACAGCTGTTCGAGAAGTGACAGGTTTCGGGGATGAAACCTATATAAGGGGGTGGACTTGTAACACCCAAAAATTTATGAAAAGGAAAAGAAAAGAAGTGTAAAAAGAAGGAAAAGTGAAACATTTCAAAGTAAAGGGGGTTAGAGTGTGCAAGTGGCAAACTTGTTTATTATGGGTTCAAAAAGCAGGGGATGGCTGCCCACACCCCTATTTCACCTTTCTGCTTTCGGCTGCAAGAAAAGAAGAAGAAGTTGCAACCGTATTTTAGTGTGAGAAAGCTGAATTCTCCTAGAAGGTGAGGTTTCCTGGTAATTTTTGTTCGGTTTCAGTTGGATTCGAGCTGCTGGACCGATTTTTTATGTGTTCTTTTGTGTTTGGCTGCTTGTTTCTGTGTGTTTAGGTGGTAGAACTCCCAATTACTCTTGGTTTGAAGAAGTCTTACTCGAAAGCTGTTAGAGGTGAGTTCTAGATCCCCTATTTTACTTGTTTTAAACTAGTTTGGGGCTAAAGTGCATATTAACTATAGTTTTACAACTGTAAAATGAATTTTTGTATTTGTGTCTGAATTGTGTGCGATGTATGTTCTGAGTGTCTTCTTCGAAGTTGTATGCTTTGTTCTAAGTGGGCTGTATGATAGATCGGTGTTAAGAATGTGATAGAACGAAGATTTGGAACCGGTGGAATAGTCTAAGTAATGTGTTCATCCATATTTGCTGAACATTCAACCGTATTGGTTTTATGTTTCATAGTTAAGTATTTTTGTTCATCAGCATTTGTATGTATTCATCCGTATTCGCTGGTCTTCATCCGCATTTGCTAAACATTCAACCGCATTGGTTTTATGTTCCATAGTTATGTATTTTTGTTCATCCGCATTTGTATGTATTCATCCGCGTTTGCTGGTCTTCATCCGAATTTACTGAACATTCAACCGCGTTGGTTTTATGTTCCATAGTTAAGTATTTTTGTTCATCCGCATTTGTATGTATTCATCCGCATTTGTATGTATTCATCCACATTTGCTGGTCTTCATCCGCATTTGCTGAACATTCAACCGCATTGGTTTTATGTTCCATAGTTAAGTATTTTGTTCATCCGCATTTAGTATTGATCATCCGCATTTAGACTTGTTCATCCGCATTTGGACATGTTCATCCGCATTTGGTTCACCCGCGTATCTTTAGGCACTTAGAATATTTTCTGAGACTTTCATCCGCATTTGCTGAACATTCAGCCGCATTGGCTTATGTTCATCCGTATTTCTTTGGGCACTTAGGATTTTCTAAAATCTTAGGAAGTAGAATGTAGTGTTAAGTTCTGAAATGTTTTGGTGGTTTATGCCTGTTGATGTTACGTATGATTGTGGGTTGTTATTGATGTTCTATATTACGTATTATTATATGACTTTACTGTAACACCCGAAAATTTTAATAAAAAGAAAGGAAAAGAAAAGTATCTTGAAAGAAAAGATAATGGACACAAGTGGAGGGGGTAAAGTGTACAAAGTACAAAACACTATTATTTTATGATTAAAAGGGGTATGGCCGCCCATGCATTCCTCTCTACTCTTTGCTTTTCTACTGGAAACAAGAAAGATGAAGAACAGAAGTTCTCTCGGTACTAGAGAGAGAAAGAAGCTGATTTTTGAAGGTAGGTATTTTCTTGCGTTTTTGGTTCGGTTTCAGCTGAATTTTCAGCTTATGGACCGATTCTTATGTGTTTTTGGTGTGTTTAGGTTGTTTGAACTCTTTGTGCCCTCAAGTTCGGTGGAGTTTTGCTTGAATGCTACAATTTGTGAGTTCTAGATCCCCGGTTTTGTGTTTTTAAACTTCTTTGGGGCTGAGAATGCATGTAAAAAAATGTTTTACAACTTGTATGTATGATAGTCGTATGTATGTTGTGTTTGGTTGGTTATATTTCTTGGATTTATGCTTGTTTTAGGTGCTTAGAATGATAGATTTAAGCTATGAGCATGTTAGAATGATGTTTGGGACTGGAAATAATTTAGAAACACGTATATCTGCTGCCCATGCACCCAAATAGGGCTCATGCGCCTGAAATTTAGCTCTGATGCTTAAGTCCTTTCTTATGCGCCCAAATAGTACCCTATGCGCCTAGGAATTTTGCCCAGTAGTCTAAGTGTTGTTCATGCGCCCAAATAGTACCAGCTGATACGCCCACTGCTCAGACGCCTACGTGCTCATGCTCCTAAGTAAGGCTTATGCGCCCAAGCAGTGCTCATGCGCCTAAGTGTTGGTGCTCCTGCATAGTGCTCATGCGCTTAAAGACTTAGAAAATTTTTGAAATTTTGGGAAATAGAAATTTTAGGGTTTAACCCTGGGATGTTTTCGTGGTTATGATTGTTGGTATTATGCTTGTTTATGGCCTGTTCTTATGTTCCATGTTATGTATTATTATGTGACTTTACGTGGTGTGTTTACGCTCATATACGTAAAGTATTATCATAAATGAAGTGAAAGATTAATTATAATGAAAAGTGGAACTTAACGAATGAATGAAAGTCTTGCAAGCAAAACGAAAGGAGGTTCACAGCCACGGGTTGTCAGCTCAACTGTGTGAGGGTTAGCTACCCCATGAGGATGCATGCAGGGCCAATCTTTGAGATTGACGGGACCCTTGTTGCTTGCCCCAGGTACTGGAGTCAGCTTCGTGCACAATGTTTGTAAGTGTTTCGAGTCCACCCCCCTTGAATAGGTTTCATCCCCGAAACATGTCGCTTCTCAAACAGTCGCGGGTAATGCTGTGTCATCTCTTCCTTGACCTTATACGTAGGCTTGTTCCCCTTCTGGGCTCCACTGTACTCGCACAAGTGAAACCACCATTCTCCTTAGCCCTTCTCTTCCTTCTATCAGAAATGGCCACCAGTTGCTCCTCGTAGTTGAATCGTTCATCCATCTCGATATTCTCTAGTGGCATGATCGTATCCTCATCGATTGAGCACTTTCTCAAACGAGATACAGGGAACGTCACATGAATCCCACTTAACTCATCGGGTAACTCCAGTCGATATGCCACTTCTCCTACCCGAGCAACAATTTGGAAGGGCCCTATACACCTCGGTGTTAGCTTTCCTTGCTTTCTGAATCGGATGATCCCCTTTGCAAGGCGAGGCCTTCATCCTTACCTCATCGTCGCAGGTTGGAACCAAACTCTTATCAGGTGCGGTTGATCAAACCATCTTCTTGCAACACTCGGTATTCGTCTCATAGGCTGCTAGCCAATTCATCTTAAGGTGTATGCCTATCCACTTAAGTCTATCCTGAACAGTCTAGCAGGAAACATGCGCTCTCTCACTTTTATCGCGCCATCCTCTAGGGCATCAGGTAACCTAGTGGACTTACCAATAGCAATTTCTACATCGAAGGCTCATCGATCATCCTACTCCTAGCGTGCAACTTAACACAAAGGCAGCAGGAATGAAACTACTACTAGCACCACAATCAAAGCATAGATGAACAAATTTAAGTTACCAGAAACGTACCTGACGTCAAGTCGAAGTCCGCTCTAGCCTCCTCCCGGTCAGGGCAAATGCTCTAACCTTCATCCTTTGTTCTCCTCATTTTGAACCCTTTGCCTTGCCTCGGAGCTCTCAACCCTTGACTTCTTGAAGTCTCTGCTCCAGTGTCCACCCTCACCACACCTGTAGAATCTCATCGCGCTACAATCCCTCGCTAGGTGGCCCTCCTTCCCGCATTGAAAGCAGAGATTCGATCCCCACTTACATTCCCCCGCATGCCCCGTCCCACATTTCTTGCATGCCCTCACTTCTCCGGTTATCATCCTTCGATCATCTATCCTCACCTTCTTACCACCTGCCTTAAATCCACCATCATCATCCCGTCTTCCACTCCCATTCCTAACATAACCCCGCTCCTCCTCTTCGTCAGCTATTGCCACTGCCTCTCGCTCGTCGTACAACCTCCCCACCAAATCGACCACCGACCTAAACTTGCTTGGCCGGGCAGTGACCAGATGTCTGCAGATATCTGCCGGCAGACCTTGAATGTACCTCTTGATCTTTCGTGACACAGGCGTCACCTGATATGGCACCAGCCTTGCCATCTCGTTGAACTTCGTCGTATACTGTTGGTGCGTCATCGTTCCTGCCTCTAACTGCAGGAACTCTCTCTTAACTTTGTCAAGCCCCCTATGAGGGCAGAATTCCTCAATTACCAACCTTTTCAGCTCCTTCCACCTCATCCTCCCGATTGCCCTGGTACCCTCGGTTTGGACAATGTTGTCCCACTAGCACAAGGCCGAGTCCACAAACGAGTGGGTAGCAAACTTCACCTTCTCATCCTCGCGGCACTCGCTAATGTCCAGTACCACCTCCATCTCCATCACCCAATGATGGGCAGTAGCCGCACTCCCATTCCCATCAAACATAGGGGGCCTAAACCTTTGGAATGCTCCATAGCTGCATCCCTTCGCAGTCTCCTGCACAGCTTCCTCCTCTTCCTTATCGTCACTGGAGACAACCATATCGGTCTCTAATTGCTCCCCCCCTTAAACCTTCTTCCTTGGCTCCTCGTCTAGCAGTCTTCCTCTTCTCACTCTCCTTCTTCTCATCCTCTTTCACAGCTCTAATGACCTCGGTCACTACGGTCAGCAGAATCGTCTGCATGACTTGATGGACTTCCTCTGCTACTGCCTGCTTCATTGAGGCACTCAGATTAGCACTCCCGTCCTCACCGTCCTGGTGACGAAGCTCTGGCACTTCAGGAGCCGTCTCAGTAGTCTTAGCCCTGCTCCTCGTGACATGCGGTCTAACACCACGTCCACCACGACCTCCACCTCGCGAAGCCTCAGAAGACCGACCACTAGCCATCTACAACACTACAAGATTCAAACACCAACACGGTCATTCAAGGTAATAGCTCAGATTATGTCAAGTATAGTAAGTCCCTAATTATAATGGCCAGTTGTGATTAGCCACTTACTTTACTCTTCATTCCCCAAGCATTCCCTATCCTGACTGCATCAATATCTAAATCTACACAGAGCACACAAGCCACATAACATGCGCACATAATACCAGTTAACATTAACTTACATAAAACCTGTAACACCCTAAATTTTTATTAACAAGGAACAAAGAAAAGTATCTAGAAAAAAAGGAATATGGACACAAGTAGAAGGGGGAAAAGTGTAAAAAGCACAAAAGTCCATTATTCTAATATAAATGGGAGTATGGCCACCCACTTAAAGTGGATCTGCAATTTTGCTCTCGGCTGAAGAAGAAAAGACAAGAAGAACTCTCGGTTTTTGAGAGAAAAATGAAGAAGAAGCTGCAAAAGGTAAGTTTCTTAAGTATATGTTCGGTTTTAACTGAATTCACAACTTCTTAACCGAAGTTCTTGGTGTTTGATGCTTGTTTTCGGGATTTTTAGTCCTGAAATCGTGGGGGAGCTTCAGATCCGAAGTGAAGTCCTCAAGGCTGTTCAAGGTGAGTTTCTATAACCCCTCTTTTACTGATTTTCAACTTCTTGGGGCTATTATGCATACCGAATAAACGTTTTAAAGAGTTAACCGAATGTTTCTGCAATTTGTTCGAATGATGTTTTGTGATTTAAGTTTTGATGCTGTTTTGGTGGTTAGAATTGTTGTTAGTATGTTTTAAGTGCCTTAGAATGTTAGATCCGTGTTTGGATGGTGTTAGAAAGGTTTTGGGTGTTTATGGCAGCTTAGAAATTTTCAGAAGGTTCCCATGCACCCAACTTATCTCATGCGCCTAAGTGTCCTCATGCGCCCAAGGTCATGCGCCCAAATAGTTGACATGTGCCTGAACAGTAGTTCGTGCGCCCAGAATAAGGGTTGATGCGCCTAAGTGTTGGCCATGCGCCCAAATAGTGCCCATGCGCCCGGAGTTGCTCATGTACCTAAGTGTTGATGCGCCTAAGCAGGGCTCATGCGCCTGCATAGTGGAAATGCGCCTGCATAGTGGTAATGCGCCTGCATAGTTGTAATGCGCCCAGACTGTTTTATACTTAGAATTTTCATGCTCATGCGCCTGAAATGTTCCATGTGCCTCCTTTTGGACTTAGGATTTTCTAAGGGGTTTTTATAGGTAGATGGTTGAGATAGGTCCCGTTGTGATGTGATGGCTTATGCTTGAAGTATGCATGATGATGTAATGAGGTTTATGATGTGTGTGTGTGGTGTGTTATCTTTCTCCATTAAACGGTTTTAAAAGCGTATGTATTACGTTATATTATACGTTATGTATGATGTTATGACTTTACGTGGTATGATGTATGAATGTGCATACGTAAAGTATTATGTAACGAAGTGAAAGATAACGATAATGAAAAGTTGAACGTAACGAATGAATGAAAGTCTTGCAAGCAAATTGAATGGAGGTGCACGACGATGTTGTCGTTAGCTCAACTATGTGCGGTTTAGCTAACCCGAAGGATGCACACGGGGAGTCTATCCTTGAGATAAACTCAATGGGAGTCTAATAATGACTCGTACGGGGGTTTAATCCTTGAAATTGACCCGAATGAGGTCGTGATGCTCACCCCGGTACTGTGTCGGTCTTCGGACATGAGTCGGGGGTTTGTTTACAGGCCCCGGCACAGTATCAGTCTTCGAACATGAGTCGGGGGTGTTGCAAACAGAGACGAGATCCTTGTCGCGTATCCCGGTACTATGTCGATCTTCGGACATGAGTCATGGGTTTATTTATAGGCCCCAACACAGTATCAGTCTTTGGACATGAGTCGGAGGTATTGCATGAGACATGATCTGATTAATGGTAAAAGATGTAATGAACGAACGAATGAACGATGATGAAGATAATAAATAAATATTATCAAGGTGTACGTATAATGTGTGATCACGTACGATTGTGAAGGTTATGATTTGATGAAAGTAAAGTATTTTATTTATAAAAATAGAACTCACTCAGCATCGCTGACTTTTTGTATGCATGATAGTTGGCAGGTATTTTGTTAATGCTGAGGAGTTGCATGCATGGATGCATACGCTACTGGGAACGTTTTGAGGCTGGCATCCACATTTTGATATGATGTTGTAATCTGAAATGTAAACGATTTATGTAATGTGATAACGTGTTTTAATTATAAATAAAAGTTTAAATTCCACTGCAAAAGTTATGTTTGTTTTAAACTATTTATTCGATGATGGTCCAGCTGTAAGCGTCCCTGGAACAGGGCCTTACAAGTTGGTATCAGAGCTAAAGTTTAAGAGAATTGGGTAAATATTTTTAAAAAACCTAATCTTATACTGTGAATGGGACGAAAGGAAAGGGATGCTAGTCCTAGTAGCTACATGTCTGCAGGTAAAAGTTTTTTGTAAAGGTTTTATGTAAGTTAATGTTAACCGGTATTATCTGCGCATCTTATATGGCTTGTGTGCTCTGTGTAGATTTAGATACTGATGTAGTCAGGATAAGGAATGCTTGGGGAATGAAGAGTAAAGTAAGTGGCTAATCAAAACTGGCCACTATGATTAGGGACTTACTATACTTGACATAACCTGAGCTATTACCTTGATTGACCATGTTGGTGTTTGAATCTTGTAGTGTTTAGATGGCTGGTGGTAGGTCTTCTGAGGCTTCCCGAGGTAGAGTGTGTGGTGGACGTGGTGTTAGGCCACGTGTCAGGAGGAGCAGGGCCAAGACTACTAAGACGGCTCCTGAAGAGCCAGAGCTTCATCACCAGGATGGTGAAGACGAGAGTGCCAGCCTGAGGGCCTCAATGAAGGAGGCGGTAGTTGAGGAGGTTCATCAGGTCATGCAGACGATTCTGCCATTTGTAGTGACTGAAGTTATCCATGCTATGAGGGATGACGAGAAAAAGGAAAAGGAGGAGAGGATGAGAACCGCACGGTAAGGAGGTGAAGCTGGAGGTTCTGGGGATATGGAGCAACCCGATGCTGACATGGTTATCTCCAGTGACAATAAGGAGGAGGATGAAGCTATGCCGGAGACTGCGAAGGGATGCAGCTATGGAGCATTCTAAAGGTGTACGCTCCCTATGTTTGATGGAAATGGGAGTGCTACTGCTGCATAACGTTGGGTGAGAGAGATGGGAGCGGTACTTGACATCAGCGAGTGCCGTGAGGATCAAAAGGTGAAGTTTGCTACCCACTCATTTGTGGACTCGGCCTTGTGCTGGTGGGACAACATTGTCCAAAACGAGGGTACCTGGGCAGTTGGGAGGATGAAGTGGAAGGAGCTGAAAAGGTTGGTGGTAGAGGAATTTTGCCCTCATAGGGAGCTGGATAAAGTTGAGAGGGAGTTCCTGTAGTTGGAGGCGAGAACCATGACACACCAGCAGTAAACCACAAAGTTCAACAAGATGGCAAGGCTGGTGCCAGATCAGGTGACGCCTGTGTCATGAAAGATCAAGAGATACATTCAAGGTCTGCCGACAGATATCCGCAGACATCTGGTCCCCGCCCGACCAAGCACGTTTAGGTTGGTGGTTGATTTGGCGGGGAGGCTGTATGATGAGCGAGAGGCGATGGCGATAATGGATGAGGAGGAGCGGGGTTATGTTAAGAGTGGGAACGGAAGGCAGCTCAATGATGATGGTGAATTTTTGGCTGGAGGTAAGACGATGAGGTTCGATGATCGGAAGAGGATAACTGAGAGGGAAGAGGTATGCAAGAAGTGTGGTAGAGGCCACGCGGGGTAGTGCAGGTGGGGATCGAATGTCTGCTTCCAGTGTGGAAGAGAGGGCCACAGGGCGAGGCATTGTCACATGGCTAAATGTTACGACTGTGGCGAGACTAGACATATGAGCAGAGACTGCAAGAAGTCGAGGGCAGGAAGCTCCAGTGTGAGGAAGGAGAGCAGAGGACGAAGGTCATAGCATTCGCTATGACCGGGAGGAGGCTAGAGTGGACTCCGATGTGACGTCAGGTATGTTTCTGGTAATTTAAATTTGTGCATCTATGCTTTGATTATGGTGCTAGTAGTAGTTTCATTCCTGCTGCCTTTTGTGGTAAGTTGCATGCTAGTAATAGAATGATCGATGAGCCCTTCGCTGTAGAAATTGCTACTGGTAAGTCCACTAGGATACCTGATGCCCAAGAGGATTGCGTGATAGAATTGAGAGAGCGCGTGTCTCCAGCTTGTCTGTTCAGGACGAACTTAGGCGGATAGGCATACACCTTCGGATGAATTGGCTAGTAGCCTATGAGACAAAACTCTGAGTGTCGCAAGAAGATGGTTTAATCTACCACGCCCAAAAAGAGTTCGGTGCCGACCTATGGCGGTGAAGTAATGATGAAGGCCTCATTTTGGAAAAGGAGGTCGCCTGATTTAGAAAGCGAGTAAAGTTAATACTGAGGTATAAAGGACTAATCTGAATTGTTGCTCAGGTAAGAGAAGTGGCATGTTGACTGGAGCTACCCGATGTGTTAAGTGGAAGTCATCCGACGTTCCATGTATCTCGTCTAAGAAAGTGCTCAACCAATAAGGATATGATCGTGCCACTAGAGAATACTAAGATGGATAAAGGATTCTACTATGAGAAGCAACTAGTGGCCGTTCCTGAGAGAAGGAAAGGAGGGCTAAGAGAAGTATGGTTTCACGTGTGCGAATACAGTGGGGCTCAGAAGGGAGTCCAAGCCTACGTGTAAGATCAAGGAAGAGGTGAGACAACGTCACCCGTAACTGTTCAAGAAGCGACAGGTTTCGGGGACAAAACCTATTTAAGGGGGTTGGACTTGTAACACCCTGAATTTTTATTAAAAAGAAGAACAAAGAAAAGTATCTAGAAAGAAAGGAACATGGACACAAGTAGAAGGGGAAAAAGTGTAAAAAGCATAAAAGTCTATTATTTTAATATAAGTGGGAGTATGGCTGCCCACTTAAAGTGGATCTGCAGTTTTGTCCTCGGCTAAAGAAGAAAAGAGAAGAAGAACTCTTGGTTTTTGATAGAAAAAGGAAGAAGAAGCTGCAAAAGGTAAGTTTCTTAAGTATATGTTCGGTTTTAACCATATTCACAACTTCTTAACCGAAGTTCTTGATGTTTGATGCTTGTTTTCGAGATTTTTAGTGCTGAAATCGTAGGGGAGCTTCAGATCCGAAGTGAAGTGCTCAAGGCTATTCAAGGTGAGTTTCTAGAACCCCTATTTTACTGATTTTCAACTTCTTGGGGCTATTATGCATACCGAATAAACATTTTAAAGAGTTAACCAAATGCTTCTACAATTTGTTCGAATGATGTTCAGTGATTTAAGTTTTGATGTTGTTTTGGTGGTTAGAATTGTTGTTAGTATGTTTTAAGTGCCTTAGAATGTTAGATCTGTGTTTGGATGGTGTTAGAAAGGTTTTGGGTGTTTATGGTAGCTTAGAAATTTTCAGAAGGTTCCCATGCACCCAACTTATCTCATGCACCTAAGTGTCCTCATGCGCCCAAGGTCATGCGCCCAAATAGTGGACATGCACATGAACAGTAGTTCATGCACCCAGAATCAGGGTTGATGCGCCTAACTGTTGGCCATGCGCCCGAATAGTGCCCATGCACCCAGAGTTGCTCATATGCCTAAGTGTTGATGCGCCTAAGCAGGGCTCATGCGCCTGCATAGTGGAAATGCGCCTGAGCAGGGCTCATGCGCCTGAGCAGGGCTCATGCGCCTGCATAGTGGGAATGCGCCTGCATAGTTGTAATGCGCCCAGACTGTTTTATACTTAGAATTTTCATGCTTATGCACCTGAAATGTTCCATATGCCTCCTTTTGGACTTAGGATTTTCAAAGGGGTTTTAATAGGTAGATGGTTGAGATAGGTCCCGTTGTGATATGATGGCTTATGCTTGATATATGCATGATGATGTGATTAGGTTTATGATGTGTGTGTGTGATGTGTTATCTTTCTTCATTAAACAGTTTTCAAAGCGTATGTATTACCTTATATTATACGTTATGTATGATGTTGTGACTTTACGTGGTATGATGTACGAATGTGCATACGTAAAGTATTATGTAACGAAGTTAAAGATAACGATAATGAAAAGTTGAACGTAACAAATGAATGAAAGTCTTGCAAGCAAATTGAATGGAGGTACATGACCATGTTGTCGTTAGCTCAACTATGTGTGGTTTAGCTAACCCGAAGGATGCACACGGGGAGTCTATCCTTGAGATAAACTTGAAGGGAGTCTAATAATGACTCGTATGGGGGTTTAATCCTTGAAATTGACCCGAATGAGGTCGTGATGCTCACCCCGGTACTGTGTCGGTCTTCGGACATGAGTCGGGGGTTTGTTTACAGGCCCCGGCACAGTATCAGTCTTCGGACATGAGTCGGGGGTGTTGCAAATAGAGACGGGATCCTTGTCGCGTACCCCGGTACTGTGTCGATCTTCGGACATGAGTCGGGGGTTTATTTATAGGCCCCGGCACAGTATCAGTCTTCGGACATGAGTCGGAGGTATTGCATGAGACAGGATCTGATTAATGGTAAAAGATGTAATGAACGAACGAATGAACGATAATGAAGATAATAAATAAATATTATCAAGGTGTACGTATAATGTGTGATCACGTATGATTGTGAAGGTAATGATTTGACGAAAGTAAAGTATTTTATTTATAAAACTAGAACTCACTCAGCATCGCTGACTTTTTGTATGCATGATAGTTGGCAGGTATTTTTTTAATGCTGAGGAGTTGCAGGCATGGATGTATACGCTACTGGGAACGTTTTGAGGCTGGCATCCACATTTTGATATGATGTTGTAATCTGAAATGTAAACGTTTTATGTAATGTGATAACATGTTTTAATTATAATTAAAAGTTTTTAAATTCCGCTTATGTTTGTTTTAACTATTTTATGCGATGACAGTCCAGCTGTAAGCGTCCCAGGAACGGGGTCTTACAAAACCCTTACATAAAACTTTTACCAGCATGCATGTAGCTACTAGGACTTGCATCCCTTTCCTTTTGTCCCATTCTCAGTTTAAGATTAGGTTTTTGAAAATATTTACCCAATTCTCTTAAACTTTGGCTCTGATACCAACTTGTAAGGCCCTGTTTCTGGAACACTTACAAATTGGACCGTCATAGCATAAAACATTTTAAAACATACCTTACTTTTGCAGCGAATTCAAAAACTTTCATTTATAATTAAAGCATGCCATTTCATTACATTACATCATTCATTTACATAACAAAATACAATAACATGTCAAAATGTAGATGCCAGCCTCAAAACGCTCCCAGTAGCTTATGCATCCATGCCTGCAACTCCTCAGCATCAACAAAATACCTGCCAACTATTATGCATACAAAAAGTCAGCGACGCTGAGTGAGTTCTTGTTTTATAAATAAAATATTTTACTTTCCTTGAAAACCAAAACTTTGCATTCATTCGTGGTCACACAACATACGTACACATTGATAATAATTATTATTATCTTCATTACCGTTCATTCATTCCTTCTTTCCTTCATTATTATCATACACCTTCATATGGATCCCGTCACATACAATACCCCCGTCTCCTAACGAAGACAGTACCAGGGTACGCTACAAGGATCCCCTTCGAGTCAATCTCAAGGATTGAACTCCCTTCGAGTCAATCTCAATGATTGCACTCCCTTCGAGTCAATCTCAATGATTGCACTTCCTTCGAGTCAATCTCAATGATTGAACTCCCTTCGAGTCAATCTCAATGATTGAACTCCCTTCGAGTCTATCTCAAGGATAGGCTCCCCGTGTGCATCCTTCGGGTAAGCTAAACCGCATACAGTTGAGCTAACGATAACATGGTCGTGTACCTCCCTTCAATTTCCTTGCAAGGCTTTCATTCATTCGTTACGTTCCACTTTTCATTATCATTATCTTTCACTTCGTTCCATAATACTTTACGTTCATTCATTCATACATCATACCACGTAAAGTCATAACAAAATACATATGTTTTGAAAACCATTTAAACATGGAAAGATAACACATACAACAGCAACAATCACATCATCAACATCATCACATCATAACAGAACCTATCACAACCAACTACCTCATAAAATCCTCAGAAAATCCTAATTCCAAGATGAAGCACATTTGAACATTCCAGGCGCATCAGCATAAAAATTCTAAGTAAAAATAGCCTGGGGGCTTTAGCACTATGTAGGCGCATGAGCCCTGCTTAGGCTTAGGTTCATTAACCCTTAGGCGCATGGGCAACTCTGGGCGCATGGGCACTATTTGGGCGCATGGCCAACACTTAGGCGCATGAGCACTTTTCTGGGCGCATTACCACTATCCGGGCGCATGAATACTTAGGTGCATGAGGTCACTTGGGCGCATGACTACTATTTGGGCTCATGACCTTGGGCGCATGACCAACACTTAGTCATTTAGCAGTAGGCGCATGAGAACATTCTGAAATTATTATCTATGCTACAAACAACACCCGAACACCAATCTAACACTTCCTAACACAGATCTATCATACTAAAGGCACTTAAACATGCTAAACATCATGCCTAATGTAAGGCCCCATTCCCGGAGACCTCACAGTTGGTTAATCATAGCACAATATATATAAAACATTTCATAGTTCAAAAACCAGTGCAGCGGAATTAATATCAAAAGCCATTCACATCATTAATAAATACTATTGCCAAACAATGCATCGTTAATTGTTAATAGTTACAAAAAGATCATATTATGGCATTACAAAACAACAATATCATTAAAGATGAATGGATGCCAGTCTTGCCCTGCCGAGTAGCTTCCCCCGCGTGCCACCCTCAGCAACAATTACCTGCCAACTGAAAATGCATAAAAGTCAGCGTTGCTGAGTGCGTTCTAGTTTTAAAACGTTCAAAATACCTTGTAGGATTTATATATGAAAATATCCTTTCAATAAAATACTTCCCTTACTTTCGCATGTGAGCATTCATCATACATACATCAAGGTATAGACTTAATTATCTTTCATTAACTCACGTATTCGTTCATTTCATACGTTTCGTACTTTTCATCATTATCTTTCACTATAATCTGGATCCTATCTCATGGAATACCCTACTCATGTCCGAAGACCGGCAGTACTGGGGTACGCGACAAGGACCCCGTCTCTTTTTGCAACACCCCCGCCTCATGTCCGAAGACCGTCACAGCACCGGGGTGAGCATCACGACATCTTTCGGTTCAATCTCATGGATTTAACCCCTTACGAGTCTGTTGTGACAACACGGTCACTCACCTCAATCTTTGCTTACAAGACTTTCATTCTTTCACTACGTTCCACTTTTCATTATCGTTATCTTCCACTTCGTTACATAATACTTTACGCATACGAATATAAACACACCACGTAAAGTCACATTATACATAGTATAAAGCATCAACAACAGCCCATAACATGCATCCCCACAACACACATGAACCAGCAAAACATTCCAGAACTTACCCGTTACATTCTACTACCCAAGCTTCTGAAAAATCCTAAGTCCTTAGACAAATGCGGATGAACAGAGACTAATGCGGGTGAACATTAGCTAATGCGGATGAATAATAACTAATGCGAATGAAAGTCTTCAGATTATTCCAAGTGTCCAACTAAATGCTGGTAGAACAAACGCAAATGACCGAAACAAATGTGCATGAACACTGTAGCAAATCCGCATGAACACTGTAGCAAATGCGCATGAACAAAATAAATGCGAAAGAACACTTGGGCGCATAAGCAACTACAAATGCGGATGAACAAACAACAATGCGCATGAACAAAGCACTTAAATGCGGATGAACTAACCAACCTGCAAATGCACTTATGCAATTATTCAGTCCCCAATCCCCGATCTAACACATCCTTATCATGGATCTAACATGCTTAACATCTAGAGCAGGCATACAACCACGAAAACACCAACAATTCCTAACCAAACATGCTTATCCATCTATTCGAAGCTTACACACAACATCACGAGCATCAACAGCACATAAACCACCATAAAGCACAAACACAATCACCCATATACATACGGTAAAGCATAAAACAGCTGCAAAACCTTTTTAAACATGCATTTTCAGCCCCAAAGAAGTTTAAAACACATAAAAACCGGGGTCTAGAACTCACCTAGTGCAGCAAACAAGCAAAACTCCTCCAAACTCATGTGCACAAGAGTTCAAACGCCTAAAACAAGCAAAAACAACAACCGAACACATAAAACACATATAAATCGGTTTCATGGTCAAAACCCAACATAAACTGAGCCAATTATGCAAAGAAATACATACCAAGATCAAAAACAGCCTCTTTCTCTCTCTAGAACTGAGAGAACTTTGATTTCTTCTTCTTCTTCTTTGTTTCGACCGAACACAGCAGTAGCAGGAGTGATATGGTCGGCCATGCCCATATAAAGTGCACTTTTGACTTTTGTGTACTTTTACATAAAACACCCCTCATCTTTGGCTTCTTTTTTCTTTCTTCTTGATACTTTTATTTTATTTTTATTTGACCGAAGTTTCGGGTGTTACAAGTCTACCCCCCTTAAAGAGGTTTCGTCCCTGAAACCTATCACTCTTTGAATAACTGTGGGTAATGCTGTCTCATTTCTTCCTCCGTCTCCCACGTAGACTCGGAACCCTTTCGGTGTTTCCACTGCATACGTACGAGTGGAACCACTTTATTTCTCAATCTCTTCTCCTTCCTGTCTATGATGGCCACTAGTCGCTCCACATAATTGAGCCTTTCATCCACTTCGATATCCTCCAGTGGCACAATCATATCTTCATCGGCCAAGCATTTCCTCAGATGAGATACATGGAACGTCGTGTGAATTCCACTTTAACTCATCAGGCAATTCTAGTCGATAGGCCACCTCCCCTACTCGTGCAACGATTCGAAAAGGCCCTATGTATCTCGGACTCAGCTTGCCCCTCTTTCGGAACCGGATGATCCCCTTCCAGGGCGAGACCTTTAACATGACTTTATCACCCACGCTAAACTCGATCGGTTTATGCCTCTTATTGACATACGGCTTTTGTCTATCCTTGGCTGCCTTCATAAAGGCTTTGATCTTTTCTAGCTTCTCAGTTGTAGCCTCGATTACCTCCATGCTTCCCAATTCTTTCTGCCCAATGTCTCCCCAACACACGGGCTTTCTACATCTGCTACCATATAACATCTCGTAAGGTGGCATGCCAATGCTGGCATGATAGCTGTTGTTGTATGAGGACTCTGCCAATGGTAGATGATCATCCCAACTTCCTCCGAAGTTAATCACACATGCTTGGAGCATGTCCTCGAGCGTTTGAATTGTCCTCTCAGACTGACTATCTGTCTGAGGATGGTAAGCCGTACTGATGTGTAGCCTCTTCCCCATCGCATCGTGGAATCTCTTCCAAAACTTCAATGTGAACCAAGTGTCATGGTCTGACACGATAGACACCAGCACACCATGGCGAGCTACAATCTCTTTGATGAACAGATCCACCAAAAACTCAGATGAATACGTCTTGTGGATTGGTAGGAAGTGAGCACTCTTTGTCAAACGATCAACTATTACCCAAATTGCATCATACCCCCTTGCCGTACGTGGTAACTTCATGATGAAATCCATGGTGATGTGCTCCCACTTCCACTCGGGTACTTCCAACGGTTGGATCTTCCCGTATGGCTTTTTATGCTCTGCCTTCACTTGTAAGCAAGTAAGGCACTTACTCACATACTCCGCCATGTCACGTTTCATACCCAGCCACCAATAGTCTTTCTTCATATCTTGATACATCTTAGTGGCACCGGGATGAATGGAGTATCGAGTCTTATGAGCATCGTCCATAATTCGTCCCCGTAGATCACCGTAGCGGGGAATCCACATCCGCCCGAAGCAGGTTCTAACTCCGTGGGTATTTTCTCCCAACTCCGTGACTAGACCTCTCATCCTTTCAGAGATAAGACAATCTTCCTTCAATGCCTCATCCTGAAATTCTTTGACCTAAGTCATCACGTCAGAGGTCATCACCAATTGGTAAGCTTTCACCCGGATTGGCTCGGGTCTCTCTTTTCGGCTGAGGGCATCAGCCACTACATTAGCTTTACCCTGATGGTAGTGGATTTCACAATCATAATCCTTAATCAGCTCTAACCCATAAACAAACTCTAAAACATACATATACATAACATCAGTCGAACAACATGCTGAAACACATGGTAGTCTTTAAAAATATTTTACTCGGCATGCATAACAGCCCTAAAACTTAGAAAATCAGAAAAAGAGGGGTTCTAGAAACTCACCTGTAGCAAATCTTCGAGCAACACACTTCCACCTACGAATTCAGCTCCTAAAACCCACGAAAACAAGCTCTAAACACCAAGAATCTCGGTCTAGAAGCTGAAAATTCGATTGAAACCGAACATATACTCAAGAAAACTCACCTTTGCAGCTTCTTCCTCCTCTCTCTCTCTCTCTAGAACCGAGAGTTCTTCTACTTTCTTCCTTTTCAGCCGAGAACAATGGTGTGGAAGAAGAAGTGGGTGGCCATACTCTTTTAAACCTTAAAATAATAAGGTTTTGTACTCTGTACACTTTACCCTCCTCTACTTGTGTCCATTATCTTTTCTTTCTATTTACTTTCCCTTCCTCTTCTTTTAAATAAAATTAGGGGTGTTATAATATTCGGGGTCTATTTATAGACCTCAGGCCCAGTACCAGCTTCTTGCATAATGTTCGGGGTATTGCACATTGGTCTGGTAGAAAGTGAAAGATAATGATAAAAGTACGAAATGAATGAGATGAATGATGAAAGATAATAATTAATATTATCTTGTTGTACGTATAATGTGTGATCACGTACGAAAGTAACGGATTTATGAAAAGGAAGTATTTTAAGAAAATGATATTTTTATATATCTAAACAAGAGATTTTAAATTCTAAAAACTAGAACTCACTCAGCAACGCTGACTTTTATGCATTTTCAGTTGACAGGTAACTTGTTGCTGGGGATGGCACGCGGGTGAAGCTACTTGGCGGGCAAGACTGGCATCCATTCATGCATGATAATTATGTTGTTTTGTAATGCAACTAAATTTTTCTTTTGTAACTCCTAAAATACAATGTTGTATTATTTGGCAACATTAAATATTAATGTAATGAATGGTTTTGGTAATCTAATCCGCTGCGATGTTTTAATTAAATATACATAATTTTATGCAAATAATGTTGTGGTTGACCAACTGTGAGGTTTCCGGGAACGGGGCCTTACAAGTTGGTATCAGAGCCAAAGTTTAAGAGAATTGGGTAAATATTTTCAAAACCTAAACTTAAACTGGGAATGAGACCGAATGGAGGGATGCCAGCCCAAGTAGCTACGTGCCATCAGGTATTTCTTTTCTTAAATATTAACCGGTATTATGTGCATGTGCTATCTGATTTATGTGCTCTTAGTAGATTTGGATACTAATGTAGTCAGGATAGGAAATGCTTGGGGGATGAAGAGTAAAGTAAGTGGCTAATCACAACTGGCCACTATAATTAGGGACTTACTATACTTGACATAAACCGAGCTATTACCTTGAATGACCGTGTTGGTGCTTGAATCTTATAGTGTTTAGAGGATGGCTGGTGGTAGATCGTCAAAAGCTTCCCGAGGTGGAGCACTGGGTGGCCGTGGTGCTGGACCACGTGTCATGAGGAACAAGACGAAGACTACTGAGACGGCTCCTGCTGAGCCCGAGCTTCATCACCAGGAGGGCGGTGATGAGAGTACTAACTTGAGAGCCTCAGTAAAGGAGGCAGTTGTGGAGGAAGTACATCAGGTCATGCAGATGATTCTACCGTCTGTGGTGACCGAGGTCATCTGTGCGGTGAGGGAGGATGACAAGAAGGAGAGGGAGGAGGAGCGAAGGAAAACTACTGAGAGAAGAGGGGATGATAGAGATCATGGTGAAAAGGAGCAACTAAACACAGAGATGGCGGCCTCCAGTGATGAGGAGGAGGTGGTAGTGCGGGAGACAGCGAACGGGTGCAGCTACAGGGCATTCTAGCGATGCAAACCCCCAACTTTTGATGGCAATGGTAATGCTACTGTTGCTCACCGCTGGGTGAGAGAAATGGAGGCAGTGCTGGAGATTAGTGAGTGTAGGGAGGACCTAAAGGTGAAGTTCGCAACTCACTCATTTGTAGACTCGGCTTTATGTTGGTGGGATAATATTGTCCAAGCCAAGGGCAGCAGGGCCATCGGAAAGATGAGGTGGGGAGAACTGAAGAAGATGGTGATTGAGGAATTCTGTCCTCACTGAGAGCTCGACAAGATAGAGAGGGAGTTCCTGCAGCTAGAGGCGGGGACCATGACCCATCAGCAATACACCACCAAGTCCAACGAGATGGCGAGGCTGGTGCCGGATCAGGTAACACTGGTGTCGAGGAAGATCAAGAGGTATATTCAGGGATTGCTGGTGGATATCCGTAGGCACATGATCGCCGCCCAGCCGAGTACTTTTAGGTCGGTGGTTGATCTGGCAGGGAGGTTGTATGATGAAAGGGAAGAGGTGGCGGTAACGGAGGTGAATAAAAAGGGTGGTGGTGACAAGAAATGGAATGGAAAGCGGTTTGGACGTGGTGGTTTCACTCCAAACAACAAGAGTACGAGGGTGGATAACCGAAGGGTGGTGTCATCAAGCTCGGGGATGAAGAAGTGTGGCAAATATGGAAAGGAGCACACTAGGGAGTGCAAGTGGGGATCGAATGTATGCTTCAAGTGTGGGAAGCCTGGTCATTTGGCAAGCGATTGTAGGGTCTTGAGGTGCTATAACTGTGGTGAGAAAGGTCATGTGAGTAGGGATTGCAAGAAGCCGAGGGCGGAGAATTCTGGGGTGAAGAAGAGGACCGAGAATGAAGGACAAAGGGCAAGTGCTAGAGCATTCACGATGACCCGGGAGGAGGCCAGGGTGGACCCCGATGTCGTGTCAGGTATGTTTCTAGTAAACCAAACTTGTGCCTCTGTATTTTTTGATTCTGGTGCTAGTAGGAGTTTCATTTTTTCTGCTTTCTATGCTAAGTTGCCTGTTAGTAGTAGAACTATTGATGAGCCCTTTGATGTAGAAACTGCTATTGGTAAGTCTACCAGAATTTTTGAAATGATAGAGGATTGTGACATAGAACTAGAAGGCCGTAGGTTCTCTGCTAAACTATTTGTGATGCCCCTAGGTGGATTTGATGTAGTTCTAGGGATGAATTGGTTAGCAGCCTATGAGGCGAATATTATGTGTCGCAAGAAAGTGATCTGATTAACTACGCCCGATGGAAGTTTAGTGATGGTCTACGGTGATCGAGTGACTACGGTTCCTAAAGTGATTTCGATGGTGGTGGCAGAGAAGTGCATGAAATGTGGATGTAGTGCCTACTTGGCTTACGTGAAGGATGTGGACGTGTCAGTACCACAATTTTCTGATGTACCAGTTATGTGTGACTTTCCGGACGTGTTCCTAGAAGATTTACCAGGTGTGCCACCAGACTACGAGATCGAGTTCCAGATAGATTTGATACCTGGTGCTCAACCCGTTGCCAAAGCACCATATTGATTGGCTCTATCTGAGATGAAGGAATTGATGGTTCAGTTACAAGAGTTGATGGACAAGGGTTTCATCTGACCGAACATCTCTCCCTGGGGTGCTCCGGTCTTGTTTATAAACAAGAAAGACGGTAGTATGAGGATGTGCATTGACTACCATGAGTTAAACAAGTTAACGGTGAAGATATCCGCTACCCAGAATAGTTGACTTGTTCGACCAGATCCAAGGTGCCAGTTGGTTCTCGAGAATAGATCTCCGATCTGGCTACCATCAATTGAAGGTGAAGGAGCAGGATATCCCCAAAACAGCTTTTCGCACGCATTATGGACACTATGAGTTTCTCATTATGTCTTTTGGTTTAACAAAAGCGCCAGCTGCTTTCATGGATTTGATGAAGGTGTGTCGGCCGATGTTGGATAAATCAATGATTGTGTTTATTGATGATATCCTGATTTACTGGAAGAGCGAAGAAGAACATGCCGGCCACATACGCGAAGTATTGGAGACGTTTAGAAGAGAGAAGTTGTATGCTAAATTCTCTAAATGCGCTTTCTGGTTGCGCGAAGTTCAATTTTTGGGCCATGTGGTAAATTCTGAAGGGATCATGGTAGACCCGGCAAAGGTTGAGGTAGTGATGCAATGGAAGTCTCTAAAGACGCCATCTGAGATTCGCAGTTTCTTGGGTTTGGCGGGCTACTACAGAATATTCATCCAAGACTTTTCCAAGATAGCCTCACCATTGACCAAGTTGACCCACAAGGAAGTAAAGTTTGTATGGGGTCTGGAACAGGAGGATGCTTTTTAGGAGTTAAAGATGAGATTAACTCAAGCTCCTGTCATGACTTTGCCCGAAGGGAACGAAGACTTAGTGGTCTATTCAGATGCATCATATTCGGGATTGGGTTGCGTGCTAATGCAGAGGGGAAGAGTAATAGCCTATGCATCCTGACAGTTGAAAATCCACGAGGCTAATTACCCCACTCATGATTTGGAGCTAGCGGTTATGGTCTTCGCATTAAAGATTTGGAGACACTACCTGTACGGGGCGAAGTGCACCATCTTCACGGACCAAAAGAGCTTGAAGTATTTCTTTGAGCAGAAGGACCTCAATATGAGACAAAGGAGGTGGCTGGAATTGATCAAGGATTATGATTGTGAGATCCACTATCATTCGGGCAAGGCAAACGTAGTGGCAGATGCCCTTAGCCGAAAAGAAAGACCCGAGCCAATCCGGGTGAAAGCTTACTAGTTGATTATGACCTCCAATGTGATGACATAGGTCAAACAGTTCCAAGATGAGGCGTTGAAAGAATATCGCCTTAACTCTGAAAGGATGAGAGGTCTGGTCACGGAGTTGGGTGAAAATACTCTCGGAGTTGAAAACCGCTTCGGATGGATATGGATCCTTTGTTATGGAGAACTACAGGGGCGGATCATGGATGAAGCTCATAAGACACGATAGTCTATTCATCCCGGTGCTACCAAGATGTATCATGACATGAAGAAGGATTACTGGTGTCCGGGTATGAAGCATGATATAGCGGAGTATGTGGGCAAGTGCCTTACTTGCTTGCAAGTGAAGGCAGAGCATCAGAGCCATATAGGAAGATCCAACCTCTGGATATACCCGAGTGGAAATAGGAGCACATCACCATGGACTTCATTACGAAGTTACCGCGTATGGCAAGAGGGTACGATACTATATGGGTGATAGTTGATCGTCTAACGAAGAGTGCTCACTTTCTACCGATCCACGAGAGGTATTCTTCCAAGAGGTTGGTGGATCTATTCATCAAAGAGATCATGACGCATCATGGTGTACCAGTTTCTATCGTGTCGGATCGGGATACTCGGTGTACATCCAAGTTTTGGAAGAGGTTTCATGATGTAATGGGCACGAGGTTGCATATCAGTACTGCTTACCATCCCCAGACAGATGATCAGTCCGAGAGGACAATCCAGACACTTGAGGATATGCTCCGTGCATGCGTGATCGACTTTGGAGGAAGTTGGGATGAACACTTACAGTTAGTTGAATTCTCATACAACAACAGTTATCATGCCAGCATTGGCATGCCACCATTTGAGATGCTATATGGTAGGAGGTGTAGAACCCCCGTATGTTAGGGTGATATTAGGCAGAAAGAGTTGGGAAGTATTGAGGTGATCGAGGCTATGACGGAGAAGTTAGAGAAGATCAAAGCCTTTATGAAGGCGGCAAAAGATAGACAAAAGTCTTATGCCGATAACAGGCGTAGACCGATTGAGTTCAACGTGGGCAATAGAGTCATGTTGAAGGTCTCACCTTGGAAGGGGATCATCCGGTTTAGAAAGAGGGGTAAGCTGAACCCGAAATATATAGGACCTTTCCGAATTATTGCACGAGTAGGAGAGGTGGCCTATCGGTTGGAGCTACCCGATGTGTTAAGTGAAATTCATCCAACATTCCATGTATCTCATCTGAGAAAATACCTATCTGATGAAGACATGATTGTACCACTGGAATACATTGAAGTGGATGAACGGCTCAACTATGTAGAGCAACCAGTGGCAATCATAGATCGGAAAGAGAAGAGGTTGCGAAATAAAGTGGTTCCACTGGTGCGAGTGCAGTGGAAGCACAGGAAGGGATCTGAGTCTACGTAGGAGACTGAGGAAGATATGAGATAGCATTACCCATATCTGTTCGAAGAATAACAGGTTTCGGGGATGAAACCTCTATAAGGGGGGTGGACATGTAACACTAGAAAATTTTAATAAAAAGAAAGGAAAAGAAAAGTATCTTGAAAGAAAACATAATGGACACAAGTGGAGGGGGTAAAGTATACAAAGTACAAAACACTATTATTTTATGATTAAAAGGGGTATGGCCGCCCATGCATTCCTCTCTACTCTCTGCTTTTCGACTGGAAACAAGAAAGAAGAAAAAGAACAGAAGTTCTCTCGGTTCTAGGGAGAGAAAGAAGCTGATTTTCGAAGGTAGGTATTTTCTTGCATTTTTGGTTCGGTTTCAGCTGAATTTTCAGCTTGTGGACCGATTCTTATGTGTTTTTGGTGTGTTTAGGTTGTTTGAACTCTTTGTGCCCTCAAGTTCGGTGGAGTTTTGCTTGAAGGCTGCAATTGGTGAGTTCTAGATCCCCGATTTTGTGTTTTTAAACTTCTTTGGGGCTGAGAACGCATATAAAAAAATGTTTTACAACTTGTATGTATGATAACCGTATGTATGTTGAGTTTGGTTGGTTGTATTTCTTGGATTTATGCTTGTTTTAGGTGCTTAGAACGATAGATTTAAGCTATGAGCATGTTAGAATGATGTTTGGGACTGGAAATAATTTAGAAACACGTATATCTGCTGCCCATGCGCCCAAATAGGGCTCATGCGCCTGAAACTTAGCTCTGATGCTTAAGTCCTTTCTTATGCGCCCAAACAGTACCCTATGCGCCTAGGAATTTTGCCCAGTAGTCTAAGTGTTGTTCATGCCCCCAAATAGTACTAGCTGATGCGCCCACTGCTCAGACGCCTACGTGCTCATGCTCCTAAGTAAGGCTTATGCGCCCAAGCAGTGCTCATGCGCCTAAAGACTTAGAAAATTTTTGAAATTTTGGGAAATAGAAATTTTAGGAACCCTGGGATGTTTTTGTGGTTATGATTGTTGGTATTATGCTTGTTTATGGCCTGTTCTTATGTTCCATGTTATGTATTATTATGTGACTTTACGTGGTGTATTTACGCTCATATACGTAAAGTATTATCATAAATGAAGTAAAAGATTAATGATAATAAAAAGTGGAACTTAAAGAATTAATGAAAGTCTTGCAAGAAAAATGAAAGGAGGTTCACAGCCACGGGTTGTCAGCTCAATTGTGTGGGGGTTAGCTACCCCATGAGGATGCATGCAGGGTCAATCTTTGAGATTGACGGGGCCCTTGTTGCTTGCCCCAGGTACTGGAGTCAGCTTCTTGCACAATGTTCGGGGTCTATTTATAGACCTCAGGCCCAGTACCGGCTTCGTGCACAATGTTCGGGGTATTGCACATTGGTCTGGTAGAAAGTGAAAGATAATGATAAAAGTATGAAATAAATGAGATGAATGATGAAAGATAATAATGAATATTATCTTGTTGTACGTATGATGTGTGATCACGTACGAAAGTAACGGATTTATGAAAAGGAAGTATTTTAAGAAAATGATTTTTTTATATATCTAAACAAGATATTTTAAATTCTAAAAACTAGAACTCACTCAGCAACGCTAACTTTTATGCATTTTCAGTTGATAGGTAACTTGTTGCTGGAGATGGCACGCGGGTGAAGCTACTTTCCAGGCAAGACTGGCATCCATTCGTGCATGATAATTATGTTGTTTTGTAATGCAACTAAATGTTTCTTTTGTAACTCCTAAAATAAAATGTATTTGGCAACATTAAATATAATGCAATGAATGGTTTTGGTAATCTAATCCGCTGCGATGTTTTAATTAAATATACGTAATTTTATGTACATAATGTTGTGGTTGACCAACTGTGAGGTTTCCGGGAACGGGGCCTTACATTTACGTGGTGTGTTAATACTCTTATACGTAAAGTACTGTCATAATAAAAGTGAAAGATGAAGTTAATGAATGTGGAAGATAATGAGCGTATGAAAAGACTTTGCAAGACATGCGAAGGAGGTTCACGACTCAATGAGGTAGTCGTCTGCTCAACTGTGTGCGGTTTAGCTAACCCTTGGAAATGCGCACAGGGGTCTAATCTTTGTGATTGACCATGATGGGATCCTTGTCGCGTACCACGGTACTGTGTCAGTTTTTTAGCATGACGTGGGGGGGTTTATTGATAAACCCCGACACAGTACCAGCTTGTTAGCATGACATAGGGGTATGGCATGTGACAGGATCCTTATAAGAAAGTGGAACGATGTTAATAAATGAAAGAACGAATGATGACGAATGATGATGAAAGATAATACATTAATATTATCTAAATGTACTTATGACGTGTGACGACGGACGAAAGTAAATGATATTTTTATATAAACGAAGTATTTTATTTATAAAACTAGAACACACTCAGCAACGCTGACTTTTTGTATGCATTTTCAGTTGGCAGGTAATGATGTTGCTGAGGATGGCATGGAGTTGAAGCTACTTGGCAAGCAAAGACTGGCATCCATCTCATGCAAAAATAATATTGTTGTTTTGTAATACAACTAAGTATTCTTTTATAACATTAATCAACGATGTATTACTTAGCAAATGTATTTATTAATGCATGAAATGGTTTTTCATAATTCTTCCGCTGCAATATTTTCTTATGTTAATATATATTAAATGAGATTTTAAATGAATGTTTGTAACAGCCCAGCGTAACCGCACCATGATATTGTCCCGGCCTAGTCTCACGGTTTTGTTTTCACCTGGACAGGGACGTACCACCATCGCCCAGGCAAAACGCTTCACAGTGGGGAAGGTCTCAAGCCCCTTATAAAGAAGCCTTCGTTTTCCTTCCCAACCAATATGGGATGTTACAATATTGCTATGATTGACCAACTGTGGGGTCTCCGGAATCGGGGCCTTACATATTTGCTGTAATAAAACTCTCAACACTCTCTTGTAAAAGTGTTGTTCTTGATATTCAGTTTTATTACATTCCCATGTTTCCACTTAAGTGTGGTTTAGTTACCCTTACTAGGGTTATTCTATTTACCATGACAATTATGGGGGGCAGGGTCGTGCTGATGATCCAGATGAGTAGATGGCTTGAATGAAACCGGACTCACATAGATTCTCACCGCATACACTAGGTGAGTCTATTCCATTTTCTTATACTTTATATTTATTTATTGTAAGGGTTCAACAATAGATAAACTGAAGCTTTCCAAAACACAATCAAAGCCAACTGAAGATCTCATTGTACAAGTTCAGAGACCAAGGTGATCACAACAAAAACAACAATACAAGACAATTTAACATGACAAAGTCAACATCAAGACAATTAGAAAGTCAAAATTAGGTCATGTTGTAATAATAATATAAATAGACCCACTAGTGCATTTTTGCAAGTGTGGTTCTTTTGTGTGTGTTTCTCATGGTGTAAATCACCACCCAAGGAGAAATCCTCTCCTTTGGGTGGGTTTGATTTCATCAGCCATCTATGATTCTCATTGTAACTTGTTTATCAACATTAATGAAATCATAACATTATTCTTATCCATCTCTTTGTTCTTTGATTCACACACATACACCCATCTTAATTTTGATTTCTAGATCTGAACGTGATGAATCCTAAGATCCAAGCTCAATGAATCTGAAATTATTGATTTAGCAATATGGTATCAGAGCTGTTGGTTGCTGGATTTATCTAGTTTTCAGATCTGATTTTATGGAAGAGAAACTGTTCACAGATTAGTTTTGCTGAGCAAAGACCTGAAGAAACAAGCACATAGTACTGATGTCATGATCTAAAAGATTCCCAATGTGGAACACATTCACCTTGGATGAATTAACAAAAGAGTATACAAAAAGAATCCCATTATGGATCACCTTCCAAAGTGAAGTGCAAAAGAATCCCAATGTGGATCAAAATATCAAAAGGATCAAAGTAAAAGAATCCCAATGAGGATCAGTGAAATTGAGATCTCATAATTTAAGTAACCTGGTCATGTAAGATGTGAAAGTAGTCTACCATGCATTACATGAGAATGGTTGATCAACCCATGTTTCTGTGTGTGAGGTACATGTTGAATATTCAAATCAATCAAAACATGATAAATGTCACATACAGTATAATATTTACCAAGTATAAGTTTAAGAGGACAAACATACCTTCAATCAATAAGTTCATAAACATGTCTATTTTACAATCAAAAGATTGCACTTGTGTAATGTAGGATTGTTATGATCCCAACAAAAGTATACCTCCTCTTCATGCAAAATTAAAGAGATTTTATGATCCAAAATTTTTAAATCCTTAAAATTTCTATCTAAATAAGGATATAAATTTTAGGGGGAGAAATTTAAAATTTTGATCAGTTTGTACAGGTTGTTTATTTCTTAATTTTTATAAAATCAAAACAAAAAGAATCTGACTGTGTTGGTGTAGAAGTTATACTATAGTATCTCAGCTTATGCAGACATTTGGATGCACAAAAGTCCAAGATCAGTCAAACTCTGGGAAACTTGTATGCATCAAACCTGATATACAAGTCAATCCAAGCAAGAATTGACAATCCCAACATCTGTCAAAACTCCATAAGAAACAAGTGAAAAGTATAGACAGTTCTTCATAATAGCCATCAGTTCATCAGAAAACAGAAAAGAATTCAATCTACAAAAACATTAATTTTTGATTAAGTTCAAATATTAATGCGGGTAAGTGCATTGGTTAATGCGGATGAAGGTATCCCTGGCATATAACCAATGCGGGTAATTGTTTTCATACCAGTTAAAACAAAGTGAAACTAATGCAGACAAAAGTGTTCAACCCCATTTGTCTTTGCGGGTAAACCTTTGTTCTACCGCATTTCTTTTTTACTCTTCCGCATTTGAAACAGTACACTAATGCGGATGAACAAATTCTTATCCGCATTTGCTACAGTGTTTTTTTAAAGGTCATTCGCATTTGTTTTCAACACTTGTAATATTTGTAAAAGTTATTAAATCTTCTTTTTAAACCAGAATTTAAAAGGTCATTTAATACTTTTCAAATTGAGAGACTTTACAGTGCGACGAGCGGTCTTCACATTTGTCCATCCCTATCATCTAAAATTCATCACCTGTGATCTAAGACTCATTCACCACAAAAACTTCTCATCTTCGATTCATTACAACAGTTTTATCGAAGAAAAGGTGAGTTTCTTCAAAGTTCTTAACCTAAAACATCGAACAATCAAAAAACTGATTTTGAACATAGAACTCTAGGTTAAGAATCAATCACCAAAAGTAACATCAAACCAAGGTTTAAATGACATTTTCGAAAGCAATGTTAATCAATAACAAGAATTTAACCTCCTACAATCGGATTACAAAACCTTGTTCATGTCAAGAATAGGGGACAATCAATTCTGAAAAAGTGAATGTCAAAACCTGATGTTAATGATTAAAAGATGTTAAAACCACATGAATAATCTATATAAACTTGCAAAACATATAAGAGTGATTATACATGACAAAGTCAAGTTGTGTATGGTACACATGTTCACTTAACTTTGACCATTAAAAGACAAACTAAGAACACACCTTGATTTATGTATTACAATCTGTCAATTACAGTTGCATCTTCTAATTCATATGCCTCTAATGCAGGTTTCAATGGCTAATCTTACATGGAGCAAGCTCCATAATGTTAGTGGCTATCTTGATCCTGATGTTACTGAGGCAGAGGGTTTGAGAGACATGATCAGATTCATCTTAACTACTAGAGTTGTTCATGCTATTACAGTTAGGCCTATCATCTATGAGAGACTCATAAGGTCATTCTGGAGCACTGCTGAGGTGACAGAGATAGATGGTGTAAGGACTCTGTCAGGAAGAATAACTCCTGATCATAATTTGGCCATTACTGAACAGACTGTGAGACAGTGTCTGCAGTTTGGTGATGATGCCAACTCTCCTCTGGAATTAGAAGATGATGAAATCATAACTTTCTTTGCAAACATTGGGTATGAGGGAGGTTATGAAGGAAAGCAGATCGTCAAGGGGTTGGTTGACTTGCAATGGAGATTCCTCATTCATCTCTACCAACATTGCCTATCAAAAAGAAAGACTGGATGGAATGACATATCAGTGACCACCTCTTCTGCTATATGTACTCTGTGCACAAACAGGCCATTCAACATGTCTGCTTATGTGTTTAATGGTCTAGTGTCAAACATTCAGGAGGGTAGAAGATACAAGTTCCTTATGTATCCTAGATTTCTACAGTGTCTCATCAATGAAGCTTTCCCTGAGATTATACCTGAAGGACCAGTGATGGATATTCCTCACTACAATGCAAAGTCCTATCAGTACATAAAGAAGAGAGACCCCAGGAATTTCTACAGTGGCACATTTGCTCCTCTATTACCCTGGATGCTGGAACAGATCAACTAAAATATGCATATTGAGGAACAAGCTCAAGAGGTTTCTGATGCTGAGCCTGTTCATGAAGAAGAGCAAGCTGCTCCTAGTCAACACAATGTTGATGAGCAAGCTGATGTAGCTGAAGAAGGACAGAGGCCAGTGTCACCACAGGTTGATGTAGGTGGTGATCCTCACACTGGGCCTTCCGTTCATGAAGCTGAGATATCCTCTTCATCCTCTCCATATCCCATCCCCTCACCACAAAGATCACAAATTCCCTTTCCACAAACACAGCCCATCATCTCTTCACACATATCACCCATACACTCACCCCATATTTCACCAATTCATCTTTCTCCTACATCTCCTGTTCATGCATCCCCTGTCTCTACTGAGCCTGTTGAGTTTGTTGATTCTACCAGCTCTTCAGAAGAATCAAATCATCATCTGATGAGGAGGATCATCGAAAGAAGATACCTGTGAGACAAGTTACTTATGAGGCCGCTCCATCTGAGAGTTATGCTGAGTCAGAGGCAATCAGACCTGATGCAAAAGATGAGATGATATCAGAATTGTTGCAAAAAGTAGCCAAGATGGAGAAACTCCTAAATAGAAGATCTAGTATCATTCAAGACAGACTTCTAGAGTTAGATGAAAAGGAAAAAGAGTTAAAAGAGATGAAAGAGAAGTATGAGACTGAAAAGAAAGAGAAAGATAAGGAGATAGAAAGCCTAAAGGCTGCTCTTCAACATTCAAAGGATGAAGTCAGTGGTCATGTGGACACTTTGGCCATCCAAACCATTGCAATGGAGGAACAAGAAAGCCTGCTGGAAGAGCAATCTGATATAATCATGTCTATGCAAAAACAGATAGAAACTTTGAACAAAAGAGTTTCTGAGTTGGAGCTGATAATCATGATAAATCAAGAGGTTAAAAAGAAAAGAAAGGATGATGAAGGTGATAAAGATGAGGGTAGCAAGAAGAAAGATGATGACAAAGAAGAAGGAGGTGAAAGTTCCTCAGAAGAGAGTGATGATAATTCTCCTCCTGCTAAGAAATTGATATCTTCTGAGCCTGAAAAAGAAGCTGAATCAAGTAGATCCAAGCCACAAGAACAAAGTTTGGCTATGGTACTGTACACCAGCAAAGATCATGAAGAAACACACACTGAAGAATCAGAGTTCAGTGATATGATCAAGGCTCTTGATAGCTTCACTGCTGAAGATTTCATCATTGATGATGAATTCTAGGAATTTATTGGAAATCAAGGTCAAGTTTCTGAGCCCATTGTAGTGATATCTCAATCTCCTGTCCCTCTTGAGAAGGAATTAAGCCTTCAGCTTGTACCTGTTGTGATTCTCACTGAGGAGCAAAAAGAATTGATCAAAAGGCTCTGTGAACAACAACAACAAAAGGAAGAATCAGAACTAGAGTCAATAGAGAAAATCCCATCAGCTGCTGAAGAAAAGGAAGCTAAAAAATCGCCTAAAGAAGCTGAAATAGCTAAACCCTCTTCTGGTCCAAGAGTACAAACATATACCAGAAAGAGAAAGTACCTGTCTGAAAAGGAAAAGGGTAAAAGGCCTATAGAAGAAGATCCTCCAAAGAAAAAGCATCAAGATGATCCTCGGAGCCTAGTTGTTATTGTTCAATTTTTGGAAGAACATGAAAAGGCTGAGGAACAACTGAAAATGAGGTCAGTGGGCATAGACCTCGAAGAAGGAGAGATAGAGGGTGGATATGTGATTGATGAACACATAGACAGAGAAAGCCCTGAAAAGCCTGAACCCTCTGTCCAAGAAATGTTAGATAAAGCCCAAACAGATGATTTGACGACCAAAGCCTTATTTCTCCTCAATCATGGCTATGATCCAGATGAAGTCTTTGGGGTGACATATGAGGGGATGATAGCAGAAGAAGAAAAGCTAAACAAACTGCTGGACCCTACTGTTGAAACTGAGTATGAAAAGACTCATTCTCCCAAAACTCAAGCTGATAAACCCTCTTCAAAAGCCAAGCAGACTGAAGCCTCTCAATCACTATATCCTGATCCCTATTCAATGACTGACAGGGAATTGAAGGATTATCTGTCTGCTCAAGGGTATACTAAAAGAAAATTGGACAATATGAAGACTAATTCCCTAAGGGCTGCCATCCTTAGGATGATAAATGAAAAGAAAGAAAGGCTAAAGAAAATGGAAGATGAGATCATCAAAAAGCCTAAAACAAGATTATCTGCACAAGATATCCAGCTCACCCATAGAGATCATGACTCTTTGGCACCTGTTCTACATAGAAATCCAGAGTGGTTTGTTGAGCCTTCCCAGTTAATACTTCAAGAGGGGCTCACCACTACTGAAATGATCAAAGGTGTATCTACTCCACATGGCAAGACTGATCAGAAAATTATTGCCTGGAAGTATGATAGTGACTGGAATATGTTTATGGTCAAACGGATCTCAGGGTTAGTTAAATTCTTCACTGAGTATACTGCTTTAGTGAACTCCCTGCAGATTCATGATCTGAAAGAACTAGCTGAACTGGAGCTCATCAATCATCAGGCTATGTTCAGGGGTTATGAGTTTGAAGACATTCTGAGAATGTTCAAAAGGATAAAAAACTTCAAATCTCTTAAGGCTATCTGTATGAGGAAAGATATATCCTTTGTTAACCCTCTAGAGAAGAAAAAGACAAAATCAACTGAAGAGGTTGTGTTTCCTGAGCTCAAGGTGAAGCCAACTGAATCTTTAAAGAGAAAGATGGTAGCTGGAACTCATTCCTCCAAACCAATCTCAAATGTTTATTATGATGAAAAGACATATGAGTTGGTTATTGAAAGAAAATGGGAAGGAAAAGAAGGTGCAGAAATTAGATTGTTTAGTGGATATGAAGTGAGATTGCTAGATGAATCTTATATCCACTACATATACACCAGGCACTTCAGAGAGTTAAACAATAAGTTGGGTGAGGAAGACATGTACTTTTTCTTAAAATGTATAAAGATTCTGAAGATGGCCTTTGACAGAATCAAAGCTAAAAGAGAGCAGAGAAGAAAGAATAAGACTTCCTTGTAATTGGGGAACATAGTGAAGCTAGAAGTGGATGTTGATGGAGCTTTATTGATCCATAGAGATGGGTTGTCCACTGTGTCAATATGGGAACCCATTTCTTTGAAAAAGCTGCCTATGGAAGCCATCTACACAATGAGCCAAATGAAGATCCATGTGCTAAACCGAGAAAAGATGACTGAAGCCAATGACTTTGTTAACATGATAAAGGCAATTTTGAATCCCTCACAGGCAGAACCTCTCATCCCTCCTCAAGGTGCTCAAGACTCAGCAGAATCCTCACAACCTCATCCACCATCAAGACCTTGAAGTAAATAGGCTGTATAATCCTTAGGGGGAGTATTGTTGGACCCTGAAAGGATCATCCAGGCCAATTCAATTGGTGGATTGATAGTTGTTCTGCTGAAATCTCCCCAAGTCCAAGATCTAATGCGCCTGTGTTTGTTCTTCCGCATTAACAAATGCAGATGGTCATCAACAAATGCGCAGTGTTTGTTTATCCGCATTTGTCAATACTGATGACCAAACACCAATGCTCATGATCAACTCAACATCCGCATTTGTCAATGCGGATGACCAAGAAGAAATGCTGACAAGATTAGAACATCCGCATTAGTCAATGCGGATGTATAGAAGAAATGCTGATGAAGACTTTTGTACTTAGACTAGTTCTGATGTATAGGTCAGGGTTAGTTTAGACTTTTGTTCAGGCATATGTCAGCCTATAAATAGAATAGAAATCCTCATATGAGAGGTGACTGAGACTGACTGTTGTTAGACATTAGACAATCAGAATATTTTTGCTTTGTAATATTTCAAGGTGTATCATTACAGTTCATGCTGAAAACCCTAGCATTCATTGTAACCATTTTTCACCTTCTTTAATACAAAGAGCATTTATGAGTATTATTCAGCATTCAATGTTCTGTGATTGTTTGATTCCGCCTTACAATCATTGACTCAATCATCATGTTCGGTCCTTGTTGATTCATATCAACAGAGAATATCATTCTCAAACCCAGTCAATTGGTATCAGAGCTGTTGGTTGCTGGATTTATCTAGTTTTCAGATCTGATTTCATCTTTAATGATGTCAAGAACAATGAAGAAAAGAAGAAAAATGAAGAACAAAGTCCCTGTTCATCAAAACCTATCTGTTCATACCCAAAATCAGAAGAAAAACCAACAATTCTGTTCAATTATGGTACGATTTAAATAATCGTGAACATGTTCATGATTATTCCTTCAAAATTTGATGCAAATTGAACAAGATTATCATCAAAAATAAAAGGAAGAAAACCCATCTGTTCATCTCAAAATCAAGAAGAAAAATCATCAGATCTGTTCTAATATGGTACGATTTGAAGAAATATAATCATTCCCTGGATTATTCCTTCAAAATTCGATGCAATTGAACATGATTATCATTAAAAACGAAGAAAAGATGAAGAAATAGAAGCTACTGCTGATTTCTCGACCTGCACTGCAGTGTGAAATCGAATTTTGTTGAAGTCTCAAAACAAATGCGGATGAACAAAAACAAATGCGGATGAAGCTTGATCAAATGTGGATGAATTAACCATAAATGCAGATGTGTTATACACAAATGCGGATGTTATCCACAAATGCAGATGTGTTATACACAAATGCGGATGTGTGTGACAACAAATGCGGATGTGTTATACCCAAATGCGGATGACTTGTCACCAAATGCGGATGACTTGTCAACAAATGCGGATGCCTTGTCACCAAATGCGGTTGACTTGTAAACAAATGCGGGTACTTTAAGCACAAATGCGGATGCATTGAAAACAAATGCGGATGTTGGTTAACAAATGCTGATGTTGAACATACTAATGCGGATGTTTAACATGCCAATGCAGATGAGGAAGCACAAGACCGCGCTGCACGAAAATAGACATAACCTGGGCTACAAGCCTCCGTTTCCAACATGCTACTAGTCAAAACGACCGTGGAAACGAGGGCTACGTCATGGTATTTTACCAAAATAAGGCCTCTAAATGGGTTTTTGGGCCACTTTTGTGTTTTTGAGCTTTGATTTCATTCCGTGCACAACATCATCATCAACAACAACAATATCGATGAACAGATGACTACAACAAACAAGAAAACAAGATACATGATGAATACGGATGATTGCAACCAACAGGCACATCCATTTTCACATTCAACATAAATGAAGAAATCAACCTTGGTCACATAATCACTGATCCAATCAAGAATTTGTACAACTGTTAGAAACTCTTTCTGAAGTACTTGAAACCATCCATTATCAATTTAATTCAGAGATTCAAAGAGTTGAAGTGTCTTCAAGACTGACTTATGTTCCTGATGTTGTTTATTGAAGTTCAAAGCCTCATCATATGGATAATACATTCTAATCCTTTGAGTGTGATATGAACAAACAGTAATCCAAAAGTGATACACCTCATATCCAATACGTTAAGTATTCTCAAAGAGATTCTATCCTTTATCAAAAATACATTAGGAGAAGCTTAATCTGAGGGGGAGAACTACAGTGAACTGTGTCAGAACATCAGTTGATCAAGAAGACATATGACAGAGAAGATCTTCAAGTCAAAGTTTGGCAAGCATCAGTTTAGGGGGAGTATTGTTGGGGTTCAACAATAGATAAACTGAAGCTTTCCAAAACACAATCAAAGCCAACTGAAGATCTCATTGTACAAGTTCAGAGACCAAGGTGATCACAACAAAAACAACAATACAAGACAATTCAACATGACAAAGTCAACATCAAGACAATTAGAAAGTCAAAATTAGGTCATGTTGTAATAATAATATAAATAGACCCACTAGTGCATTTTTGCAAGTGTGGTTCTTTTGTGTGTGTTTCTCATGGTGTAAATCACCACCCAATTAGAAATCCTCTCCTTTGGGTGGGTTTGATTTCATCAGCCATCTATGATTCTCATTGTAACTTGTTTATCAACATCAATAAAATCATAACATTATTATTATCCATCTCTTTGTTCTTTGATTCACACACATACACCCATCTTAATTTTGATTTCTAGATCTGAACGTGATGAATCCTAAGATCCAAGCTCAATGAATCTGAAATTATTGATTTAGCATTTACTTTTGCTTACTTTTTAATCGTCTTTAGCTTTAGTTGTTTTATTGCATAGTCTTTCAAGCCACATTGGGGCATGTGTGTTTTACGTGTGGGTACGGGGGATTTACGTTTGCGTATGTTTAGATAGTTAATTTAAAAAAATTAGAAATAAGAAAATCTTTTTGAAAGAGTTGTGCAATTTGAATGGAAAATAATAGAAAAATTAGGAATTGGTTTTCAAAATAAAAAAAATAGTTTAAACAAATATAATGTGTCAAGTGGTAATTAGTTGGTTACCCAATTAGCTTTGAGGGTTTCTTTATGTGTTATAAAATTACCTAATTAGATCAAAAATTCTCGTGGGTTATCATCTTAGGAGAAATAGGGAGGCCTTAACTAAATATATTAGGCATCTATATAGACTTTAGAACTTACACTAGTTAAGAGTAATTGCCATATAAGTAATTTATAGCACACTTCTTTCTTTTCATGAGAATGAATCCTAAAGAAGTGGTGCTCCACCAATTCTATTCCATAGAGCATTAGACTAAAAACAAAAATCAAAAGAAAAAAAGATAAAAAAGTAAGCCAACATTAAGTGTTGTCCTCCAGGATAGCTACTTGGAGGATACACCCATGGGTGAGGTGAACTTGAGAAAAAAAAAGGGAATAAACCAATATGTGCTCGTAAACTCATCCATTATTCATTCATCCTAATGTGGCAATGATTTTCAATTGGGATGAGTTCCCTAGTTTACATTGGTAGGAAAACTCTATATGGGTTAACATGTGCCTCGTCAAGTAATCAATTAAACATGCTAAACTATGGCTTTCAAAGTGTGAGACCTTGTAGATGAATTGATATTACTTAAACTAAAGCAAACACGAGGTGAGACCCGATTAGTTATTGTTAGGGTTAATTGGAAACAATCCTAATGATTACTGTGGCTTGTTGCTTGTCTGTGGAAATGATTGAGATGTTTTAATATTTTGAAAACTTGATTCCTTGTTATGATTCTATTGCATACTTTCTCGAGGATGAAAAAATCTTAAGTGTGGGTATTTTTCATGTGTTGCAAAACATATCTGTTTTAGGTCACGTTTTCAGATCACTTTTGTCTAATTTGTAGTTAGCTTCATTAGTTTTTGCTTGTTGTTTGTTATTATGTGGTTTAATAGGGGCTCGGATGCTAAAAGTGATGGAAACACGTGGGAAATGAAGAAAAGAGCCAAAGGGTTAAAAAGACCAACACATAGAAATTTTTCTAAGTGTCAAACTCAAATCTCACAGGAAAAATTCATCTGCACGATACGCGCAGGTTAAAGTTCCTGCTGTGCGTATCACGTAGCTTGTAAATTAGGTTTTTGAGATTTTATAAGCTATGCGATACGCGCAGGTTAAAGTCCTTGCTGTGGGTACCGCATAGATGGACTTTTACGGGAATTTTTACAAAGTTGTGTTTAAAGAACTTTTCTCAACCCTCATGGGGTTCGATTACTAACCATTTCCAGAGGACTTTCAAGGATGAATTGAAGATTTTAGAAGTCTTGGAAGCCAAAGGATAACGCTAGGATCATAGAAACTATTGCAAACGCTTGAACACGGGTTTCTATCTTCGTAACTTTGTTTGTCTTTCATTGTTTTAAACATGTTGAACCTATTTTTATTGTTTAAGTTGATGTTTCTACTGAATATGAGTATCTACAACCCTAGTGCTATCTAGGTTGATGATTATTTTGTGTTAACTTAAATGGATTTTGGTTATTGAACGATTTTTATGGCTAACACTTGTGTAAGGAACGATTATTCAATCTATTTTATTTATTTGAGTATTTAGATATACTTTTCAATGATTGATATATTCCATATATTAGATGTTCAATGTCTTTCATAGAAACTCGCACATCTAGGTCAATTACTTTGTGTTTTTGATTGATTGATGGTTTGCTAGACGTAGTAACCACAAGAATTGGCTTGAATTAATAATTAGAACTTAATGCTCTTCTTAATTTGAGATCGAGAGGTGAGAGTTAATCGAATTGTCCTTGTGATTAAGTGATTAGGAATAAACGGTCTGAGAGTAGGTTTCCCTAGTTTAGCTAATTACGTTGCTATTCATTATCTAACAGATTGTTTAAAAGTTATCCCTTGCATTGTTAATGTATTGTGCTAGTTAGATCGAGAGATTAGCTATCAATCGGGTATGCGAGTGTTTTCAAAGAGACTGAAAGGTAGTTTGACCAATTGGTAGTTTCACACGTTTCCGAGGTTCTCTTATTGGTCACACCTGGAGAATAATTCGGGATCTATTAGGTGTCTTAGAGGTTCGTATCATCAGATCCTGATTCCATAATAGTTCAATTACCATCTGAAGTTCAAGGGTCATAACTAAGATTCACCTAGGTAGTATCTTTTCCATTCTTGATTTTCTAAGGAGTTCTAGTTTTCTCGTCTTCTAGTTGGTAAATCGCTATTTAATAAATTAATTAAAAGCAGTTTTCATTTCTCTAGGTTATTTAGAAACCCCCTCCAATTATAAATCAATTTTATTTTTGTCCTTTCCGAGTCTAGTTTAATCTATAATAGTGTATCTAGGGTACGATACCGTTCTTCCTTAGTCGCGTCTACAGTCGATTAGGTATACTTGCCTATCTAGTGGTCTAGGTCTAGGTTGACTAGGGTTTTAATTTGAGTATCTAGATTGAGTCTAATCTAAGTTGTTTTTATTAGATCACCTTTCGAACATCAATAAGTATGCAATAAAAGGTTTTGATAAAAAGATTTACAAAGTTTCATACATCTGAATACACTTTAATGTTTTCAGTTAAATCTTTTAATAACTCATTTGCCCTAATGGAGTAAAAGTTCATACACTTCATACATTTTAATACAGTTTGATGTTTATATTATGCTTTTTTATTTTTATGAAACTGATATGTTTCGCATGAAAGAAGCTTTGTATGGATTTGATGTAAAAGAATGCATTTGGCCCCAACATATCTACATAAATCTATTAATATAATTCGTTTCCTCCAATGGGTAAAAGGAGATATAGCGAATGAAATGGAATGCTAGGCCAGTAAGAAAGAGAGTTGAAATACAAACACCAATATGTTGGTGTTTACAAAATCTAAAGTATTATTATGAATATTACCATGGTCATTAACATATATCCTTACTTCTTGGTGTTTGCAGGTCATGTGTATGGTACGTGAGTGTCAAACTCTTGTAGCAAGTGTCTTTTTTGTCTACTGCATCTATATGGAAGTCAAAAAGGAACATAACGAAGGTAAAACTATTGTTACATTAGGTACAAGTATTGAAATGAAGAGAGGTCAAATCATTTCCCTTATCATTGAAGGAGGTAGTTCAATTTTGAATCACCTATACTTGGTTAAATATGCATTTGAAAATCAACTATTTTTACATTAGAACATGATCCTAGTAATCACTTTAAAATCTCATGATCTTGGCTACTTGGGAAGAGATATGCTGCAAAATGTCGTATATATGATAAGAATTGGAGAGGTACTTACTAATTAGATATTATTCCACCCTCCTCAACAAATTATAGTTATTTAAAATTTATAATTGAAGAAATATTTTCTTTTTATTTGTAATCTCTTTATATTGTTATATGAGTTTTCTATAGTCAAGATACATATAATTTGTTGAAAATAACATTATGTTTAATACTCTATGATGATGAAACCCAATGACTAAAATAAGAACTCAAATTATAGGTAATTTAAAAGCATACCATTTAATGTAGCAAACATAATTTTGTTACTAGTGTAAGTAAATATTTTCCTTTATACTAAGTTTTTTAAATTATATTATCCATGGAAAACAATTAAAAGGAATCAAATGAAACAAATACATGATTATGGAGACTCGATGAGATGAGAACTTAAACATAGTATCAAAGAAAATGCAAATGAAGTATTACCTTGTAAGAATATACTTAGAGGCTGATGCAACCAAAAAGCTCTCAACATGCACATGTGAAATACAAGGAAAGTTACTTTCAGAAGATTTGATACAACAGAATGAAATTTATTAAATATCAAATTTTCTGAAGCCAAAAGACTATTTCTTCCGATGATAGAGAAGACATGCTTTCTCTGTGTAACACCTCGAATTTTTATTTAAAAAACGAGAAAAGAAAAGTGTCTAGAAAGAAAAGTAAATGGGCACAAGTTGAAGTGGGCAAAGTGCAAAAGGTGCACGAACTAATTATTTTAGTATAAATGAGGGTATGGCCGCCCCATAAAGCAGCAGATCTGCTTTTGGCCTCGGCTGAAGAAGAAAAAGAGCTAGAAATCGGGTTTTTGGAGAAGAAGAAGGAAGAAGAAGCTGCAAAAGAAGGTTGTTCTCGGAATTTCGAGGCTGAAATCGCAAGTGGATGTGTTTGGTTTGAAGAGCTGCTTCAAGGCGAGTTTCTAGATCCCTTTTTTACTGGTTTTCTAAGTGTTTGGGGCTGTTATGCATACCGGGCAGAAGGTTTCTAAACCAAACCGTGAGTTTCAGCTTGATGTTCGATTGTGTTCTTTTGATGCATGTTTTTAGATGTTTTCCTAAGATGTGTATGATGTTTAGGTTGTTATAAGTATGTAGTTTGATAGATCTATGCCAAGGGTGTGTTAGGATGATGATTGGGAGCTAGAAATAGCATCAGTTACGTTGCAGGTTAATTTGTTCATCCGCATTTGCTGAATATTCAGCAGCTAAGTCTTTTGTTCATCCGCATTCGCTACAGTGTCATCCGCATTTGCTACAGTTCCCTGCGCATTTGCTTCAGTCATCCGCATTTGGTTCGTGTGCATTTCTTTGGGACACTTGGAATATTTTCTGAAGTGTTCATCCGCATTTATTGTATGTTCATCCGCATTTGGTTACTTATGCGCATTTGTCTGTTCATCCGCATTGTTCTTGCTCATCCGCATTTCTTTGGGGACTTGGGCTCTTTTCTGGAAATCTTAAGAAGTAGAACTTAGTGCTAAGAAATGATGTCTCGGGGCTGCTTATGCTTATTTATGATGTGATGGCTTGTGAGGATGTTTATGATGTGAATGTTGTGGTTCTATGTATGTGTTATCTTTCTTCGTTAAACGGTTTTCAAAACGTATGTATTATGTTATAATACCTGTTGTGTATTATGTTGTGACTTTACGTGGTATGATGTATAATTATATACGTAAAGTATTATGTAACGAAGTGAAAGATAACATTAATGAAAAGTGAAAAGTAAATGAATAAATGAAAGGCTTGCAAGCAGATGAAGAGAGGTGCACAACCGTTAGGTTGGTAGCCCAACTGTGTGCGGTTTAGCTAACCCAAAGGATGCACACAGGGAGTTCAATCCTTGAGATTGACTCGAAGGGGATCCTTGTCGCGTACCCTGGTCTGTCTTCGGTAGGAGACGGGGGTATTGCATGTGACGGGATCCATATGAAGGTATATGATAATAATGAATGAAAGAAGGAATGAATGAACGAGGATGAAGATAATAATTATTATCTATTTGTACGTATGATGTATGATCGTTTACGAAAGTAAAGCACGGTTTTAAATGAAAGAAAAGTATTTTACTTATAAAACTAGAACTCACTCAGTGTCGCTGACTTTTTGTATGCATGATAGTCGGCAGGTATATTGATGATGCTGAGGAGTTGCAGGCATGGATGCATACGCTACTAGGAGTGTTTTGAAGGCTGGCATCCACGTTTTGACATGTTAATGAAATATAAACAAGCGTTGTAATGTAATGATTTAACATGTTTTTGTTATTAATGAAAGTTTTCAAATTCCGCTGCAAAAGTAATATGTGCTTTGAATGTTTTATGCGATGACGGTCCAGTTTGTAAGTGTTCCGGAAACGGGGCCTTACAAGTTGGTATCAGAGCTAAAGTTTAAGTGAATTGGGTAAATATTTTCAAAAAGAACCTAATCTTAAACTGAGAATGGGACGAAAGGAAAGGGATGCCAGTCCTAGTAGCTACATGCCTGCAGGTAAAAGTTTTATGTATAAGTTTTTAGGTAAAGGTTTTATGTAAGCTTTTTGTAAATTAATGTTAACCGGTATTATGTGCGCATGTTATGTGGCTTGTGTTCTTTTGTGTGGATTTAGATACTGATGTAGTAAGGATAGGGAATGCTTGAGGGATGAAGAGTAAAGTAAATGGCTAATCACAACTGGCCACTGTAATTAGGGACTTACTATACTTGACATTAACTGAGCTATTACCTTGATTGACCATGTTGGTGTTTGAATCTTGTAGTGTTCATAGATGGCTGGTGGTAGATCTTTAAAGGCTTCCCGAGGTGAAGTGCGTGGTGGATGTGGTGCTGGAACACGTGCCACAAGGAGAGGAGTTAGGGATGCAGAGACGACTCCTATAGGTCCCGAGGTTCATCAGCACGAGGGCGTTGATGAGAGCGCAAATTTGAGGGCCTCAGTGAAAGAGGCGGTGGTTGAGGAGGTTCATTAGGTCATGCAAACAATCTTACCGTCTGTAGTGACCGAAGTTATTCATGCTATGAGGGATGACGAGCAGAAGGAGAATGAGGAGAACAGGAGAACCGCCCGGCGAGGGGGTGAAGCTGGAGGTTCTGGGGATATGGAGCAACCCGATGCGGATATGGTTGTCTCCGATGATAATGAGGAGGCAATGCCGGGAACTGCGAGGGGATGCAGTTATAGGGCATTCCAAAGATGTAGGCCCCCGACGTTTGATGGAAACGGAAGTGCTGCGGCTGCTCAGCGTTGGGTGAGAGAAATGGAGGCGGTGCTTGACATCAGCGAGTGCCGTGAGGATCAAAAGGTGAAGTTTGCTACCCACTCTTTTGTGGATTCAGCCTTATGCTGGTGTGACAATATTGTCCAGGCTGAGGGTACCAGGGCAATCGGGAGGATGAGGTGGAAGGAACTGAAGAGGTTGGTGATTGAGGAGTTTTGTCCTCATAGGGAGCTGGACAAAGTCGGAGGGAGTTCCTACAGCTAGAAGCGGGAACGATGGCTCACCAACAGTCACCACGAAGTTCAATGAGATGGCAAGGTTGGTGCCAGATCAAGTGACGCCTGTGTCACGAAAGATCAAAAGGTATATTCAAGGTCTGCCAACAGGTATCCGCAGACACCTGATCACTGCCCGACCAAGCACGTTTAGGTCAGCGGTCGATTTGGTGGGGAGGTTGTATGACGAGCGAGAGGCGATGGCAATAATGGATGAAGAGGAGGAGCGGGGCTATGTTAGGAGTGGGAACTAAAGGCAGGATAATGATGATGGTGGATTTAAGGCTAGTGGTAAGAAGGTAAGGATGGATGACCCAAGGATGTTAACAAGGGAAGCGAGGGCATGCAAGAAATATAGGAAGGAGCATGCAGGAGAATGCAAGTGGGGATCGAATCTCTGTTTTCAATGAGGGAAGGAGGGCCACCTGGCGAGAGATTGTCGCGCAATGAGATGTTACAGGTGTGGTGAGAGTGGGCACAGGAGTAGAGACTGCATGAAGTCAAGGGCTGAGAGCTCCAGGACAAGGTAAGGAGTTCAGAATGAGGAGAACAGAGGACGAGGGTTAGAGCATTTGCCCTTACTGGGAGGAGGCTAGAGCGGACTCCGACGCGACGTCAGGTACGTTTCTGGTAATTTAAAGTTATGCATCTATGCTTTGATTGTGGTGCTTGTTGTAGTTTCATTCCTGCTGCCTTGTGTTAAGTTACACGTTAGGAGTAGGAATGTTGAAGAGCCATCGATGTAGAGATTGCTATGGGTGAGTCCACTAGGTTACATATGACCTAGAGAATTGCGTGATAGAATCGCGAGTGCGCTTGTTCCTGCTAGACTGTTTAGGATAGACTTGGGTGGATAAACTTATCCCTTCGGATGAACTGGATAGAGTTTGTGAGACAAACACCAAGTGTTGCAAAAAGATGGATTGATCAACAGTTCCCGACAAGAGTTTGGTGCCGACCTTCGGCGACGGAGTAATGATAAAGACCTCGCCTTGGAAAGGGATCATTCGAATCAGAAAGCAAGGAAAGCGGATACTGAGGCGTATAGGGTCATTCTACATTGTTGCTCAGGTAAGAGAAGTGGCATGTCAACTGGAGCTACTCGACGTGTTAAGTGAAATTATCCGACATTTCACGTGTCTTGTTTAAGAAAGTGCTCAATCGATGGGGATGCGATCGTGCCACTAGAGAATACTGAGATGGATGAAAGATTTAACTACATGGAGCAACTGGGAGTCAATTATGATAGAAGGAAAAGAAAGGCTAAGGAGAATGGTGGTTTCACTTATGCGAGTACAGTGGAGCCTAGAAGGGGACTAAGACTACATGTAAGATCAAGGAAGAGGTGAGACAACGTTACCCGTGACTGTTCGAGAAGCGACAGGTTTCGGGGACGAAACCTATATAAGGGGGGTGGACTTGTAACACCCTGAATTTTTATTTAAAAGACGAGAAAAGAAAAGTGTCTAGAAAGAAAAGTAAATGGGCACAAGTTGAAGGGGGCAAAGTGCAAAAGATGCACGAACTAATTATTTTAGTATAAATGAGGGTATGGCCGCCCCATAAAGCAGCAGATCTGCTTTTGGCCTCGGCTGAAGAAGAAAAAGAGCAAGAAATCGGGTTTTTGGAGAAGAAGAAGGAAGAAGAAGCTGCAAAAGAAGGTTGTTCTCGGAATTTCGAGGCTGAAATCGCAAGTGGAGGTGTTTGGTTTGAAGAGCTGCTTCAAGGTGAGTTTCTAGATCCCTTTTTTACTGGTTTTCTAAGTGTTTGGGGCTGTTATGCATACCGGGCAGAAGGTTTCTAAACCAAACCGTGAGTTTCAGCATGATGTTTGATTGTGTTCTTTTGATGTATGTTTTTAGATGTTTTCCTAAGATGTGTATGATGTTTAGGTTGTTATAAGTATGTAGTTTGATAGATCTATGCCAAGGGTGTGCTAGGATGATGATTGGGAGCTGGAAATAGCATCAGTTACGTTGCAGGTTAATCTGTTCATCCGCATTTGCTGAATATTCAGCAGCTAAAGTCTTTTGTTCATCCGCATTCGCTACAGTGTCATCCGCATTTGCTACAGTTCCCTGCGCAATTGCTTCAGTCATCCGCATTTGGTTCATGCGCATTTCTTTGGGACACTTGGAATATTTTCTGAAGTGTTCATCCGCATTTGCTGTATGTTCATCCGCATTTGGTTACTTATGCGCATTTTTCTGTTCATCCGCATTGTTCTTGCTCATTCGCATTTCTTTGGGGACTTGGGCTTTGTTCTGGAAATCTTGAGAAGTAGAACTTAGTGCTAAGAAATGATGTCTCGGGGCTGCTTATGCTTACTTATGATGTGATGGCTTGTGAGGATGTTTATGATGTGAATGTTATGGTTCTATGTATGTGTTATCTTTCTTCGTTAAACGGTTTTCAAAACGTATGTATTATGTTATAATACCTGTTGTGTATTATGTTGTGACTTTACCTGGTATGATGTATAATTATGTACGTAAAGTATTATGTAACGAAGTGAAAGATAACATTAATGAAAAGTGAAAAGTAAATGAATAAATGAAAGGCTTGCAAGCAGATGAAGAGAGGTGCACAACCGTTAGGTTGGTAGCCCAACTGTGTGCGGTTTATCTAACCCGAAGGATGCACACAGGGAGTCTATCCTTGAGATAGGCTCGAAGGGAGTCTTTATGGCTTGAAGGGAGTCTTTGTGACTCAAAAGGAGTCTTTGTGACTCGAAGGGAGCCTTATGGCTCAAAGGGAGTTCAATCCTTGAGATTGACTCGAAGGGGATCCTTATCGCGTACCCTGGTCTGTCTTCGGTAGGAGACGGGGGTATTGCATGTGACGGGATCCATATGAAGGTATATGATAATAATGAATGAAAGAGGAATGAATGAACGAGGATGAAGATAATAATTATTATCTATTTGTACGTATGATGTATGATCGCTTACAAAAGTAAAGCACTGTTTTAAATGAAAGAAAAGTATTTTACTTATAAAACTAGAACTCATTCAGCATCGCTGACTTTTTGTATGCATGATAGTTGACAGGTATATTGATGATGCTGAGGAGTTGCAGGCATGGATGCATACGCTACTAGGAGTGTTTTGAAGGCTGGCATCCACGTTTTGACATGTTAATGAAATATAAACAAGCGTTGTAATGTAATGATTTAACATGTTTTTGTTATTAATGAAAGTTTTCAAATTCCGCTGCAAAAGTAATATGTGCTTTGAATGTTTTATGCGATGACGGTCCAGTTTGTAAGTGTTCCGGAAACGGGGCCTTACACTCTGACTCACTTTGGACAAAAGCTTAATCATATTTCGCTGCCATCTCTGGAGACTAACCAACTTATACAAGTTGGTGAAAAGTCCATACTTTTGTCAACTGTAAATTATGGTCTTAGAATTTGTAAGTTTCTACTTTTGTACTTTTATTCTTTTCGTATTAGATAACGATATGAGCTATGGCATGTCATAGTCACCGGTCAAAAAGCAATCTGCCTTTTGACTTTACATATTTTAGTTGTCTAGATTAGTGTTTCCAGTTGGCCTTGAAAGTATGGCCGGCTCTAAAATTTAGTATAGCCTTCAAAGTATGGCCTTCAAAGTATGGCCTTCAACTAGAGGTGCAAAAACTGTGTTGGATCTGAAAAATAGTCTAATATTATCAACGCAGTCAAAGTCAACAAAAGTCAACATTAAAGTAAAAGTCAAAGCAAAAGTCAAGACGACACGTTCGGAACGAAGATTAGTAGTGAAACGTTGAAGATACAAAGAACATGGGTCTTAGAGTTAATATATATTTTGTTGTCAACAAAATATATATTTAATCTTTATTTGTCTAGTTTGTGTCTTAATTGTAATTTTATAATTGTCATGTTTAATCATATTCTAGGGGGCAAATTGTCATTAAGTCTAATTGTCATTAGACTATATATAGCTAGAGACATAAGTGTGTTAATGAGCTTGAATGAGCCATTGATTGAGGGGCTTTCACTTTGTAATATCATTTAGCAATCAATTCAGATCAAACAAGGGTTTTATTGAATGTTCTTGAGGTGTTCATCATTGTTCATCCATATTTTATAGAGTCTGATCTATATTTTACACAAATATCATTGATATCTATGTTATCAGTGGGATTTGTTTGTGTTTATCAATCAAGTGCACTGTTATATCGATCAGAAGGACCAACAATTTGGTATCAGAGCCATTGCGCTCTTGATGATTTGAGTTTTTGTTTGGTTCAAGTCACTGTTCCATTCATTTTCGATCTGATCTGAGTGTTGTGGATATGGAAATTGATTGAGGATTGCTCGATTTTGGTGTGGGAAGCTATAGGAATCATCAGATCTTAAATCCATTGAGATTTGGATGAGTTTGAGCTGATTTCCTGCAGAAAAAGGTTGTCCAGATACGTCGGGCGAATTTACAGCTCGTCCAGCGAAATTACAGCATCTTTCAGCGAAGCTACATAGTTTCGCATGGCGAAACTAGGGTTTCTTCAGCGAAACTAAGCTATTCTTGGTTTTTGGATTTGGTTTCCTCGTTCCAGCGAAAGTACATGTGTTGAACGAAAGTTCATAGTGTTTGTGTGCCAATCCCAGCGAAATTGCTGCCAAATTGTTCTCTGAACGAAAGTTCAACTAGTTTCGCGCGAAATTACCCTGCGAAACTAGCATTTGTGTGCCATTGCTGTGAGAAATTGCTGCCGAAATTACAAGTGAAATTACCAGCGAAGTTAGTGAAAATTCAGCGAATTTGTCAGCGAATTTAGTGAAATTTAGCAAAATTAGCCTCTGATCATTTCTAAAATGTCTTCTTCAGAAGTAGCTAATTTCCATAAATCTGATAATCTAATATCAGCACAAAGTCGGTTTGATTATTTTGCAGCCATGAAAGATGAAAAGATATCTGCTTTTGTTGATTGATTTCTGATGGTGGCAAGTAATCTTAAGAAGTATGATGACGAGCTGGGGAACCATGAACAAGTCACAAAACTTTTGGACTCTCTTCCTCCACAGTGGAGTCCACAAGTTAGGTTGTTAAAACAAGAAAGAAATTTTGCTGACTACAAACTCTTGGAAGTTATCAACAAGTTGAAGTTATTTGAATTGGATATGAAAAGAAGAGAGTACAATCAATGCATGTATGGAGGTGTATCTTCAAGTATTAAGATCAATATAGAGTCTGAAGAATAAGTGAACCATGCATTGATGGCTGAGGTGGAAAACAATGATGAGGATTCTGTTGAGGGTTTTGATCCTTTTAAAGAATTCAGGTGTGACACTCAAGGTGAGAGTGTTGGTGATGTTGGTGATTGTGCAAGTCAGTGTAAAGTTCAGGATGAAGGAAAGCAAGAGGAAGTTGAAGCTGCAGAAGCTAAGAAGAGAGCTGCTGAGGAGGAAGAATACAAAAAGAACACTCCTGTCTGTCAATGTGAAAAAGCCCTAGCTGCTGAAAAGATAGTTATGGGGCTTCCTTATGAGGTTGTTCAAGACATGTGTTTTCCTCCCTGCAAAATTCGTTTATTTGGAGTTTATAAAGCTAACAGATTATTGTTAGAAAATGAAAAAGAATTAAAACAAATAAACAAAGAACTTAAAATCAATGAGTCCAAATATTTTATCAAACTAAAAGAAGCTTTAAAAGAAAATGATCTTTTAAAAAGAAATCTTTTAGAAAAGAATGACGAGATTAATGTTTTGAGCGAACGTGTCACATTAGCAGAATTTGAGACTAGTAAGCTTAAAACTAAACATGATAAATGGATGATATCCGGGATGAAACAAGAAGAACTATTCTGTAAGCAAAGGGGAGCTAGAATCAAAACAGGTGTGGGATGTGGTCAAACTTCATATGTTTATCCTCCTCCTAGCACTCATTGTTACTCTCCTATGCCTCAACCTCATCCATCTAATGATTTAATTGAAGCTGCAGATACTAAAAGTTTACATGCAGGTTTAAGCAGCGTTAATCATAAAGAGGTTCAAGATGAATATGATTTTCCTGTAGGTTTGGGGCTCATCAAGCAAGGATCTGATCTGCAAAATGATAATTCCAACTCTGATGCTTCAAAACCAGTATCAGTTGTTTCTAGTAACTTCTTTAACAAATTCAAGACAGGTAACATCCCTTCGTTTGTTCCTGTCAAGTTTATCAAAGAAGGAACAGCTATGGAATCATCAAGCAATCAGAACTCAACAACACAAACCAACACAACAAGAGTTATCAACCAAGATTCATTGGAAGTTGACTTGTGTATACAAGACTGGACAAGCTCTGAAGATGAATCAGAGATCATCAAGTCACCTGAAGTTATCAAGTGTCAAATGCTTCCAAAAGTCAAATCAAGACCTATACGAATCTCATCTCCATCTAAGCAAATCAGCAGTCCCTCTAAAACTCAGCAGAAGCACTCACCATCTTCATCTACTATCCATCAATCTCGCCATAAATCTGCCTCCAAGTCTGCCAAGTCACCAGTCATACAAAAGGGTTCTCAAAAGAATGTTCAGATCTTAGCTCCCGGAATATCACAAATCAAATCATAGCCCAATTCGAAATCCATATTGACAAAGCCTCAAAAGGTTCAATTTCCTGATATCCAAAAGAAGAAGCTTCAAGCTTGTCAACAAGCTGAAACAACCTCAAAGCAAGCTCCACCCTCGCCTACTTTCCACGGGACTACAAAGAACCAAAAGCCTTTCAAGGCTTGCTTTAGATGTGGAAAAGAAGGTCATGTGCTAAAGAAGTGTCCTCAGGTTCAAAGGCAAGCTTCGGGAGGTAAAGATAACACAGGTTGCTTCTCGGGTTCAAAAGGAAAAAATCACATATCTTTGAATGGTTGGATAAAGAACAATCTATCCAAACCTTCTTATGTGAAGCTGGTTTCACATGATTCAAAGATAAAAAAGACCAATGTTTCAAAATTAAAATCTCTTCCTTCGGGTCTTAAAAAGAAAATGATTTCCAAATTCAATTCTTTCAAATCAAAACTAATTGAAAAGAAACAAATTTGGAAAGTAAAATGAAATGGATAAAGAAATAAATGATTTTTCAAAGAGTGTGTGCTTAAACAGGTTATATACATTGATGAAAAAGGAACTCCCAGGACCACGATGGCCTGGGTCCCCATCTCTAATTAATCTGTTTATAAGTGCAGGAACAATTCAGGAGGCCTATCAGTAATCCAGTTTACTGACTGAGATTGTTCCTAATTCTAATTTGAGATGGAACAAACAGGTTATGGTTATGATATCTCATCCACATTTTGGATTCTTATCTAGCATTCACAATCACTGCATTTTTCTTGGTATTTCATTTCTCATATTTTTGCTAGTATAATTTGGAAGACTTTCTTTTGTAAAGTTCTTTTTTCATTTTCGTTTATTATATACTTAAAAAAAATCTGTTTCATGTTGGTTAAAAAGAAATTTCAGGGGAGAATAAAGATTTCAGGGGAACTAAGAACTTGATTTAGGATGACTGAGAAATGATAGTATGTCTTCTTGGTATGCTTATTTGCATGACTTGTACTTTGTGAGAAATGATAGTAACTGATGTAGATGTCTGTATCACTTAAAATTCTAAAATCTGAAAAAGATAGTTTGATTATATGATATGCTTGGTAGGCTTAGCCTGAAAACAATGTAAACAGTGATTCTGTAGCCTAACTAAAGCTTTAAAACTCGGTGAAAAGGATTATTCTCCTGACATTTAGGCCTGCACAAAGTTACAAGTCTCGTCAAAAATGGGTTGAGAGTATCTGACTTCTGCCTTGATTACTTCTATTCCCAAATTCCCTTATTCTTTGTTTCTAAATTGACACTTCTTGTAAACTCTTCAGAATCCTTTTCGTGCTTATCTCCTCTGCTATGCGGAAGCATTGACCTGGAGTGATGATATTCTCTATTATACGTGAGTATAGACCTGAAGCTCTTATCAGCACGCTCAGATGATCATCTCCTCTGTTATACGTAAGTATAGACCTGGAGCTCTCATCATCTGTTCCCCAAATAAAGGCATAGTGATTCTCAAATTAAGATCATTGTTGAAAACTTAAAAGAAAATCAAGCAGAGTTAATCATATTACTCAATAAGCCCTGATGATGGGATAAGTTCTTTGCCGGATGTCTATGGGAACCAAATCACCTAAGCTTCTCTAATTGAATCTAAAACATGATAAAATTAGTTGCAGATCACTTGTTGAAAAGGATAAGGCATGAGTTTAAATTGGACAAATATACCAACAATCATTTTTGAACTGTTTTGGCTTTCAAAAACTTAAAATTGTGACCAGACTCTATATCAGTGTGATCTCACTAACTTGTCGATGCTTAAATGCATCTTTGTGCTTTCGTATATCTTGAGGATGTGATCTCATGATCAAATTAGTTCTTGGTGTAATATGATAAAACAAAATAAAATAAAATATTCATTTCAAATTATTTTTCAAGTCTTTCATATTATGTTATTAAAATGTTAACATTTTCACATGCATTTCATGGGAAATTGCACATTCAGATAAACACGGGTTTATTTGTATTGTTGAAATGATCTAACGAGAAATGTGTAGAATGTGTTTGTAATTGTGTTACAGATCCTTGCTGCAATTGATGGCCGATTATCAACTGAGCAAAGTACCATACCAGAGAACCTGTTCTTCAAGTTTGTAGAAAATACCGAGCTAGGATTCCTCCTCCTACATCTTCTGAAGCACTCAAGAATTGAGAGTTTGAAAAGTTGTTCCTGATCATTCACAAAGAATGCACACAAAAGGAGGGAGCATTCGAAAAAGGGGAGCCTATAAGATGAAAGATTGTTGGTACCAGATCATCAATCTAGGGGGAGATTGAAGATCATTATATAGTTGACTTATCGGTGCTGATCACGATGAAAGACGTTGATAATAATAGACTAAGGGGGAGTATTGTTGGATCTGAAAAATAGTCTAATATTATCAACGCAGTCAAAGTAAACAAAAGTCAACATTAAAGTAAAAGTCAAAGCAAAAGTCAAGACGACACGTTCGGAACAAAGATTAGTAGTGAGACGTTGAAGATACAAAGAACACGGGTCTTAGAGTTAATATATATTTTGTTGTCAACAAAATATATATTTAATCTTTATTTGTCTAGTTTATGTCTTAATTGTAATTTCATAATTGTCATGTTTTAATCATATTCTAGGGAGCTTGAATGAGCCATTGATTGAGGGGCTTTCACTTTGTAATATCATTTAGCAATCAATTCAGATCAAACAAGGGTTTTATTGAATGTTCTTGAGGTGTTCATCATTGTTCATCCATATTTTATAGTGTTTGATCTATATTTTACACAAATATCATTGATATCTGTGTTATCAGTGGGATTTGTTTGTGTTTATCAATCAAGTGTACTGTTATATCGATCAGAAGGACCAACAAACTGTCTAAAACCTGCACCTATTTAGTTTCAAAGGTAAGTCACCTAGAATCTCGAGTGGCTACCTTACAAAGGTAGGTCATTGATCAGCAACTTGAGGTCACCGATCTCAAGGGCAAGTTAGCTGAGAGACCTACCAGGCAAACTCAACCAGGTCCAAAACAACGTATGGATATGGTGGACCTAACCCTTAGCTCCCCTGTGTAAGAGGGTGATGCTACCAAAAAGGGGGAGAAAGTCCTACCTACAATCATAAAACCTGGGAGTTCTGTCTAGAGTATGGACTTAGAGGCCTCACCATCCTCACTTGCAGTTGTCCATACTCAACAACCTCCTCAGGGCCACATTGATGTGGAAAGCCTATTTAAGGAAGGAATTCTAAGGGCTATGTCTACCCCATCCTACGCTACTGAAAATCCAACAATAGGATGAGGTATGATGTTGATAAAAGAGCCCTGGTACTCTCTAGATCTTAGGGGCAACAAGAAGTCTTTAATTTTCAAACCCAGAGATATTATGAGAGCTTTTGTCTGGTTGACCTACCACTTGCCAACCCAAGTCAAACTGGCAAGCTGACAACCAGCTGAGAGGATTCAGCAAAGGATGCTTGAAGAGTTCAAAAGAAGGTCCTACTTATATAGACAAAGGCTAGCAGGCAAAACTGTCGGTCCACTAGATACTGAGGCAGACCCTAAGATTAGCTTCGAAGGAGAAACCTCAGTTAAAGCCCAAGTAGTTGAACCTGTGAACCTTGAGATAGGAACTGCTTCAGCACCCCGTACCCTCAGTGAGGCACCAGCTGGTGAAAGTGTCTCATAGCCTCTCCCTAGCTAGAGCACAAGTTTTACACCAAGTGATGAAGGCCAAAGCTCTCTCCACCCTGAGTCATACAGGCCAATGACTGACAAAGGGAAAAGGATTATGACCTCTGAGGAGATTGAGGAGGAGAAAAGGGAGAGGATGAGGAAGGCAAGGGGAGGGAGACCTATTGAGACCCCTAGCTTCATGGAAGTTGCAATCAGGGCTACCCCCAGGCCAAACACTTAGGAGGATGAGTTAAGGGCAGCCAGATTATACTATCTGGGGTTAAGGAACTATAACATTGATGAAGTCATCTCTCTTCCCTTGGAAGAACTTAATGAACTGGCTGACATTGAAGTGTCAAAAGAGAGGAAGGAAGCTGAGGCTATAGAGTTGCTCCTTAAAATTATAGAAGAAAGAAAAAGGAAGAGTCTTTACAAAGCTCCTACCCTCCAGTTCAAGAAAGCCCTGAGGTAGAGGCTGTGGCAGCTGAACAAGAAGCTCAGGTAGGTAGGGAACAAGATAAACAAAACATGATAACCTACCTGAGTGCCACAGGCCTCTATCAGGCAGCAGACTTACTTCCCTAGTCATATGAGTACATTGAGTTTTAGTACCTCAAGCATATTGAGCAAGAAGTATTAAAGAACAACAAGCTGCTAAGAGAAAGATGAGGGAAGATGCTGCAAAGTCAAGAGCCACCATCCGAGCCAATAAGAAGAAGTCTGTAACTTACTACTTTTGTACTTTATCCTTTTTGTATTAGATAAGAATGTGAGTTGTGACATATCATAGTCACTAGTCAAAAGGCAATCTGTCTTTTGACTTTACATTGATCTTGTTGTCTAGATTAGTGTTTTCAGCTGGCCTTTAAAGTATGGCCGACTGTAGGATGTAGTATAAAGTATCTCAGGTACCAGTCCTTAAGACTAAGCTTTGTAACATTTGTAAAACACTTCAGAGCAATATACAGAATTCTTGAAAACCATGTTATTGTGTTCTACTTGTGTTCTTTACTTGTGTTCATTGTTTTAACTTTAGCTGGTTCCCTGTTTGATTTGTTAAGTGTTACAAGTCTCTCCAACCTTATGAAATTATTGCATTGACCCCTTTACCGGTCCTGCATACCTTGATCGCAGAAGAGATGATAAGCCATGCAATAGCAATCATAAGATGGTGGAACTATGAAGTCAAAACGGTCATGAGGAAAATGAAAAGTTGAGCGACACGTCGGCACCACTTAGAAAGTTAGAGTTAGAACATAACAACTTATAGTGGAGACATGTATACCGGAACTTGGAAACAACATAATTTTAAAACCTCATCATTTTCCTTAAGGCCTATTACATGTCATTTAAGTCGACAAAAATCCACTTAGGTTGGGCTCTCACTACACTTAAGTAAGTTAATTAATTAAGCATGTTTTTATTTTTATTAAACCTAATACAATATATAAATAAGTGATACAATATTCTAAGTGTTTTCAAATCTTACAATCCTGTTTAAAAATTTTAAACAGTAGATTAAACATTTTGATATTATTTAAATCAACCTATTAAAAGTTAATAAGAAATTAAATGTAAAACCAGACAGTTTGTTGGATTGAACATTAAACATTTTGTTATTGCTTTAATCAACCGGTTTTGCTATCCAAAAGGAGATTACGACGCAACTTGTTGCAAGTGTACCTTTCACTTTATTGTAATCGTTTTTTCCAGTTTGATTATATAAGTCAAAATGGCTTAGTTTAGCTTGGTGTAGTTTAAGAGTAGGGTAGTTTGCCGTTCAAAAAAAAGTTAAAAAGAAATTAAACGTAAAACCAAACAATTGGTTGGTTTGACGGTTATATAATTTGAACCGAAAAGTAAACATCCGATTGAACAGTTGTGAACATTGTTTTGAAAACTGGACTGGCCGATTGGATCGGTTCGACCTTGATTCCGACCCCGGTCAGGTCCGGTTTAGTGCTTAAATCGGAGTGGTGTTGAACTAATGGTCGGAGCAATCAAACTGGTTGAACCTAAAGTCGGACCAGGAACCAGACCGGTCCAACTAGGCGTCGGATTGATTGAACCGGTTTTTTATATATAATTTTAATTGTTCCTGTATATCTTTACATATATTCATTAAAATAATTATAATTTTATTCTGTTTTCATATCCGGTTCGAGCGGTCGAACTGGTTTAACCACTGGACCAGTAAGACATTTGATTCACTGTCCGAACCGGTTCTGAAAACAATAAATCTGAATTTTGTAATATAAGTGTCATTAATATCCGAAAACACCCATAGAGTCAAACCCGAACTCACGCGAACCAATCTTGAGCCAAATCACACATCATATCATTAGAGCATTCACATCCGGTTCTCTAAAAAAAATGTGAGTGTATTTCTTATATTATATGGTATGGTTAATAAGTAGGTTGTGAGTGAATAAGAAAGAAAAAGTTACTGCTCAATTTGTATTTTGGGGAATTACTATTTAAATCCTTATAATTTTTTTAATATATTTTAAGTGGTTTTGAGTGTAGAAGAGAAAAATAATAATAATAATGTATAAAAAATATTATTTTATTAAATTTTTTTTTTTTAATATAATCATATAGATGAAAATATGAAACTAAACATGTGAATGCTATTAACGAAGAAGAAGAAGCTGGTGGTCGTTTTTAAAGAGTTTAGTCGCCGTAGCTAATTACAAATGCACAAACTCAACTGATAATTGAATCTCAACATGACAAAGACGTCTCTTCTGATCTGAAGGACCGACGACCTCAGCTCCTGCCCCACCGTCTCTCACTTGTTGTTGCTTCGGATCTATTCACTAGTACTTAGGGTTTCACTGTTACACATACACTTAAGGGGCTTTGTACTTTAGATCCAATCTTCGATGCCAAAACTTCAACTCATTTGATTTCTTGTTGTTTTGTTGCTGTTGAATTCGATTGATATGGTGCTTTCTGGACCTCTAACCCCTGGCCAGGTAATTACTAAATCTTGCATTGCTATGCTTTTTATGGTTAGTTTCATTGCTGATCTGTTATTAGTCGGTTTAGTATGCAAATTTGGATGCGCATATGTTTGGTTACTGATCCGCATATCCTTGAGCAATAAGGAACTTAATGAACTTGAACCTTACATCTGTTGTATCTTTGTGTTTCCAAATTTTGTGTTTTCACTCTCTAAGTATTTGTTAGTGAATGATCCTTGCTTTTGATAAGTAAGATCCCTCCCTATCCGCAATATAATTGATTATGTTACTATTTTTTTGAGATTGTTAACTTCTGCTTTAGCATTTTAGATCTTCTGTACAACACATTAGCGTCAGAAAATGCACTCATCTGAGGGTTTTGATATACGGGTGAGGTTACCTCCTTCATTCTCCCTCTTAATTTTGATTGGGTCTTGCTTCTTGTTCCTTGATTGAACCACACAGGTTCCTTGCTCGTTACTTGCTCCACACATGTAGCTTCTTCTTGTTTTGGTCTTCTCTAGTCATCTCACATGACTTGTCTCTTGCATAATCGGTTTACACAAATCCAACTTAGCTCTTACTTTTTCTTCTTGTTAGATCACTTTCTTCTTGCTCTACAGTACTTGTTTAAGTTACTTGCTATCCGGAATCATTCCTCTTGCTAATCTTGTTGTTTTCTTGCTGTTGCTGATCTAAAACAAAATCAGTTTCTGTTTTCTTGCTTCTTCTTTAATACTTGCTTCGGTTTCTTGCTGCCTGTTGACTCTTGCTCAATTTCTTGCTTGGTTCTTTCTTAACATACTTGTTTCGTTCTTGCTTTCTTTGCTTCAAATCATTCCACATTCTTCTTTCTTCTGCCTGGTTGGCTTTCGATTTTTTCAATCACATGAGTCTTCTTGCTTCAACTAGTTCCTGAGCTAGCTAACCTGCTGCGTTAATAATTAGAAGTTGATGCGGGCCCAAGTGTTGAAGACCGGGCCTTAATGTTTTTGGAGGCCCAAGACCGCGCTGCACGAAAATGGGCATAACCTGGGCTACGAGCCTCAGTTATTTTTCCAAAATATGGCCTCTAAATGGGTTTTTGGGCCACTTTTATGTTTTTTTTCTAGTTTTTCGGTTTTGTTTTGTGCTTTTGTTTGGCCCATGGTTGTTTGTTTTAGGCCCGTTCGAATTTTGGCTTGTGTAATTTGGATGGTCACTTGATCATTTATGCAATTAAAAGTTTGTCTTTTCAAATTCGTGACTTTTGGGGTCGAATTTGGGCTTTGGGTGAAGATCATCACGGGTATTCGCAGAATCAACGTGTTTGAGCTTCGATTTCATTCCGTGCGCTACATCAGAAGTCCAGCTACCTTGGTTATATATTCATCGACATGCCCGCTTGCTTGTACTTTTTATTAAATGGCGTCTGTGATTAACTCTCCTACATGCTTATCAGCTTGCTTTGTTTTTCCTCTCTCGACAGATACCTTTTGCAGCATGCCAAATCGCTTGCTTATCTTCAATTATTTTCTTTTATCTGTTCAAGAGTAGCATTCGCTTTCTTAGAGGTTGTTTCCAATTTGTAGAGGTGCTTGCTTGCTATTTCTTCGATCAATTACAAAAAACAGCTCCCCACCATTTGAATTGCTGCTTCGAATGATACCTTCACCTTCTGCTACTTCTGTTTATTTCTTTGATTAGTTGCTTGCTTCTTCTTTGTCTTCAGCCCTGCGGCCCAAGGGCTGCTCACCCACTCGAAAAAGGAGTCTCATAACCATATATACCAAGCTCGAATACCAATTGTTGGAAATCAGGCCCAAAACCAACACTAAATTTGTTCTCAAAAGATCGACTCCTTGTTTATTAAAATCTCGACTCTTCCTATTACAAAGACCTTTAACCCTATATTTATGCTAAAACAAACATGTTAAACAAGTCTCTTAATCCTACTCAAACACCAGTTTTAATTCTACACTAACTCAACCAAACAATAGATAAACATAATACCCCTAACACAATTTAAACTCTTTTCCAGTTCGCCTCTTGTATTTATCATTCGTCCATAGTAACTAAGCCCTCTTTTAATTGCGAAATCAAGTTTAACTCCTTCATTGAGGGCCACTTATTTTACAAGCTGATCATCCTGTATCTTACTTGAATTTTTCTTGATAATTTTTTGTAATAATGACACCCCAGATGAGCAAATCCTAAGCTTGCACACAATAGTTCTCTTCACTTAAATATCATATGTTTATGTGCACTAGTTTCATAGACAATGCTGTATGCATCATAGTGAATGCTCATTTCTTTGCAAACCCCCTTTTTTGACATTGAGCTTGAGCTAGGTAAATTCCATATCCCTTTAAAATACCAATTCGTGTGACAAACAGGAACAGGTCAAAAGAAAATAAACATAGTGGACTGGATTCTCTATATTGCTGTTTCTAATATGAAATTCAAACAGATTTCAATATAAGTTGGATAGGAACGGAACATCTAAATGCACTAAACATGGAAATTTAAAGCTAGGTATTAACTCTTGTTCAATGATAGTGGTAGAAAATTTATCTTGGTGGTATGTTTTTACAGTTGTGTACATGGAACATGCTACTCTTCTTTATATAGCTCTATATTGTTTCATCTTTCCATTATTATCATCTTGCAGGTGTCTTTTTTGCTTGGTATCATCCCTATATTTGTTTCCTGGATTTATTCAGAGTGGTTGGAATACAAGAAATCTTCATCTCCTTCTGAATTGTTAGTATCTTAACTCACTATAAGTGCCTTGTTTCTCTCTTTTGTTTTGTATGTAACTTTTGAGAGCTTAGGGAGCTTGGATTTGGTGGGTAGGATTAGTTGGACTTCTATCATATATATAGAAGTTTTTGTATTTATCAGTTCAACATGTGGCTTCTTACCACATACATAAACAATTGAACTGCCTTGTTTCTTCTGTTATTTTAGAAGCGCCTTGAAATATTTTAGTATATAAATCTTACCTTTAGTATACAATCAAGTATATTTGTTTAGACTCTTTATTTGTCTTTTCGAAGCAGGCATTCAGACAATAGCTTGGTTGAATTGGAAACTGTAGCAATAAAGGAAGATGATTGTGCTGTTTTGCTCGAAGGAGGCCTCACAAAATCTGCATCAACGAGGCAGTCTGCTGCTTCTGTTAAAGCAAACCTAATTAGGCTAGTTAACAATTTGATTGATTTCTTCTTATTTTAATCCTTTCTGTTTAAGTGAAAAGTTTAGTTACATTCTGCACCTCTTGTGTTGTAGGTTTGTGATGATGGAGGAGTCCTTTTTAATTGAAAGTCGAGCAACCCTAAGAGCAATGTAAGTCATTACTTTCTCGGAGTTGATTTGTTTTGATGGGTCTATGTTTCTATGCAGACACAACTACAAATGACTTAATTACTTCATGTAGGTCAGAATTTGGGGGAATTTTATTCTATTTCTACTTATGTGACCGCACCAACTTAATTCCTGAATCAACAAAGGTCATTATCTTATGATTTTCCCTTTTAAAATTCTATTCTAGCCTTTGGTGTGTTTTGACTTTAAACCTTTTCTTTTTTTGTTTGTAACTGTTTGTATTTTCCTGTACAGAGCTACAATCGCGATCTTTTCTTGTTTCTATACGCTCTTCTTATCATTGTTTCAGCAATGACTTCTCTGAAGAAACATAGTGACAAGTCAGCATTCTCTGGAAAATCTATACTCTACCTCAATCGACATCAAACAGAGGAGTGGAAAGGATGGATGCAGGCAAGAATTTTTTTTACATTATCATGCGCATGTAATTTCATCTTTGTTAATTTTAATTAAACTTAAATTTAAGTCCTTCATTCACATTTTCTTATTGCCTGCACCACCTAACAGTTTGCACATGATTTTGTACTAGTAAAAGGAAATTATATTGAAACTGCCTTTGTTTTTTTTTTTGGAGTTTAACAGGTTCTCTTCTTAATGTATCATTACTTTGCTGCCACTGAGATATACAACGCGATTCGTGTTTTTATTGCCGCGTATGTCTGGATGACTGGTTTTGGCAATTTCTCCTACTATTACATTCGAAAGGATTTCAGTGTTGCACGGTTTTCTCAGGTTATTTTATTTTGATTTTTACTTTTTGACTGTTAATCCACTTGTTTCTTGCTGTCCTAGGTGATGTTTATTTAGTTTCATATATCAAAACATGACACAATAGCCACATTTCTGTATTTTGAAGGATTGGCATTTCGATGTCCTTTTGTGCCCACCACGTTTACATTCTAAGTTGTATGTTGCACCTAATTTTATTTCTTTTTCTTTTTATGCAGATGATGTGGAGGCTGAACTTTTTTGTGGCATTTTGTTGTATAGTTCTCAACAACGAGTATATGCTCTATTATATTTGTCCTATGCACACTCTTTTCACTCTTATGGTGTATGGGGCACTTGCTATTGGAAGCAAATATAACGAGATCAGATCAGTGATGATTGTGAAGATTGTTGCATGCTTTCTTGTGGTCATCTTGGTTTGGGAGATCCCAGGAGTTTTTTATTTGATCTGGAGCCCTTTTACATTCCTATTAGGTGCATTTTCTCTTCATTCGAATGCATGTTAATATGCTATCACTTTGAACAAAGATCAAGTATAACTAGATCAAAGGTGGTAAAATAGGGGGTAGGGTGGGTGAGGCGGGGTCAGGGTGTGGGTAACCGTTCAAAGTAGGTAATTTTCTATAAAGGGCCGATCAGGTCGACTTGAAAAAGAACTCTTGTTAAATTTTAGTAAGTAACTAGTGTGTCAAATGTGGTTACAAAAGTTTTATCGTTTCACTAATAATATAATATCTTGATTTTTTTTTTTAATATGAATGCATTAAGAATAGATTGTGGGCAACTTTTAACTCATGTTACCTATTTGACTCTTTTCCTTTATACCCTTCTTTTGATTTACCCCTTCGACCTGATATGAGACAAAGCATAACCTGAATCGCCCCTTAATAAGTAGTCAAGTTGAATTGCCACCTCTAAATGAATAAATGAGAGGCTATGGAGCTGTTTGGTTGATGTAAATTTATTGAATTTCAACGGAATTAGAATTTAAATTACACTCATTAATGTGTTTGGTTGGCTAGGAGAAGAATTTGGAATTCAAATTAATTACACCCAAATTCCACACTTTATGGAATTATTAAATCCTCCAATGTTTCAAAATGATTCCACATAAAATGTTATAAATCCGTAAATAATCCCCCGTATCCACCACCTTAGCCAATTGTCGTCGCACTAATCAACACCACCGCCCATCGCTATCGACTGCCACCAACTGATGACGTTGTCACAATGTCACCTGCCACCGCCCGTCGTTGTAGCCATCCACCTCTCGTCACCCACCACCACTATGGCCATCCACGACGCCTGCCACCGCCTGTCATAGATGTCACCTGCCACTGATCGTCACCCATCCCCACCCATCACCAAATGTTTGCATTTACCACCACCGACTGCCACCTTAGAGTTCTTAATCTAATTAGATACCAAGGTAAATTCCTGGTGCACTATCAGATTTGAATAACTACATATTTATCAAATTTGAATGATCTACATATTTTGAATTAGTAAGAAACCATGTAAATGGATCGGTTCCACAATCTTCTATAAGCCCTTAAGAAGTTATGTTTCCTTGATTTGAGCTCAAACAAGTTTACTTGAGGTGAGGTGGGGTGGGGAGTGGGGGTAGGTGGTAGGTGGTGGGGGGTGAGGTGATGGGGGTTAGTATAAATCTTTGTTTTATATTGTTAATTTTAAGGGATAAGTTTTTCTTTTAATGTATTTTTACATTAAAATTTTATAATAAATGTACCAACCAAACACATTTTGGATTTTCAAATGAATCCTTTAAATTCAAATTTAAATTCCATTTCCTGTTCTAATTCTAATTTCAATTCCAACAAATTCCGTGAACTAGATGCCCCTATGAGTCCATGACTTGAATTCTAAAGTTTTAGTTTAGATGTTAAATTATGAAAGTTTCCGTGTATATAATTCCCTACTTGCAAGTGAAGTTATTTATAAAGAGTAGGCCAAAATTCAAAAATCTATATTTATTGGAGCTCTCACTGACGAAATCTGGGCTTGAGATTTGTCACAACTTCTGACTTGTCCCCGAGCTTACAATGGAGAGCTATTGGCCCCTAGAATTGTCATGATTTGACAGTTTGAACTTTTTCGAACCCGTTTGGCATGCTCCAATGCCCTCAATATGCACCATGTGATATGCCATACTCAATATGGACCATGTGATATTATGAGTTTGGTTTTCTGTAATATGTGACAATAATTTCCTGAAATTAGTTTTTTTTCCCATTGCAGGTTACACTGATCCTGCAAAACCTGATCTTCCACGGTTGCATGAGTGGCATTTCAGATCTGGGCTAGATCGCTATATATGGATTGTTGGAATGATCTATGCATATCTTCACCCTAATGCAAGCGCCAAATAACTCTTTTTTTCTTATTTAATTCGAGATATATAGTATTACTGAAACAATATTATATATGATATTATCTCAGGTAGAAAAGTGGATGGAAAAACTTGAGGAGTCTGATAGTAAGTGGAGACGCGTTGTCAAGGCATCCATTGTTTCTGTATCCCTTCTGGTTAGTCCAAACAGGCCAAATTTAAAAATTTAAGCTAGGGTGGGACGGATCATATGGGTTTCTGTTATTTTCAAATGCGTTTAGCAGGCCGACTAATTCGAAATTCCAGCAGTTTCCCAATAATTCTAGAATCTATCAGCTTACCTTATTCTTTTCAGGCTGGTTACATGTGGTACGAGTACATATACAAGTTGGACAAGGTTACATACAACAAATACCACCCCTACACATCATGGATACCTATAACGTGTGTAACTATTCTTATTCGTTATATATCTCCAGTAACTGCTTGCAAATATTTTTGTATTCTGTCATGCTTTGTATATTCATTTATTAAAATACAAATGTTTCTTCTGCTGTCAGTGTCTACATCTGCTTGAGGAATTTCACTCAACATATTCGAAATTACTCGTTAACTCTCTTCGCGTAAGCTTTCTATTAACTTCCCAGACTCCAAGCTTTCAGGTTAAGAAACTACATTGCTTTATTTGGTTATACGCTTTTTTGTTGCACATAATAGGTGGCTTGGTAAGATCACTTTGGAGACTTACATTTCTCAGTTCCATATCTGGCTTAGGTGAGTACATCTTCTTTGGTTGAATTTTATCATTTTTTCTATTCTTTATAATTAGATAACTACCGAAAGAAATCCCTCCTGAAGCCAATTAAATTGCAATCTGCAGATCAGATATCCCGAATGCACAGCCGAAGTGGCTTCTTTCGTTTATTCCAAATTACCCGATGCTTAATTTCATGCTTACAACTGCAATTTATGTCTTGGTGAGCAACAGCTCCTTTCAGCTTTTGTAATTAATGACTTGCCAGAAAATTAGTAATTTCTTCTATGGTTTTCCCTTGCTTTTGTGCAGGTGTCATGTCGACTCTTTGAACTGGCCAACACACTGAAAGCCGTTTTTATTCCTACGAAAAACGACCGACAGCTACTTTATAATTTTCTTGCTGGTGCAATGATTTTTGGGTGTTTATATACAATTGCATTCATTGTTGTTCAGATCCCTCAATATTAACTGGTAAATCCTTCCGTTCCCCATTAGTTTCTTGCTGAAATTGATTTTAATCTAGGGGTGAAAATTCCTCACACGACCCAATTTAATCATGTTTTGGGTTGTTTTCTCTAACCTATTCAATAAACGTATATAGGTTGTAATGGAATTAAATATGCCCACCCATCAACCTGTATAACTTAGGGGTGTTCATAAGCAGTTGAAATTTACAGTGTAACCATCTAGTCTATGGTTTGGTACTTGGACCAGTCGTGTAAAATGAACTGCCTCTTTAACTTTTCTATCTATTATTATTTATTATTTTTTTTTCATTTTTGGAATATGCAGTATGTATTCTAAGCATGAACTGTTTTTATCACTTTGAAAATTTCAATACGATTTTGAAAAAAGGATTACAAATTGGTTCAAACTTTGTGGGTTTGTGATAGATACCGGAAATCGAAAGCCTAGATTAAGGATAAACAGCCTGATTCGAGATAGGCTAAATCTCCAATTACAAAGGTAAAATACTAGTTGATAAACAAAACATCAATATCCTCCTCCCTACATCTCTAAAGTACTATAAAAACAAGAAAAGTAAAACTGTCCCACGATTAGCTCCTCTAATTCTAGTAACCCACGATTAGCTCCTCTATTTTTGGTAACCCACGATTAGCTCCTCTATATCGGGTAACCAACTAATGCAGTTGACCCTATTTCTAGTAACCGACTAACTGAGTTGACCCGAGGTGGCTTGATTTGAAGATACGTATCAATACTTCCGGCCAGGAAAATCGACTTGTCCTCAAGTCGAAAAGAAGGGATGCGAATGAAGCCTGGCTGGCCTTTATCAAAAACCCACGGTGGACGCCATTCGAGTCGTACCATAGGATGTGGTTCAATTTCAATAGTGTGCCAAGGTGGGCGCCACTCGTGTTGTCCGGCTACACCTTCGTTCAGAGTTTCTCGCATTGTCGTGAGTTTAAAAGGGAAGTACCAAACATGCATAGATTTAATGCTTTGGTTGGGCAACGTGACTAGTAAACCTGATGAGTTGGCCATGGGGTACATAGGTGCAATATTTTGGTTGTGCAATACAGTTAATTTTGGTAACGGTGTAGATGTTCCGATCGACGGGTTTGGTACCAGTGACCAGTTTGGTGTTGGTCTTTGTAGCGGTTTTGGTGGTTGTTCATGGCATGGCGGTGGTGCAGGGGTTTGTAGGCCGGTTTGGGGATGGTGTATGGTGCCAAAATCAGGGAAAAAGAGAGGTGTAGATGGTGCGGGTGGTGGTGCTTGGTTGCTGGTTGGTTTTCCAAACATCGCGATCTTGAGCGCTGCAACGTCATCCCTCCATTGTGCCTCTATGGAGGCAAGTTTGGCAGCAATGGCTGCTAATTGGGCGGCGATTTGATCGGATGAAACACCTCTATGGGTTTGAACCATGTCGATTTCCCGGCAATGGAACCAAAATGATAGATACCGGAAATCGAAAGCTTTGATTAAGGATAAACAGCCTGATTCGAGATAGGCTAAATCTCCAATTACAAAGGTAAAATACTAGTTGATAAACAAAACATCGATATCCCCCTCCCTACATCTCTAAAGTACTATAAAAACAAGAAAAGTAAAACTGTCCCACGATTAGCTCCTCTAATTCTGGTAACCCACGATTAGCTCCTCTATTTTTGGTAACCCACGATTAGCTCTATCTCGGGTAAGTGACTAATGCAGTTGACCCTATTTCTAGTAACCGACTAATTGAGTTGACCCGAGGTGGCCTGATTTGAGGATACGTATCAGTTTGGTTTGTCATTTTCTTAAATCGTATTAGCAGCTAGGTCCAAAATTTCCGTCAAATCCACTCAAACTATAGCATGAGTACCCTACGTGTAACGCTAGAATAAAATGTTAAAAATGTTTTATACCTATCTACCCATTTCAGACCTGTTTACAACAAGATTCTAATCTGTTACTATGCTTTTGTTTTTTTACCCGTCTATTGTGGTTTCCCGAGCCTTGATCTTTACTTTCACAATCTACATTTACAGGCACAATCTACATTTACATGAAACGTACATACATGGAGCAACAATAATTCAACTATACATCTTGTTCCAGGTCATAAAGCCAAGTGTCTCCAACAATTTTGGAGAAAATCGTCATTTTGTTTTCTATAAGTCTGTATATCCTTGGTGTTAAGTCCGGTTGTCAATTAGTGTTAGTTTAAGGTAATTTTTTTGGGAATATTTTCAGTCTGTATGCTATAATATGTTGAGGGGGAGAACTAGACATGTAATGTAGATTAATATGAAACAGAATGATAGAGATTGTGTGTGAAGAATGTTCGTATTCACTTTGAAGGTAAAAGGAAGAATGCTCGTATTCATTTTGAAGGTAAAGTGAAGACAAAGTGTTTTGTTATGTAAGTAGATAATAATGGGTTTCTATTTCATTAGCGTATCCGACACAAGGCAAATTTTAGATAAAGAATTGCGAGAAATATGTAGGACATATTAACATTATATATATTTAGAAGGCAAATTCAAAACAGTAAAACATATGGTACAAGTAATGTTTTTATGACAATATTGTAATTAAATAAACCTTTATGGCTTCTTATGAATTTGTTGAACAGGTTTTCTCATTTGTCTTCACATGCTGCAAAAGAACCGAACAAACATCGTTCATTAAGAAATAAACTTGTTCATGAACTGTTCACGAGCACTTACCGAACGGTTTTTCTTATTCGTGTTCGTTCATTAAGGAAATGAACATGTTTATGAACTGTTCATGAACACTTACCGAAAGCAAATGAACACAAACAAATCAAACAAAAACAAACAAATGTTCATGAACATGACGAACACAAAGAAGTTCATAAATACAAACGAATACAAATGATCACATATTTATTTTAGAATAAAATCAGCATTTTCATTATAAAATTTACCAAAAATAAATAAACAAGTAACATAAATATCCAAAAACACTTAACATACTTGTCATAACAATAACTAAGACAAAAATTAATAACATAATCGAACACATTAACGAACATAAACGAACACATTATTGAACGTTCACGACCGAACATAAACGAACACATTATCTAACGTTCACAAACTTAAATGAACGAATACGGCTTGTTTTCATGTTCGTTTTCGTGTTCGTGTTCGTTCATTTACTAAACGAACGAACATAAGCAAACTTCCCGCCGAATAGTTCACGAACTGTTCACTGAACGTTCAGTTCGTTTGCAGCCCTATCTCCACATATATCACTTTCTCTCTTCCTATACTTCCACCGACAACCTCCTTGATGAAACCGACGGAGGCTATGTTTGGGATTGCTTATTTTGTTGAAAAGGACTTTTGAGAAAAAGAACTTATTAATTTATGACTTTTCAAAAATAGTTTTTTTAAAAAATATATGAATTAGCTTATAAATTAAAAAGTCAATAAGTTGTTTTGTAAAAAATGTTTGATTTATCTTATTAATGTAAAATGATCAAAAAGGACATCCTGTTAAAAGTCAATAAGCTGTTTTCTAAAAAATGTTTGGAAGCTTATTTAGTTTTTCTAAAAGTCAATATGTTGTTTTCTATTATATACTTTTTTTTCCGTCTTGCAAATTGAAAAAAGATTGTGAAATATAAAAAATAAGATTCGTTTATAATTTATAAAGATAATGTCATACTACATTCATCTTCATGAGATTGTTAAAACAACACAAAAAATGCACGATGTTATGAAGCTAATGTCATACTATATTTATCTCCGTGAGTCCATTAAATCTTGTGCAATTATATCTCTTATTGCTACCATATACTTAACATCATGATCCGAACGATTTGTAGTTGGAAGTTCTTCATTAAGTTCATTTTAGTACCACCTTCTCTGGGATTGTAAGATTCTTGTTGGGTGGTGTTAAATGTTTCATCAAAGCTACCAGCCTTTCTAATAAAGTTATGGATCCTCATTGATGCTATCTCAATACTCACTTGGTGCTTGTATGTATAATTAACACGCATATCTCTTAATAACACCCATCTAGCTTTCTACACTCCAAAAGTTCGTTCAATAATGTTTCTCAACGATGAGCGGTAATAGTTAAATGTCTCTTTTGGTCCCCGAGGAGCACGCACAGCACTACTCTGTCCACGTTGAAATTTCGGTATATGATAACGAATGGTTTAACCTTTCTACGGAGGAAGATAACATTTAGTATTTCGGTATCCGACATCAACAATGTAATATTTATCTACAAATAAAACAAACAATAGTTAAGCTTTTCAAACATGTATAACAAATAAAAAATACATGTACAACGGATCATTATACTAACCACCAGTTGGATGTGGAAACTGAAGTTCCGGCCTCCGTAAGGCTTCATTGAAGATTCTCATGTCATGTGCACTCCCCTCTCATCCGGCCCATACAAATATAAAGCACATGTTAAAATCACAAACAACCATTATATTTTGTGTCGCATATCCCTTTCGACCAATGTACTTTATCAATCGAACTGATTCCCTCGCGTGTGTCCCATCAATAGCTCCAATACAATCCTACAAATACAAAAAGACGAAATAATTAATTCATTTGTTAAAGTAGTTGGAACCATAACTACAAATTCATTTTATAAAATTAGTGGATTAGAAAGCAGTCACCTGATTCTTAGAGTTGCAATGCTGTTTAGGTTTAAAATCGGATAATTGGTGGGATAAATCACTGATAAACAATGGGGTTTCTTTGAAGATTATGACTTAAATAGGAATTAATGATTTATAATAGAATATCATATAATATCATTTAGTTATTAGTCTTAGCGATAATATAGCCATTATTGTATTATATTTATATTGGATATGATTTGTGTATATTAGGGGGATATATCTTTTCGATAGATATAGGAGATTAGTTAGACTCATTCTTGTATATATATCCGTTCAATGTTTTCAATGGAGATCATCAATTCATTCAATATTTTACATGGTACCAGAGCTATGGTTCTCTACCAAAATTTTTCTCCTTCCTAAACCGACTGATTTCCAGCCGAAGATTGATTTCGTTCGCTTCTAATGAAAAACAACAAACCTATTACACCCTAGAAACAAGAAACCTCTGACTTATCCAAACCTCCCAAAACCCTTCATCCTGTATACACGGTGACAGATATTCAACGAGAAGTCCAAGTATTGGATGGAATTAAGGTAACGTATTCATCATGGGTGAAGTTATTCATACTTCATGCGAAGGGCTACAAGGTTACGGCGCACATTGACGGCACAGAACCACCGGCGAAAACTGATCCCAAGTATGAGGCATGGTCCGAGATTGATGCCATAGTACTCTAGTGGATTTACGGTACTTTTCCAGACGGCCTTTTGGTACGTGTCTTGAAGTCTGATTCAACTGCACATGAAGCCTGGACCCGCATCAAAACAATCTTCTTGAACAACAAAGGATCGAGGGCGGCAGTGCTTGAGCAAGAGTTCAGCAATCTCAAACTCAAAGCCATGTCTTCCCTCGAGACCTATTGCTAGAAGCTTAAAGATCTCAGTGTGCAACTAGGCGATGTCGACAGCCCAGTCACCAACGCAATGCATTGTCCTACAACTCGTACATGGATTGCCTATGGAGTATGATAATGTTCCCACGTATATCAATCAAACGCTTCTCGATTGGGAGACGGCTTGCAACATGTTGCAACTGGAATGCTAGACAATCCTCCCGAGACCAATTCTCCTGCCCTCAAACATCTTAACAAAATGGCAAATCGAAACACATAATTCAATGCCTTAACTAAATCATGCTCACCCTACTTTCACATGCATTTTACCACCTAATATTTTGGTCGAAGCCACTCACACGGCTTGTTACCCGCACAATTTCTTACCTACTCAACCCTCAAATTTCAAACATCCTCTTCCGCCCTCTTCCTTCGTCGCCCCTCCTATGATCCTACGCGTGTTTGGATGCGCATGCTATCCTAACACGTGTAAGTTTCCAGAAACCTCACAGTTGGTCAACCACAACATTAATTACATAAAATTTCGTACATTTAATTAAAACATCGCAGTGGATTAGATTACCAAAAACTATTCATTGCATTAATATTTAATGTTGCCAAATAATACATAAATGTATAATAGGAGTTACAAAAGAAACGTTTAGTTGCATTACAAAACAACATAATTATCATGCACGAATGGATACCAATATTGCCCGCCATATAGCTATCCCCCGCGTGCCATCCTCAGCGATGAGTTACCTGATAGGATCAAAATGGATCGATCTGTGATGATATTGTGATACAATTCAATCAAACAAACACATGCAATCAATTCAATGCAAACAAACCACAAAATTTCATAGATTTTCATTGATTAGTAAGCATAGAAAGTACACGTGTAAGTAAAAACAGTTACAAGTCGTTCACTGATAAAGTCTCTATCAGTCTCTAAGTCTCGTCTAAGGTTTACCTACACAATACCTTATCTATGCTATTTATACTATCAAGAAAACAAAAGGAACATATTTACAAAAGTAGTCCCTATACTATGACAAAAACTATAAAAGACACATAAAGACTAAATGTTAATCTTTAAGAAGCATCTACAATACTCCCCCTAAGATTGAATTGTCTTCGGTCTTCAAAATCAATCTTTTGTCTTCATATCTTCTATCTTCAATCTTCGAAGTTCTTCAATCTTCATTCTTTGTCTTTATCTTTTGTCTCCATGTTTTTTCTTTGTCTTCAGACTTCATAAATCAAAGAAGTCTTCAGGCTCTTCTTTAATCTTGAATACTGGCTTCTCTTTATAAAGTTCTTGTTCCCTTAGAGCTTTAGCAATAGCCGATTTAAACTTGCTAGCTAAGATACCTTGCTCCGGTTTAGCTTCATTCGTCTTTATCTCCATTTTGTTCACAAGTTCAACAGATTCAATCAACTAGGGTTCATACGCCCAAAAAGGTTCGATACGCCCAAATCAAATCAACCTATTAAACTGAAATTCCTATGATTTTGATCATAAACTTACGTTTAGAATCAGATATAACGACTATCGAATGCAAGTTCAAGGGGTTTTTAGGCGCATGAGCACTGTTTGTGCGCATGAGGCTGAATTTTTCACTAAGTACTTAGGTGCATGAGCACTGTTTGTGCGCATGAGGTCAGACGCATGAGCACTGTTCAGACGCATAAGCACTGTTTAGGCGCTTTTGCACTGTTCAGGCGCATGAGAAACCTGAAACGCCCAATAATTTTAAATTTTACTTGATACGTCCAACTCTTGAAAGTCTGGTACTGTGCAGGCGCATGACTTTGGATGAAACGCCCAACACTTAACCAAATTTCAGACATATAACAACTGTTTAGCCGCATGAAGTTGTCTGAAACGCCCAACACTTGTATAAATTCTAAAAAAACATCATGCTCCTAATCCTGGACTTATTAACACTGTTTAGGCGCATGAGATGACTTTCATGTGTCTAACGCTTGTAATTTTTAGATCTTCCACCTGTACACTATTTAGACATATTAGTACTGTTCAATACTAATATTTAAACAATTTATCAAATTTGACTTTAATTAGTCAAATGTTGACTTTCACCCAAAATTTACACAATAGACCCTCAATTTTGAACTTTTTACATTTCAAATTTTTATTTTTATTTTGAATTTTTAACTTTTTTTTATTTTTTATTTTTACCTTTTTATTTTTGTTTTAATTTTGCAAAAATAATTTCCCGTCATTTTAGTCTCTAATTTTAACAAATAATCTCATTTAAAAAGTTGCAAGAAGCTTTCCACTTAAAATATTTTTAGGTTTATTTTTACATTATGTCAAACACATACATGCTTGAACATTTTAGCTTCATCCTTTCCATCCAAAACATTAAATTTTGATTTTTCATATTTTGAAATTTGAATATCAATTTTCTTAGACACTTTTCCTTTTAATTCTTTTTACTCCTCCTAAACTTTTAAGTTTAACAAAACTTAAAAGTTTCTTGAATTTGTCACATGAAGATCACACTAATCATTGTTAATATGTCTGCACACAGAAAATATGTAAAAAATCAAAATTAAAGAAGAATAAAAATCTAATATTAACAAATGAATCATTGTCTGCAGTGAGATCATATTAGTTAAGATCAGCACATTGAAGTAAAAAAAAATTAATGGATAGTCATAGACAGTGAATACATCCTGATCAAGTGTGTTCCAGGTCAGCATTTCTACAGCAAAGGAGACACGAGATCTAAAGGCAGAAAATGAATGCATTTAGCAAGATATTCAGCACACTTACTTTTTCAATTCTTGGATTGTTTAAGGTACAATTAGATATGACATTATGCAGTCACACTTAGAATTAGAGAGGTTAATTCTCATAAAGATGCAAGAAGTCACTGTTCTCAACTTGTTAACCTGACATAGACTATAACCAGATCTTATTTGATATTTGTGCACATTGGCATCTTGTTACATCAGTGAGAATATCCAGGTTTGTAATCACTTACAACAAAGGACATCTCATCGCTTCAGGTCTATGATGACTCGTAACAGAGAATTGTTAGATGCTTTAAATAATTAGAGCTCAATGGTTATTCATATCACTATTAGGTGTGAGATTATGTCTTAACAAGCAATCAATTTGAGAAATCACATTACTCATTAGTGCTAAGATAGACAGACATGAATGCATGAGTAAACTTTTTCAGTCTAATTGCATGCACTTACTTGAACATCATATCTGATCATGTCAGACTTTATTATCGAGTGAAGTATGCAACTGATCATACTAATGTATCTATCATTTCTCCCATATTGCAAAGACAGATTCATCCTAAATAATGTTTTAACAAAGAAAAACTCTATTTTTGTAGTTTTTGTTTTTTATTTTTATCTTTTGATTTTTCAATTTTCAATTTTTGTATTTGGCTTTGCTTTTTAAGAAACATGCACACACAAAATACAATCAGGCAATTAACTTTGACAGTCTTTTTGCTGTGTCCTATTCAGGTAAGGGAGGGTTCTGATCATATTTAGACTCGATTAACTGAAATGTTCAAAAACCAGTTTTTAAATGTCGTTAATAAGACCAATTGACTCTACCAAATACTCAAACCGTCCTGGTAAGAAGGCTTTAGTAAAAAGGTTAGCCAACTATTTTTCAGTAGTAATTTGAATCAGAATGATTAAACCTTTTTCAGAGTTATCTCTGAGAAAATGATATCGAATCTCGATATGTTTTGTTTTTGAATGTTGGACAGGATTAGCTGTAATGAACATAGCAGCAGTGTTATCAATGTAAATTGGAGTTTTAAGAAATTTGAACCCGTAATCCAGCAGTTGGTTTTGTAACCAAAGGATTTGAGAACATCCTGCTGAAGCAGCTATGTACTCAGCTTTTGCGGTTGAAACGGAGACATTTGTTTGTTTCTTACATTGCCATGAGACTAATCTGGGTCCTAAAAACTGACACCCACCCGTAGTTGATTTTCTATCTTGACAACATCCTCCATAATCACTATCAGTATACCCATATAACTCGAAGTTTCCTTCATAAGGATACCATAACCCTAAGACCGGTTTTCCTTTGAGATATCTGAATATGCGTTTGACAACAATTAAGTGAGACTCATTCGGGTCTGATTGATACCTGGAACAAACACAAACAACATACATTATGTAAGGTCTAGATGCAGTAAGATACATTAATGAACCAATCATAGATATGTATAAAGTTTGGTCTACAGATTTTCCTTTTGGATCAGGCTCAATCTTGGTGTTTACATCAGCTGGAGTTCTTATAGATTGACAATCTTGCAGTTTAAATTTCTTCAAGAGTTTGTCAACGAACTTCTCTTGATTAATGAATATTCCATCAGCAGATTGCTTGACATGAAGTCCAAGAAAGAAATTTATTTCTCCCATAGAACTCATTTGAAATCGAGATTTCATTATTTCATCGAATTCATTGCATAATTTTGGACTTGTAGAACCAAATATGATATCATCGACATACACTTGTACACATAAAAGATCATCAGCATCCTTCTTGATAAACAGAGTCGGATCGATTTTCCCTCGCGTGTATCCATGTTGGATTAAGTGTTGTGACAATGTTTCATACCATATTCTAGGAGCTTGATGGAGTCCATACAAAGCTTTGCTAAGTTTGTACACACGATGTGGAAATTCTGAATCTTCAAAACCCGGATGTTGCTTTACATACACATCATCGGTGATCGGACCATACAAGAAAGCACCTTTCACGTCCATTTGATACACCTTGAATTTCATGAATGATGCATAAGCCAGGAAGACACGAATTGATTCAAGTCTTGCAACTGGAGCAAATACTTCATCATAATCTATTCCTTCCTCTTGGGTGTATCCTTGTGCCACAAGTCTCGCTTTATTTCGAATATGTAAGGCCCCGTTCCCGTAAACCTCACAGTTGGACATTCACAGCGCAATTTATAAAACATTTCATAATTTATCAAACATTGCAGTAGAACTTAAATATCAAAAGCCATTCATTAGTTTAAAACCACTATTGCTAAGCAATACATATTTGTTAATAGTTACAAAAGATCATTAGTTTGCATTAAAAACAACAATGTTATATTCATAAATGGATGTCAGGCTTGTCCCGACGAGTAGCCTCCCCGAGTGCCATCCTCAGCAATATTACCTGCGACCTGAAAATGCATAAAAGTCAGCTTTGCTGAGTGAGTTCTAGTTTTAAAATCATAAAAATATCTTGATAGATTTGTATACAAAATACTTCTTAAAAAAATATCTTATCTTTCTTTCAGATGTGATCACACATCATACATACAAATCATATCCATTTACATCATCATAATTCTCTTTCTTGCTTATTTATTATTATCTTTCACTGTCGATATGGACCAAAGTGCTATACCCCCCATATAATGCGCATAAACCTGGTACTCGGCCTTGAAGTCTATAAATAGACTCCATTCGTGGTGCACATATGCTGACTCCAGTACCGGGGCAGCAACAGTGGTCCCCTCAATCTTAAAGATTGACCCTGTGTACATCCTTTGGGTTAGCTAAAACCGTACACAGTTGAGCTAACGACAACATGGTCGTGCACCTCCTGTAAATTTTTACTTGCAAGTCTTTTCATTCTTTATGTTCCACTTTTCGTTAATATTAATCTTTCAATTGATTAATAATAAAACTTTATGATCATAGGCAATCCACATAAAGTCACATGCTAATATCATAATAAGCACATAAGGGCAGCCCACAACATGCATAAGATAATCAGATACAAGCATCAAGTCAACCATTGTCAAACGCTAATTTTTGATCTTTCAAAATTCCAGAAAATTCCTTAAGTCTTAAAGAAATGTGGGTGAACAAAACCAATGCGGGTGAACAAAACTAATGTGGGTGAACAAAAACTAACACGGGTGAACAACTGCAAATGCGGATGAACAACTTGCAAATGTGGGTGAACAACTGCAAATGCGGGTGAACAAAAGTAAATGTGGGTGAACACTTAGGTTGAATTTAGGCAAATGCGGGTGAACAACTGCAAATGCGGGTGAACAAAAGTAAATGCGGGTGAACACTTAGGTTGAATTTAGGCAAATGCGGGTGAACAACTGCAAATGCGGGTGAACAAAAGTAAATGCGGGTGAACACTTAGGTTGAATTTAGGCAAATACGGGTGAACAAAAGTAAATGCGGGTGAACAAAACACTTAGGCAATTATCACAGTGTAAATGCGGATGAACCATCAGACCTGTAAATGAGACTTATGCTATAACCAGTTCTAAAACCTTATTTTCATATATTCTTAACATAGATCTATCATGCTAAACTCTTAGAACAAGCTTACAACTTCATAGAACATAGAAGTTCATACACATACATACACAGTTATCATACATAACGGTTGTAAAACATTTTAAATGCATTTTCAGCCCCAAAAAAGTTAAAAAAAACATAGAATCGGGGTCCTAGAACTCACCTATTGCAGAAGACAAGTAGATCTCCACTAACTTGGCCGCACTTGAGTTCAAAACACCTAAAACAAACATAAACAAGCACTAAAACACCATAAACAAATAGAAATCAGTTTTTAAGGTTGAAACCTCAAAGAAACCGATCCAATTAATCACAAAAACCTAAAAACCTTGAAGATTCTTCTTCACCTTCATAATTCGACCGAGAGAAATGAGGATTTCAGTTCTTCTTCTTTTGGTTTGTCGAGCAGCAGCAGCAACCGAAAGTGTTATGGGCGGCCATACCACTTTTGCATTAAAATAATAGAATTTGGTACTTTTTACACTTTTCACCCTTTAACTTTGGTCTTTGTCTACTTTATTCAAGATTCTTTTCTTCTTTTTCATTTTGGCCCTTATAAAAATTCGGGTGTTACAAGTCTACCCCCCTTAAAAGGGTTTCGTCCCTAAAACCTGTCATTCTTCAAATAACTGAGGGTAGTGCTACCTCATTTCTTCTTTAGTCTCCCACGTAGACTCGGAACCCTTTCGATGTTTCCACTGTTCCCGCACAAGTGGAACCACTTTATTTCTCAACCTCTTCTCCTTTCGGTCGATGATTGCCACTGGTTGCTCCACATAATTGAGCCGTTCATCCACTTCAATATCATCCAATGGTACAATCAAATCTTGGTCGGCTAAGCATTTTATTAGATGAGATACATGGAATGTCAGGTGAATCCCACTTAACTCATCGGGCAATTCTAGACGTAGGCCACCTCTCCTACTTGTGCAACGATTCGGAAAGGCCCTATGTATCTTGGACTCATCTTGCCCCTCTTCTGGAATCGGATGATCCCTTTCCAAGGCAAGACCTTTAACATGACTTTATCACCCACGTTGAACTCGATGGGTCTACGCCTCTTATCGGCATACGACTTTTGCCTATCTTTGGCTGCCTTCTTAAAGGCTTTGATCTTTTCCAGCTTCTCAGTCATAGCCTCAATCACTTCGACGCTTCCCAATTCTTTCTGCCTAATGTTTCCCTAACACACGGGCGTTCTACACCTCCTACCGTACAGCATCTCGTATGGCGGCATACCGATACTGGCATGATAACTGTTGTTGTACGAGAACTCTGCTAACGGTAAGTGATCATCCCAATTTCCCCCAAAGTCGATCATGCAAGCACGAAGCATATCCTCAAGCGTCTGGATCTTCCTCTCAGACTGACCGTTTGTTTGAGGATGGTAAGCCGTGCTAATATGTAGCCTCGTCCCCATGGCATCATGAAATCTCTTCCAGAACTTCGAAGTGAACCGGGTGTCACGATCCGACATGATAGACACCAGCACACCATGACGAGCTACAATCTCTTTGATGAACAGATCCGCCAATCTCTCAGATGAATACGTCTCGCGGATCGGTAGGAAGTGAGCACTCTTTGTTAGACGATCAACTATCACCCATATGGTATCATACCCCCTCGCCGTACGGGGTAGCTTCGTGATGAAGTCCATGGTGATGTGCTCCCACTTCCAATCGGGTATATCCAAGGGTTGGATCTTCCCATATGGCTTCTGATGTTCTGCCTTCACTTGCAAGCAAGTAAGGCACTTACTCACATACTCCGCCACGTCACGTTTCATACCCGGCCACGAGTAATCTTTCTTCATGTCTTGATACATCTTGGTAGCACCGGGATGAATGGAGTATTGAGTCTTATGAGCTTCGTCCATAATTCACCCACGTAGATCCCCATATCGAGGAATCCACATCCGTCCAAAGCGGGTTTTAACCCTGTGGGTATTCTCTCCCAGTTCTGCGACTAAACCTCTCATCCTTTCGGAGTTGAGGTGATCTTCTTTTAACGCTTCATCTTGGAATCCTTTGACCTGTGTCATCACGTCAGAGGTCATCACCAATTGATAAGCCTTCACCCGGATTGGCTCGGGTCTCTCCTTTCGGCTGAGGGCATTAACCACTACATTGGCTTTTCCCGGATGGTAATGGATTTCACAATCATAATCCTTAATCAGCTCTAACCACCTCCTCTGCCTCATGTTGAGACCTTTCTGCTCAAAGAAATACTTTAGGCTCTTGTGGTCTGTGAAGATTGTGCATTTCACCCCGTACAGGTAATGCTGCCAAATCTTTAATGCAAAGACCACAACCGCGAGCTCCAAATCATGCGTGGGATAATTGACCTCGTGGGTTTTCAACTGTCGGGACGCGTAGGCTATTACTCTCCCACGTTGTATTAACACGCAACCCAGTCCCAAATTGGAGGCATCCGAATACACCACTAAGTCTTCACTCCCTTCAGGTAATGTCAAAACAGGAGCTTGAGTTAATCTTGCCTTTAACTCCTCAAAAGCATCCTCCTGTTCTCGTCCCCACACAAACTTCACATCCTTGCGTGTCAACTTAGTCAAAGGTGAGGCTATCTTGGAAAAGTCTTGGATGAACCTTCGGTAGTAACCCGCCAAACCCAAGAAACTGCGAATCTCGGATGGCGTCTTTGGAGACTTCCATTGCATTACCGCCTCAACCTTTGCCGGGTCCACCATAATTCCTTTGGTATTCACCACATAACCCAAAAACTGAACTTCCCGCAACCAAAAAGCACACTTAGAGAAATTAGCATACAACTTCTCATTTCTAAGTGTCTCCAACACTTGACGTATGTGGCCGGCATGTTCTTCTTTGCTCTTCGAATAAATCAAAATATCATCAATAAACACAATCACTGATTTATCTAACATCGGCCGACACACTCGGTTCTTCAGTTCCATAAAGGCAGCTGGCGCGTTAGTTAAACGAATGACATGACGAGAAACTCGTAATGTCCATAACGCGTGCGGAACGCTGTCTTCGGGATATCTTGTTCCTTTACCTTCAGCTGATGGTAGCTAGATCAAAGATCTATCCTGGAAAACCAACTGGCACCCTGAAGCTGATCAAATAGGTCATTAATTCTCGGTAAGGGGTATCGGTTCTTCACTGTCAACTTGTTCAACTCTCGGTAGTCTATACACATTCTCATACTACCGTCTTTCTTCTTTACGAATAATACCGGAGCACCCCAAGGAGAGATACTCGGTCTAATAAACCCCTTATCCATCAGTTCCTGTAGCTGATCCATCAGTTCTTTCATCTCGGTCGGAGCTAACCGATACGGTGCCTTGGCAACGGGTTGCGTACCGGGTATCAGGTCGATCTGAAATTCTATCTCACGGTCCGATGGCACACCTAGTAGATCTTCGGGAAACACATACGGGAAATCACGTACCACTGGCACTTCTAATAATTATGGTATCGACACGTCCACATCTTTCACGTATGCCAAGTAGGCACAACATCCGCGCCTCATACACTTCTCTGCCACTATCATCGAAATCACTTTCGGAACCGTAGTGACGCGATCACCATAAACTGTCACTAAACTCCCATCGGTTGCAACTAACCGAATCATCTTCTTCCGACACACGATGTTCGCCTCATAGGCTGCTAACCAATCCATCCCTAGTACTATATCAAATCCGCCTAGGGGCATCACATATAGCTTAGCAGAGAACTTATGGCCTTCTAGCTCTATGCCTCAATCCTCAATCATATCAGAAATTCTGGTAGACTTACCAATAGCAGTTTCTACATCAAAAGGTTCATCAATGCTCCTACTACTAACAGGCAATTTAGCACAGAAGGCAACAGATATGAAACTCCTACTGGCACCAGAATCAAATAATACAGAGGCACAAGTTTGGTTTACTAGGAACACACCTGACACGACGTCGGGGTCTACTCGGGCTTCCTCTCGGGTCATCGTGAAGGGTCTTGCACTTGCACTCGGGCTTCCTTCTTCCGGTCTCTTCTTCAACCCAGAACTTTCAGCCCTTGGCTTCTTGCAATCCTTGTTCATATGGCCGATTTCATCACAGTTAAAGCACCGTGGGGCTCCACACATCTTTGAAATATGACCGGGCTTGCCACATTTCTAGTGGACATTCATTCCCAAGCGGCATTCCATGCTATGTTCCTTCCCACACTTATCACACCGCTTCAACCCCGAGCTTGCAGTAACCACTCGGCGATCATCCACCCTCAGCCTCTTACTGTTCGGGGTGAAACCACCACGCCCGAATCTCTTCCCGTTCCAACTCCTGTTATTACCACCCGTCTTCTTCACCTCTACCACCTCCACTTCTCTTTCATCATACAGTCTCCCAGCTAAATCTACCACCAACCTAAAAGTGATTGGTCGGGCAGCGATCAAGTGCCTACGGATGTCAGCAGACAACCCCTGAATATACCGCTTAATCTTCCTTGACACTGGCATCACCTGATCTGGCACCAGCCTTGCCATTTCGTTAAACTTGGTGGTGTATTGCTGGTGGGTCATGGTTCCCGCCTCAAGCTGTAAGAATTCTCTCTCTATCTTGTTGAGAACAATGAGGACAGAATTCCTCAATCACTAACTTTTTCAGTTCACTCTATCTCATCCTCCCGACAGCCTTGTTGCCCTCGGCTTGGACAAGATTGTCCCACCAACACAGTGCCGAGTCAACGAATGAGTGAGTGGCAAATTTCACCTTCTGATCCTCCCTGCACTTACTAATATCCAACACTAATATCCAACACTGCGTTACCTTTGCCATCAAAAGTAGGGGGTTTACACCGTTGGAATGCCCCGTAGCTGCATCCCCTAGCGATTTCCCGCACCTCTACATCTTCTTCATCACTGGAGGCTTCGCTTTCAACATTTATCTCCTCCTCATCATCATGATCTCCCTCATCTCCCTTCTCCCAGCAGCAGCCCTTCTCTCTTCCTCCTTTTCTTTCCTCTCATCCTTCCTTATGGCCTGGATCACCTCAGTCACGACAGACGGTAGGATCGTCTGCATGACTTGGTGAACCTCCTCCACCACTGCCTCTTTCACTGAGGCCCTCAAATTGGCACTCTCATCCACTCCCTCCGGGTGATGAAGCTCAGGCTCAGCAGGAGCCGTCTCTATAGTTTTCGTCTTGTTCTTTGCGGCCCGGGGTCTACCAACGTGAGCACCCCGTACTCCACCTCTAGAAGCCTTAGATGATCTACCTCCAGCCATCCTCTAACTCTATAAGATTCAAACACTCAAACGGTCATTCAAGGTAATAGCTCAGTTAATGTTAAGTATAGTAAGTCCCTAATTACAGTGGCTAGTTGTGATTAGCCACTTACTTTACTCTTCCTTCCCCGAGCATTTCCTATCCTGACTACATCAGTATTCAAATCTACTAAAGCACATAAATCAAATAGCATGCGCACATAATACCGGTTATCATAATGAAAAGAAATACCTGATGACACGTAGCTACTCGGGCTGGCATCCCTCCATTCGGTCCTATTTTCAGTTTAAGTTTAGGTTTTTAAAAATATTTACCCATTTCTCTTAAACTTTGGCTCTGATACCAAACTTGTAAGGCCCCGTTCCCGGAAACCTCACAGTTGGACATTCACAACACAATTTATAAAACATTTCATAATTTAACAAACATTGCAGCGGAACTTAAATATCAAAAGCCATTCATTAGTTTAAAACCACTGTTACTAAGCAATACATATTTGTTAATAGTTACAAAAGATCATTAGTTTTGTAAGGCCCCGTTCCCGGGACGCTTACAGCTGGTCAATCATTGCACATAAAACATAAAACATATATTTAGGTGTACTAAAACAACGTAGCGAAAAAATTTAAAATCATTTCATTCATTGCTTTTGCAAAATAATACAACATTCATGATCGTCACAAAATATTGTTTGTTCGCATTACAATGCAAAAACGTCATAATTTAAACAACGGATGCCATCCCAAAAACGCCAAGTAGCTGCCCCGTGCCATCCTCAGCAACTTTACATGCCAACTGGAAAATACATAAAAGTCAGCGTTGCTGAGTGAGTTCTAGTTTTATAAATAAAATACCTTTCTTTCGATTAAAACCGTACATTACTTTCGTAAGCGATCATCATGATACGTACAAATAGATAATCTCATTATTATCTTTTATCATCTTCAACTTACATTCATTCATTCTCTTATCGTATATTTCTTTCGATCATTATTACTTTCACTTCTCTATGCTCCAGGCTAATGCCTCGAGCTATACCCGAAACATCATGCACAAGGCGGGTACTGGACCGAAGACTATAAATAGACTTCAAACATCATGCCCGAGGCGGGCCCAGCACCGGGGTATCATCATTTGGACCATGCCATGTGCTATACTCCAAACATCATGCACAAGGCGGGTACTGGACCGAAGACTATTAATAAACTTCAAACATCATGCCCGAGGCGGGCCCAGTACCGGGGTAAGCGACAATGGTCCCGTACGTATCGTCAGTCACAAAGTTGAGCGTTCAGGCGTTTCACAACTGTTTAAGGCGTTTTTGGTCTAGGCGTTTTACCACTGTGGAGGAGCATTACAACTGTTTGGTCACTTTGGAACTTTTCAGAAACCAAGGAATTCTAGGCGCATTACAACTGTATAGGTGCATTTGAACTGTTTGGGCGTTTTACAACTGTTCAAGCGCATTTAAAGTTGAGCGTTTTTGGGAATTTTTCTAAGGCAATCCCTTAGACGTTTCTAAGTCAAAGTCAGAAGCATCTCAACTGGTTGGGCGCTTCATCACTATTCAGGCGCATCACCTCAACACTTAATTTAAAATCCAAAAATATTTTCATTTCATTGTTTTAATTCAAAAACTTAAAAAAAAAAACAACAAAAAAAATCTTTTTTTAAAATAAAAAAAAAATTAAAATGGTGAAATCAGAAGACTCAGAAGAGAGTTCCTAAGCTGAAGAACATAGCTGATTTTAAGAACTAGTCTCTTATGATGATAGAAAGAGGACCTGACTTGTGGGTATCATCATTTGAACAGAGCTAAAATCATCTTAATTCTGTTGACACTGACTTGTGGAAGTCAATAAAGAGGACCTCATATTCCTATCACTTCAGATGGTCCTGATAGAGGGTTTGTCTACACTAAAGATTCTGCAGAATCATATCCTGAAGATGGGTTACAAGGTGATGATCTAAGGAAAGTCAAGAATGACATTAAAGCCTATTCCTTGATGTGTAAAGGATTACCACTTGAAGTCTTAACCAGACTAGATGGTTATCAGACAGGATATACCATGTATAAAGCTTTGAAGATAATTTGTGAAGGTGGTAAGGAGATTCAAGATCTTAAGAAGTAAAAATTGAAGAGACAGTTAGAGCTATTTAAGCATTTATCTGGTGAAACCATAAACCAAATGATGAATAGACTTATGCAACTGACAACTGAGATGTCAACTGTTGGAATCAAAAATGATCTAAAAGATCTAAACTTTAGGCTTCTCAATGCTCTTCCATCTTCATGGAAACAAATAGTTACATTGTTAAAGCATACTGAGAAATTTCCTATGGATCTTGATCTGTTGATAGCCAAAATTGAGTCTATTGAAATTGATGAAAGCTCAAGGAATAATGACAGAGCAGCTTCAATGTCTTAATACAAGTATGTTGCATCTCCTGCTAGCACTGTGGAGAATGCCTTTATGGCAAAGAATGAGAGTTTACCAAAAGAAGAGGGTGATCTGTTTGTTGGAGCAAGGTTCTTTACTGATTCTTCTTATACAAGTGCACCTGCTTATACATCTCAACCGCAACCTCAGTCTCCTCCTAAGCCTCAAAGCTCTAAATCTCAAAATAAGACTCCATCTGTTAACTCTGCTAAATCTAGCAAAGTTAAAGATGTCATTAACATCCTATTACAGGATGAAGAGTCCAAATGTGCTTTTACTGCTTTTATGGCTAGTTTTCAAGCTTATCAAGGTAGCCATTTAACTCAATTAGATTTTGTTTTGCAGGACTTATTTGAAATGGATCCAGATGACGTGGAGGAAATGGATCTGAATTGGCAAATGGTGATGATTGCATACAGAACTCAGAAACACTCTTATGTCAACAGGAACTACAAGCCAAGTGCTAACAAGACTGTTTGATTTGACAAGTCTAAGTCAAGGTGTTTCAACTACAATAGCTATGGTCACTTTTCAAGGGAATGCAAAGCTCCCAGAAACAAAGGAGGAAATAGCCAATCGAGTTCAAGCAATCAGAGGTTTCAACAACCATCTCAGAAGACATTCAAAAAGCCATACCAAAGCTTACCAATGCCTGAACTTAAAGATGAATCTAAGTCATTTGAAGAGCCAAAGAAAGCTCTGGTTGTTAGCATTAAGGATGTTTAAGATTGGAGTGCTTATGCAGAACAATTTACTGCTGATCTAACTTCCAGTTTATCTCTTATTGCAGAAGTTCAAGGAGAAGATTGGTCAGAAGATAGTGATCCAAAGGCTAAATATGATTCTGAGAATGAAGAAGAAGAATACGATTGGAGTGATAAATTTGATCCTAAAGATGATTCAGAAGAAGTTGCATTGATGGCAAAGTCAGATCAACCAAAGGTTGAAAATTCATCTTCTAACTCTAAGACCTCTCCTCCTAAATATCCTGAAATACCATCAGAAGTAAGAGAAAAACTATGCACAAAATCTTACTTTGAACATGTTGAATACTACAGAAATTACTCATACAAAATATGTGAAAAACTTAAGCAAGAGGAACTAGTGCATAACAAACTCAAAAATGATCATAAAATATCTGATGAAAAGATCATTTCTTTACAAACTTCATGGAACAAAACTTTTAAAGAACTAGAAATAGTTTCAAAACTACTTGAAGAAATGACCAAGAACTTAAAACAGGAGAAAATAGCACATGCTGCTACTCAAGTTGATCTTGCTAAAGTCAAAAGTTCCAAAACAATCGTGGAACAACTGGTAAGTGAAAGAAAGGATAAACAAAAAGCAGGATTAGGTTTCACTCATGAACCAATGCCTGAATCCATAACTAACACTTTGCCAGAAAATTTTAATACTCATGATCACTCTCCTGAGAATAAAGCAAAACTTAACACTTATCAAAATAAAAACAACAAGATTTTCGATAATGAAGAAGAGAAAATCAATGTTGAAATCTTTGAAGAAAAGGATACAGAAAAGATCAAAAACGGTCATCCAATAAAAGTTAAATCATATGAACAACGACCGAAAAGTAAGAAAATTTTTGTTTCAAAAGAATCTGTGTTGGAGGAAGTAATCATTAAAAACAAAGATAAGGCAAAACAAAAAGAAGAAACATCTGAATATTCAAGTTCTTATGACCAAAAAGATCAGAAAGAGAAAGAAAATGAAAAAGAATCTTCGCCTGAAGATGTTCAATCTCAGATAAAATCAAATTCTACAAAATCAAGGAACCAAAGAAGAAGAAGAAAATTTACTAAAGCTAAAACTGATCAAAATAAGAGTCAAGATAATGAAACAAAAACAACAAATCAAGCAAATAAATTTAAACCAATTAAATTTGTGTCTGCTGGTGTGTTGAACATGAACTCAATTCAAGATGTTAAACAAATTGCTAAGAACAAATCGAACTCTGATTTGAAAATAGATTCAAATTTGAAGACTTCCACTGTCGTTAAACGATTTGTGTCTAAGGAATCAAAGAATGAAGTTCATATACAAAAGCCAAAACCAAATATACAAAAGAACAAACTGTCAAATCAAAGGCAACAAATTAATTTTTTGACGCCTAAACCTAGACAAGGATCAAACGTTGCGTCAACATCGAAAATCAATAAATAGTTGTTCAAAACTCCACAGAGGTACTGTCAAATCTGTGACATGTACAATCACAACACTGCTGAATGTTTTTTTAATAAGTACTGTCACATATGCGATATGAGAAATCACTCAACATCAGAGTATTATTTTAATAAGTACTGTACATTCTGTGATGAACAGACTCACAACACAGAAAATTATTACTTTAGAAAGACTTCGCCAAGGAAAGGATTTGCTAATGCACAATTTAGCTCTTTTAGCAAAGGTTATGTTAATCCTTAGTTTAAAAGAAAACAAACTGTTGATTTTCAAAGATTAACTAACCAACTGTCATTAGGCTTGAGATCTTTCAAAAGAAATGACTCTGTAAGACCAAAACAATACATTCACAAACAATTCATTCCAAGGTCAGTGAGAATGAACAAAAAAAATTTTAGAAATAAATTTTTTTCAAAAATTGATCAATTCAATGGTATGAATTTTATTAAAAATGATTAAAAATTTGTGAATCATAGAATTGGCAATTTCATTAAAAAGAAGCCGGATGTCAACAAACTTCATTTCAAACAATTTATAATTGTTGATAAGTTTGGAAAACCCAAGACCATCTCGGCTTGGGTAGATAACTCAACTTAATTTCTTTGTTTTGCAGGTACGCCTGAGAAGACCAATCAACACATGGTATGTGGATAGCGGGTGTAGTCGGCACATGACAGGCAATCATGCCTTATTACAAGACTTTAAATTAAAGGATGGTACGCATATCGCCTTTGGTGGTGATGCAGGCAGAAAAATCACAAGAGAAGGAACAGTATCCAACGGGATAATAAGCTTCGATAAAGTCAACTATTGCTCACAGTTGAAGTTTAACTTGTTAAGCGTATCCCAAATTTGTGATAAGTCCTATTCTGTTCTTTTTGATGTTTCTTATTGCTATATTTTGAAGCCAGGTTTTCAGATTAGCAAGGACTGCGTGGTTGTTAAAGCTGTTAGGGATCGAGATGTATACAAACTGGATATGTCTCAAGTGGATCCTTCTACAAAAACAACTTGCCTCATTGCTCAAGCTTCAAATGACGAAAGTCAGCTTTGGCATAGATGTCTTGGACATTCCAACTTCAAGAATACGAACAAGCTTGTAGCAGGAAATCATGTTATCGGCCTTCCAACAAAGAAGTTTGCCACTACTGATCTCTGCTCAGCATGTTTAAAAGGAAAGCAACACAGAGCGTCTTATAAGCCCAAGTAAATAAACTCAAATTCCAAACCTCTCCAGATGTTGCATATGGATCTTTTTGGACCAACCAACGTGAAGTGTCTTGGAAGAAAATCTTATTATTTAGTTATTATTGATGACTTTACAAGATTTTGATGGGTTTCTTTTTGAATGCTAAATCTAAAACGGCTGAATTATTAAAAGAATTCATCACAAAAGTAGAAAATCAACTTGAACAAAAAGTAAAAATAATAAGAAGTGATAATGGAACGGAATTTAAAAATGCTAATATTGACATCTTCTGTGCAGAAAAATAAATTGCCCATCAGTTCAGTGCTCCCAGAACTCCACAACAAAATGGAGTTGCTAAAAGGAAGAACAGAACTTTGATTGAGGCTACACGATTCGTGTTAGCAGATGTGAAAATTCCTATCAATTTCTGGGATGAAGCCATATCTACTGCATGTTTTGTACCGAATCGTATTTTAATCGTGAAAGACAAACTAAAAACTCCTTATGTGTTGATGTTTGGCAGGAAACCAAACGTAGATTTTATTAAATCTTTTGGTTGTCCAGTTTTGATTTTAAATTCAAGTGATCATCTAGGAAAATTTGATTCAAAATCTGATGAAGGATTTTCGTTGGATATTCATCTGTTTCAAAAGCCTATTGAGTTTATAACTCTAGGACAAATGTTATACCTGAAACATTCAATGTTAAATTTCTTGAAAATTCTTTTCCATCAGTTTCAAATGGTCCACCTTGGTTATTTGATTTAGATTCATTGTCAAACTCTTTTCAATCTAACTTGTTTGATCAATCTAACTTGCTTGATTCTACAGGTAAGAGGAGATCTCGGTTCATTCAGTGATGATTTAGATTCTGATGATATGGATGACTCAAGCCCAGATTATTCATTTTTCACTTTTGTCAAAGATTCTATAATTCAATTTGAAAATAATGATGATCTCTCTCAACAAGATGAAGATCATTCCGTTTCAGAAAATCAAGAAGTTTCACAGCCTATTCCTAATGATGGTATAGAAATTATTCAACCTGAGTCTGGAACGTCATCTATCTCTGGTGATGTAGTTGGTACCGTTAATCTTGATTACTTCATCAACTCACCGACTCAAGTTCCTAATTTCAATCCACATTTTTTGAACCTATTGTATTAGCTTCTAACTTGAACCAAACCAATCTGGATTTTCATGTTCAAGGAAATGAGATTCCAACATCTCGTATTCACAAGAACCATCCAACGTCTCATATAGCTCTAACTGTCTCTTCAATTTTTGCTTCTTAAGATCTTGAATCTCCTTACCACCTTCACAAATTATCTTCAAAGCTTTATATGTGGTATATCTTGTCTGATAACCATCTAGTCTGGTTAAGACTTCAAGTGGTAATCCTTTACACATCAAGGAATAGGCTTTAATGTCATTCTTGACTTTCCTTAGATCATCACCTTGTAACCCATCTTCAGGATATGGTTCTGGAGAATCTTTAGTGTAGACAAACCCTCTATCAGGACCATCTGAAGTGATAGGAATATGAGGTCCTCTTTCTATTGACTTCCACAAGTCAGTGTCAATAGAATTAAGATGATGTTTCAATCATAAGAGACCAGTTCTTAAAATCAGCTATGTTCTTCAGCTTAGGAACTCTGTTCTCTAAGTCTTCTGATTTCACCATGTTAATTTTTTTTGATTTTAGAAAAAGATTTGTTTTTGTTGTTTTTTTTAAGTTTTTCAATTAAAACAATGAAATGAAAATATTTTTGGATTTTAAATTTTGAAAAATTTTCAAGTGTTGAGGTGATGCGCCTAAATAGTGATGAACCGCCCAACCAGTTGAGATGCTTCTGACTTTGACTTAGAAATGCCTAAGGGATTGCCTTAGAAAAATTCTCAAAAACGCTCAACTTCAAATGCGCCTGAACAGTTGTAAAACGTCCAAACAGTTGTCAGACGCCTGCCCAAACAGTTGTAATGCGCCTATACAGTTGTAATGCGCCTAGAATTCCTTGGTTTCTGAAAAGTTCCAAAGTGACCAAACAGTTGTAATGCTCCTCCATAGTGGTAAAACGCCTAGACCAAAAACGCCTTAAACAGATGTGAAACGCCTGAACAGTTGTCAAGCGCCCAAACACTTAGGCAATTTTTAGTAGTGTTTTGACCTAATGCGCTAACTTCAACAGATTTCAACAAACTCAGATTAACTGAAATCCTTCAAAACTTGATGAATTGACCCAAACTCCTCCAAACTCCTCCATGTTAGCAGATGCAGAAATTCCTATCACTTTCTGGGATGAAGCCATACTACTGCGTGTTTTGTACAGAATCGTACTTTAATTGTGAAAGACAAACCGAAAACTCCTTATGAGTTGATGTTTGGCAGGAAACCAAACATAGATTTTCTTAAATCTTTTAGTTGTCCAAAGTGATCATCTAGGAAAATTTGATTCAAAATCTGATGAAGGATTTTTCATTGGATATTCATCTGTTTCAAAAGCCTATCGAGTTTATAACTCTAGGACAAATGTTATACTTGAAACATTCAACGTTTAATTTCTTGAAAATTCTTTTCCATCAGTTTCAAATGGTCCAGCTTAGTTATTTGATTTATATTCATTATCAAACTCTTTTCAATCTAACTTGTTTGATCAATCTAACTTGCTTGATTCTACAGGTAAGAAGAAATCTCAAGGAGATCTCGGTTCTTTCAGTGATGATTCAAATTCTGATGATATGGATGACTCAAGCCTAGATTATCCATTTTTCTCTTTTGTCAAAGATTCTATAATTCGATTTGAAAATAATGATGATCCCTCTCAACAAGATGAAGATCACTCCGTTTTAGAAAATCAAGAAGTTTCACAGCCTTTTCCTAATGATGGTATAGAAATTATTCAACCTGAGTCTGGAACGTCATCTATCTCTGGTGATGTAGTTGGTACCGGTAATCTTGATTACTTCATCAACTCATCGACTCAAGTTGCCAATTTCAATCCATATTCTTCGAACCAATTGCATTAGCTTTCTAACTTGAACCAAACCAATCTGGATGTTCATGTTTAAGGAAATGAGATTCCAACATCTCGTATTCAGAAGAACCATCCAACGTCTCAAATTATTGGTCCATTGAATGAGAGAACAACAAGAAGTAAATCAGAACAAGCAAATCTTTGCTTATACTCGTGTTTTCTTTCTCAAATTGTTCCTAAAAACTTTACCGAAGTGTTAAAGGACAATAGTTGGATTGAGGCTATGCAAGAAGAATTATTACAATTCCACAAACAAGAAGTGTGGAATCTTGTGGATTTAACTGAAGGAGAAAATGCCATAGGCACACGATGGTTGTTCAGAAACAAAACAGATGATCGAGGAATTATTATTCGAAATAAAGCAAGACTTGTTGCATAAGGATACACCCAAGAGGAAGGAATAGATTATGATGAAGTATTTGCTCCAGTTGCAAGACTTGAATCAATTCGTGTCTTCCTGGCTTATGCATTATTCATGAAATTCAAGGTGTATCAAATGGACATGAAAGGTGCTTTCTTGTATGGTCCGATCACCGATGATGTGTATGTAAAAGAACCTCCGGGTTTTGAAGATTCAGAATTTCCACATCATGTGTACAAGCTTAGCAAAGCTTTGTACGGACTCCATAAAGCTCCTAGAATCTAGTATGAAACATTGTCACAACACTTAATCCAACATGGATACACGTGAGGGAAAATCGATCCGACTCTGTTTATCAAGAAGGATGCTGATGATCTTTTATGTGTACAAGTGTATGTCGATGATATCATATTTGGTTCTACAAGTCCAAAATTATGCAATGAATTTGAAGAAATAATGAAATCTTGATTTCAAATGAGTTCTATGGGAGAAATAAATTTCTTTCTTGGACTTCAAGTGAAGCAATCTGCAGATGGAATATTCATTAATCAAGAGAAGTTCGTTGACAAATCTTGAAGAAATTTAAACTGCAAGATTGTCAATCTATAAGAACTCCAGCTGACGTAAACACCAAGATTGAGCCTGATCCAAAAGGAAAATCTGTAGACCAAACTTTATATAGATCTATGATTGGATCATTGATGTATCTTACTGCATTTAGACCTAACATAATGTATACTGTTTGTGTCTGTGCGAGGTATCAATCAGACCCGAAGGAGTCTCACTTAATTGCTGTCAAACGCATATTTAGATATCTCAAAGGAAAAGCGGCCCTAGGGTTGTGGTATCCTTATGAAGGAAACTTCGAGTTATATGGGTATACTGATAGTGATTATGGAGGATGTTGTCAAGATAGAAAATCAAATACGGGTGGGTGTTAGTTTTTAGACCCAGATTAGTCTCATGGCAATGTAAAAAACAAACAAATGTCTCCGTTTCAACCGCAGAAGCTGAATACATAGCTGCTTCAGCAGGATGTTCTCAAATCCTTTTGTTACAAAACCAACTGCTGTATTACGGGTTCAAATTTCTTAAAACTCCAATTTACATTGATAACACTGCTGCTATGTTCATTACAGCTAATCCTGTCCAACATTCAAAAACAAAACATATCGAGATTCGATATCATTTTCTCAGAGATAATTTTCTCAGAGATAACTCTGAAAAAGGTTTAATCATTCTGATTCAAATTGCTACTGAAAAACAGTTGGCTGACCTTTTTGCTAAAGCCTTCTTACCAGGATGGTTTGAGTATTTGGTAGAGTCAATTGGTCTTATTAACCACATTTAAAAACTGGTTTTTGAGCATTTCAGTTAGTTGAGTCTAAATATGATCAGAACCCTCCCTTACCTAAACAGGACATAGCAATAGAAACTATCAAAGTTAATTGCCTGATTGTATTAGAAAAAGCAAAGCCAAATACAAAAATTGAAAATTGAAAAATTAAAAGATAAAAATATAAAACAAAAACTACAAAAATAGAGTTTTTCTTTGTTAAAACATTATTTAGGATGAATCTGTCTTTGCAATATGTGAGAAATGATAGATACATTAGTATGATCAGTTGCATACTTCACTCGATAATAAAGTCTGACGTGATCAGATATGATGTGCAAGTAACTGTATGCAATTAGACTGAAAAAGTAAATTCTTGCGATTAAACTAAATTACTCATGCATTCATGTCTGTCTATCTTAGCACTAATATGTAGTGTGATTTCTCAAATTGATTGCTTGTTAAGACATAATCTCATACTTGATGGTGATATGAATAACCATTGAGCTCTAATTATTTAAAGCATCTAACACTTCTCTGTTATGAGTCATCATAGACCTGAAGTGATGAGATATCCTTTGTTGTAAGTGATTACAAACCTAGATATTCTCACTGCTGTAACAAGATGCCAATGTGCATAAATATCAAGTGAGATCTGGTTATAGTATATGTCAGGTAACAAGTTAAGAACAGTGACTTCTTGCATATCTTTATGAGAATTAACCTCTCTAAGTCTAAGTGTGACTGCATAATGTCATATCTAATTGTACCTTAAACAATCCAAGAATTGAAAAAGTAAGTGTGCTGAATATCTTGCTAAATGCACTCATTTTCTGTCCTTAGATCTTATGTCTCCTTTGCTGCAGAAATGCTGACCTGGAACACACTTGATCAGGATTTATTCACTGTCTATGACTATCCATCAATTTCTTTTACTTCAATGTGCTGATCTTAACTAATATGATCTCACTGCAGATTGATTCATTTGTAAATATTAGATTTTTATTCTTCTTTAATTTTGATTTTTTACATGTTTTCTGTGTGCAGGCATATTAACAATGATTAGTGTGATCTTCATGTGACAAATTCAAGAAACTTCTAAGTTTTGTTAAACTTAAAACTTTAGGGGGGAGTAAAAAGAGTTAAAAGGAAAAGTGTCTAAGAAAATTGATTTTAAATGTCAAGATATGAAAAATCAAAATTTAATGTTTTGGATGGAAAGGATGAAGCTAAAATGTTCAAGCATGTGTGTGTTTGACATAATGTAAAAATGAACCTAAAAATATTTTAAGTGGAAAGCTTCTTGCAACTTTTTAAGTGAGATTATATGTTAAAATTAGAGACTAAAATGATGGGAAATTATTTTTGCAAAGTTAAAACAAAAATAAAAAGGTCAAAATAAAAAAAATTTAAAATTCAAAATAAAAATAAAAATTTGAAATGTAAAAAGTTCAAAATTGAGGGTCTATTGTGTAAATTTTGGGTTAAAGTCAAAATTTGACTAATTAAAGTCAAAATTTGATAAATTGTTTAAATATTAGTATTGAACAGTACTAATATGTCTAAACAGTATACAGATGGAAGATCTGAAAATTACAAGTGTTAGACACATGAAAGTCATCTCATGCGGGTAAACAATGTTAATAAGTCCAGGATTAGGAGCATGATTTTTTTCAGAGTTTATACAAGTGTTAGGCGTTTCAGACAACTTCATGCGACTAAACAATTGTCATATGTCTGAAATTTGGTTAAGTGTTGGGCGTTTCATCCAAAGTCATGCGCTTGCACAGTACTAGACTTTCAAAAGTTGGGAGTATCAAGTGAAGTTTCACAGTATTGGGCGTTTCAGGTTTCTCATGCGCCTGAACAGTGCAAAAGCGCTTAAACAGTGCTTATGCATCTGAACAGTTCTCATGCATCTGACCTCATGCGCCTAAAAAAATTTCACTTAGTATAAAAGCAACACTTTGTAATTTCAGAATCTTCATTCACTCAAAACCCCTGAACATTCATAAAACCCCGACTCTCTATAAACCCTGATTCATATTTCTGATTGATTTCTGATCTTGAACTTGCATTCGATAGTCATTATATCTAATTCTAAACGTAAGTTTATGATCAAAATCATAGGAATTTCAGTTTAATAGGTTGATTTGATTTGGGCGTATCAAACCTATTTGGGCGTATGAACCCTAGTTGATTGAATTTGTTGAACTTGTGAACAAAATGGGAATAATGAACCGTAATTGAGGATAGAATGTTAATGAAAACATGATTACCTTGTTGATACATTTAAATTTGGTTTTCATCGAACTTCAATCTGTGTTGATTCTTCATCAGCTGTATGATGAAGATGAACAGTTATGTTAAAATAAAAAAAAAATTTTTTTACAAAAATTCATACTACAAATCTGTTTTGTGATATAACTTTGAGAATTAAAGTGTGTATAAATCATAAAGAAACTAACTTGAATGATGATTTGTTCTTGAACAGAATGTCATACTCTTAGAATTCTTAAGTGCAAGTTAGTCAAAAATGTTTTAAAACATACAAATTCTTTAAATTTCATCAAATTTCAATTGATTTGAAGTGTTAAAGATCAAAGTTTCTAAATTTCTTGTTTAAATTTTGCAGATGGCTGGATTAAAATTTGATCCTAAGCACAATATTGCAGCTTTACTGAATGAAGAACTAAGAGATGGTGTGGGATATGAAGAGATGATTAGATTTTTGCTGAGAACGAAGTATGTTTATGCCATGTGTTATCAGCCAGTCATCTAGACTAATCAAGAAGTTCTGGAACACTGCATCTGTTGAAATTAATGATGAACAAAGAAAAGTAGTGAGAGGATTCATTACAAACTTCAGAATGATTGAAGTATCTGAAGATTCTATAAGAGAAGCTTTAAGATTAGGACCAAATGATCCAGAGGATTTATCTAAATTGTCATTTAATGAATGTAGAGAGACATTCATGGAAATGGGTCATTCTGATCACTTTCCAAAGAAACAATTCTTTAAAGCAAGAGTCCATAACCACTGGAAGCTGTTATGCTATATCTTTCAACACTATATGTCCAAAAGGAGTGCAGGATGGAACTCTTTCCCAGTAGACATAGCATCTCCTATCGTAGCACTTGAACTAATCAGAGATTTAATATGTCTAAGTGGATTCTAAACGGTTTTATCTTTAACTTGGAAAAAGGAATTAGGAACAAGTATCTGATGTATCCTAGATTCCTACAGATGATTATAAATGAAGAGCATCCGAATATACGTGTAGATGGTATGAGTGGTGAAACTCTGATGCTAGAGCATACGTCTGAGATTTCTTATAAGAGACTTGCTATAGTCACTGGTGCTCAAAATGTACCATTGTTTGACTACATAAGGAATGTGGCTAATGATGAAGTTGACATTACTATTGATCACTACCATTTGACAGAAGAAGAACCTATAAACCCTACTGATCTCATTGAAGAATTGCCTAACAATGATGATGATGATAATGATGACAATGATGATAATGATGCTGATGAAGAGAGTTCAAGTTCTTCTGAAGATGATAATGATGATCAACATAGGTTGGACTCACTATAGTTGATAGGTTTATTTTGATTATGTAATAGGTTAATTGTTAGTTTTATCTTGTATTTAGTATTTCTTTGTAATTTTGTATTCCAGAGAATCTATGGGCGAAGCAATAGTTTCGCTCGGAGTCAGCTGATTCAGTTCACCCAGTGAATCTATAGTTCGCTGCCGGGTGAAACTAGTAGTTAGACAAGCAGTTTCGCTAGTCAGCGAAACTAGGTTTCTTATATATTGTTATCTTTCTATCTTGTAAGCAACTTTTGGCAAAACCCTAATACAGAATATTTGTGTTGTAATTGTGTGTGTGTGGCTGGAAGTTCATTATCTATATCATTGAGCCTTTGTTATTGCAATTTATGGTTTATATTCATTGAATTTCATTATGTTATTGTGTTTATAAGTGTTGATTCAATCTAAAATCATTGTCAAGCATCAAGTGCACTGTTGAATCGATCTTTAGGACCAACAATATGGTATCAGAGCCATTGTGCTCTTGATTAGTTGGTTTTTGGTCATTTTTCAAAAAATAGTACTGTTCCATTGATTTTGCATACTGATTCGGGTGTTTCTGTTATGGAAATTGATTGAGGATGGTATGTTCTTGATGGATGAAGCTATTGTAATCATCAGATTTCAAATTCATTATGTTTTGGATGAGATTGGGTTGATTCTGTTCTAAAAAGGGGTTTCAGATTCATTGGGCGAATTTACAGTTCGTCCAGCGAATCCGGTGAAACTACTGGATTTGGTGATTTCAAATTCGGGTGCTATTGTCAGCGAAAGTAGTCCATCTTTGAACGAAAGTTCAACTGTCTGCTAGTCACTACAAGCGAAAGTGCTGGCGAACTTATTTTAGAATGAAAGTTCTACTAGTCTTAGCGAAACTATCGCCGAAACTAGAGTTGTCGATCATTGGTTCGAGCGAAACTGCTGCTTGTATTCCAGCGAATCTAGCAGCGAATTTGCCAGCGAAGTTACCAGCAAATTTACTTGTCTATCAGCGAAATTATCCTCTTTTAGCTAATGATGTCCACCAATATTTCCATATCTGACTTGGAGAGCGTTGCTCCTAATAGGCCACCAAGGCTTATAAATGGTGATAACTTTGAGGATTGGAAAAGATGTTTGAAAATATTCTTTTACTACACTGATCATAACCAATGGGAATCAATTGTAAATGGTCCTCACACTCCAACTGTCACTGTTGGTCACGTTACTTCGCCAAACACCAATTCATCTACCTTCACTAAAAAAGACTTGAAGTTAATTGATAGTGATCAGAAAGCTTTTGGAGCTTTAACTCTCTGCTTATCTCAAGACATCTATAACCGATTTGCTGAACACAATAATGCAAAATCTTTGTATGACTCCTTGTGTGAATTCTATGATGGAAATGAGGATCTGAGGAAAGACAGGAAAGCTCAAGCTGAAAAGGAGTTTAATTCATTTGTTGACACAAAAATGAAAGCCTTACTGACATAACAAATCAATTTCTATCCATCTCAAGCACCTTAAAAAAATATGATGAGCAGTTAGGAAATCATGAACAAGTCTCTAAACTCTTGGACTCACTTCCACCTCAATGGAGCCTGCAAGTTAGGATGTTGAAGCAGGAAAGAAACTTTGCTGATTACAAACTTATGGATGTAATCAACAAACTGAAATCTTTTGATTTTGATTTAAAAAGAAGAGAATGCAATCAATCCATGATGCCAGCCACTGTATATCCAAAAAATGCTGCATTAATGTCATCCGCTGCAAACTCGTCTATGTATGGTTCAGCTTATGGCGGTTCTACAGAATTTGGTGCTTCAAATATGTCTAGTGGGGGATCTACAGGTGTTAGTTCAAGCTCAAAACTTTCTATCACTGCTCAGACATCAGATACTATGGCATTATTTGGGATGTTCGTGCACAGTTATGAAGCTTTAGTTGCGGGGGAGTTAAAGGGAAAAGGAATGACTGTTGAAGACATGTATCAAGTTGATCTAGATGACTTAGAAGAAACAGACGTCCAATGGCAAATGGCCATGCTTACACTACGTGCAAGAAGATTAATGGAACGAACTGGTAGAAGGAGCTTTGGAAATCAGAATCAGAATTCTAAGCTGGGTTTTGATAAGTCAAAATTAAGATGCTTCAATTGCAAATAGCTGGGGCACTTTAAAAGAGAATGTCCAAATCCTATCATTTCTGAACTAGGAACTTCTAGAGCTTCTAAAGTTATCCCCATTACTGACAAAGAAGAAGTCAAGTCAAAGAAGGAAATAACTCTCATCTCAAATTTTGATTGGAGCGCAGAAATTAAGGAAACTGAGGAAGAAATCAATCACGCACTAGTGGTTGAGTTAGTGGACAGTGAAGTGGAATCTATTGATGACTTTGATCCTTTTAGAGAGCTCAAGGTTGAGACTCAAGAGGTTATTGGTGAAAGCAGCAAGGAAAGGGTTCAGGATGAAGAGAAAAAGGTTGAGAAAACTGAATTTGAAGAGGGTGGATGTGAGAAAGCAGGTATTGAAGATAAAAGAAAGATGGATGAGTCAGAAGAAAATGTGAAAGAGGATAGTAAAGCTGAGAAGGATAGCAGGAAGCGGTGGAGGATGAAGAAGACAAGAAGAATACTCTAGTCTAATAGTGTGACAAGGCTCTAGCTGCTGAAAAGGTAGTTATGGGTCTCCCTTATGAGGTAATTCAAGACATGTGCTCTCCTCCTTGCAAAATCCGTTTATTTGGGGTTTATAAGGCAAACAGACTGTTGTTGGATAATGAAAAGGAATTGAAACAAATTAATAAGGAACTTAAAACTAATGAGTCTAAATATTTTGTTAAGTTAAATGAAGCATTAAAAGAAAATGAGCATTTAAAAAGAAATCTTTTGGAAAGAAATGTTGAAATAATGAATTAATTCAAAAAGATACTGACAGTTTGTATGCAGGCTTAGAAGGAGTAAATCATAAGGAGATTCGAGAGGAATATGATTATGGTGCAAGTAGTGGTCTGGGCAGCTCTAGTTTTAATGTTTCAGATTCCAAAAAGTCTTCTATAGATAGTAGCTTAAGTAGATTTGTGTCACAAACGTCTGTCACAGACAGTAGTTCATGTAGCCCTAGTTCTAGTTCATCTTGTTTATCCTCTGATGTCGATGAATCTATGATGATGTTTCAAATTCACTTGATTATAGTTATGATAAATGTTTACCTAATGCTTCAAACAGACGTTCACACCCAAATTATTTTGAAAAGTTTCTTTCTCATCCTATCCCATCTTTCACACCCTGTCAGATTTCAAATCTTAAAGATATTGAGACAACTTCCTCAAACGTTAACAATATTAACGAAAATGAATCCGGATTTGCTAAAATGAAAGTTACAAAGGAAATATTAAAAGAATCACATGACTCATGTAGCAATTTGAATTCTTACACATCTGAAGGTGAGGAAGAAATCTAAACTGATCAAGCATCTGTTTTAAGATGTAACAAGAAAAGATTGAAGTCCCGATGTTTTAGATGTGGAAAGGATGATCATGTTCTTAAAACTTGTCCTGCATTTGTTAATAGAAATATAAATCATAGGTCCTTTGGAAGTAGATTAAATCATTTTGTAAATAATTTCTTTTGTAAAAAGTCTTTCGTTTCAATGCCTAAGTCAGTCAAGACTTGGGTCCCAATTTCCAAGTCTTAATAAATTTTTGTTTATGCCAAGAACATTCTAGAAGAGCTATCAATAGTTTTTGGAATGTTGATAGCGGATATTCAAGGCACATGACCGGGTTGAAAGACTTACTCATAAATTATCGAATAATTAATGAAGGATATGTTGCTTTTGCTGGAGATAAGAAGGGTGGAAAAATGATTGGTCAGGGAGAAGTCTCAAACGGTTCATTAACTCTGAAGAAAGTAAATTATGTTCCCGAATTAGCATTCAATCTGCTAAGCGTGTCACAAATTTGTGATAAAGATATTCCAGTGCTGTTTATGTCAAATGAATGATTGTTTCTTAAACCAGAGTTCATTATTTCAGAAGATCTTATGATCATGCGTGCTCCAAGAAAGAATGATACCTATCTTCTTGATATGGGATCATAAGAGTCTACATCCACTGTGACATGTCTTCTGTCCAAAGCCTCTTCTTCCGAATCCTTCTTGTGGCATCGTCGATTAGGACATGTTAATTTTAAAAATATAAATAAATTAGTTAAGAACAATCTTGTGAGGGGACTACCACTTAAAGATTTTTCAGTGGTAGAAAAATGCATGGCTTGTGCTCAAGGCAAACAGCACAAAAAGCCACACAAGCTTAAGCTTGAAAACACAATTTCAAAACCCCTCAAATTGTTACATACTGATTTATTTGGTCCTATCAGTGTTAAGTCGATTGTTAAGAAATCTTATTGTTTGGTTGTTACAGATGATTTTTCCAGATATTCATGGGTGAGATTTCTAACAAGCAAGGGAGATACTGTCGAAGAGCTTCAAAAGTTGATCCTTACAATTGAGACTGTCAACAAGAGGAACGTTATAGCCATCCAAAGCGATAACGGTATCGAATTTAGAAATCATATCTTTGACTCATTCTGTGCAAGAAAGGGGATTCTCAGACAATTCAGTGCTACTAGGACACCTTAGCAAAACGGTGTTGCTGAGCGAAAGAATAGGACGCTTATCGAAGCAGCTAGAACTATGCTGATTGAGTCAAAGCTTCCAATAATTTTCTGGGCTGAAGCAGTCAACTGTGCTTCTTATGTACTTAACAAGGTCCTTATTGTGAAAGACAAAATGAATACTCCCTATAAGTATCTACATAAACAAAAACCCTTGATTAACTTCTTTCATCCATTTGGTTGCTCATGTACCTTGCTGAACACTCAAGCTCAGAAGTCAAAGTTCGATGCAGTTTTTGATGAATTTTTCTTCGTTGGCTATTCCTCCTCACAAAAAGCATATCGGGTGTACAACAAAAGAACGTGAATTGTGCAGGAATCATTTTATGTTGATTGGCAAGAATCAAATTCTCCTAACATGGGATCTGATCCTGCATGGTTCTATGACTCAAATACAGTCTTCAAATCTTTCAATCTTCTAGTTTTTGATGATGATGTGGTTCCTCGAACCAATATAGAAATCATACCTTCAACTGAACCTCTTTTACATGTACCACAACCACCTGCACCACATCCACAACCAACAATAGACCATCAACCTCAACCTCCATTTGATGTACCACCTACACCTCCACCACAATCATCTTCTCCAAACCAATCTCCCACTTCCCCATCACAATCTTCACAACCCACTTCCTCATCACAGCCTTCACAACCATCACAAACCACCTCCTCATCTTCAACAAATCCAATAACCCTTAACACTAATTTTAAAACCTTAAAATACCAACCACACGATTACATCATTGGTTCTATTAATGATGGAGTGAGGACACAGAGTCAATCTGGATTGATAAATGAATGCCTCTATGCTTGTTTCTTATCTCAAACAGTTCCCAAAAATGTCTCAGCAGCACTTCAAGACCCAAGTTGGGTTGAATCTATGCAAATAGAGCTTCAGCAGTTCAGGAAATTGAAAGTTTGGCAATTAGTTGATCTTCCTCCAAACAAGTTTCCTATTGGTACTAAATGGGTATTCCGGAACAAACCAGATGATCGGGAGTAATAATTCGAAACAAATCCAGGTTGGTTGTTCAAGGTGTTGCTCAGGAAGAAGGAATTGACTATACTGAAGTGTTTGCTCCAGTTGCTCGAATTGAAGCCATCCGAATCTTTCTTGCTCATGCGGCTCACAAAAACTTTAAAGTCTTTCAGATGGATGTGAAATGCACATTTCTCTACGGGAATATTGATGAGGAGATTTATATTTGTCAACCTCCAGATTTAGAGGATCCAGATTTTCCAGACAAAGTGTATAAACTTGACAAATCCTTATATGGACTACATCAAGCCCCTCGGATCTGGTATGAAACTCTGACTCAGTATCTGCTGAGTAAAGGTTTCTCTCGTGGTTCGATAGACATGACTCTGTTCAAGAAAGACGTTGATGGTGAAATGTTGATTGTTCAAGTGTACATTGATGACATCATTTTCGGGTCAACAAATAAGAATCTATGCAGAGAATTTGAAGAGGTCATGAAGGATCGTTTTGAAATGAGCATGATGGGGGAGTTATGCTTTTTCTTGGGATTACAAGTTGAAAAAAAGTAGTCTGGTATTTTGATTCATCAGGAAAAGTATATTCTGGAGATTCTCATAAAGTTCAAAATGGATGATTCTTCTCCAGAACTTACTCCATTCACTGCTCAAACTTGCTTAACTCTAGATGATAACGGGAAATCCGTAGATGCTCATTGCTATCATTCCATGATCAGATCCCTCATGTATCTTACAGCCAGTCGTCCTGATATTACATTTGCTGTGTGCTATTGTGCTCGTTTTCAGGCCAACCCAAACGAATCCCATGAAAAGGCTATTAAAAGAATTTTTCGTTATTTCCGTCACTGGTGGATGTCAATATCTGGGAGATTGTCTCGTTTCTTGGCAAAGTAAGAAGTAAACTACAGTATCTCTGTCTACAGGAGAAGCTGAATATGTTGCTGCCTCCAGTTGCTGTTGCCAAGTGCTGTGGATACAACATCAAATGATGGATTATGGGATAAATTTTCTTCATACACCACTTTTCTATGATAATGAAGCTGCCATTGGGATTGCCAAAAATCCAATTCATCATACTCGTACCAAGCACATTGAAACAAGAATTCATGCCATCCGGGACGCTCAGGAAAAGGGTTTTATAGATATCATTCCGATTGACACAAAAAATCAACGAGCGGATCTTTTCACAAAAACATTTGATAAACCACGTTTTTATGAATTGATCTCCATGTTGGGTTTAATATCCTTTTAAAACCTATTTCTTATCTTAATGTGCATAGTTCTTGTCACACCCCGGGCCCAGGTAGGGTGGGACATCACAGACTAGCAACAACATATGGCAGTTTTCTTATTTTTAAGTCATTTTACCACCTTTCGGGTCCCAAAATGAGCTCAAAATGCTTACAATCCCTACTTTTATTATTTTTTAGCCTTTGACATCACTTAATACACCCAATAACATCCAAAACCTACTGAAATAATGATTCTAACTCACAGGTTTTGCATATAACCAAAGAACAAGTTGTAGAATCGTGATTTCACCATTTTCACCCATTACACACATGTAAAACGTTATAGATCATGCTTAAACATTACCAAATCCTTTTGTAACTTTAAAAACAGGTTATTAAAAGGTTAGAAAACTATTTTTGAGCAGGTTACTATCTTTACTTTGGAGGGTTACAAGATGTGTAAGTTAGATGGTGCAAACATCACCCAAAAAGAGGGTTTTCATGGTGTAAATTGAGTTCCACCCATAGAATCACTAACATATCAAGTGAGATACCTTAAAGAATGTTATAAGCTCCTCAAGAACAAGGTGATAGCAGTAGACTTCTGTTAGAACAAAGAAAGTAAGGTTTTTGGTGGATAAAAGAAAGAATACCACATGACATAACTTGTTTTGGGTAAGATGAAGCTTACTCTTTGTATGGTTCATGATTTGGAGAGTTTAGAGGGACAAAACAATCTGGAAAGCTTCGAAAAAGGGCTGGAGAAGTCGAACTTGATGAAACCGTGTATCAAAAGCTCACAAGATAACACCCTCTTGCTAGTTTGATGCTTGACCGATGATGTTTGATGATGTTCTTCGATGATTATGGCTGAATTGGTGTTAGAACCGTGGGTGTGTGTGTGTTTCTACTAGAGAGAATCCAAGATTAGAGAAGAGAGAATGAGAGGTGATAATGAGGGTGGAGTGTGTTCAAGTTTGCATGCAAAGGTATTGGTGGAGGATGGTGGCAATTGTGGGTGGTGTAGCAAGGAATGGATTGGTGGAGAGGGTGGTGAGAGGGGCGGCCGAGCTTGGAGTCTTGTGGAGGTGTTTTAATTTAATTTTTTATTAGTAATTGATATTATGTAGTATTATTTTGTAGTGTAGTATAGTATTTTTGATGGTAAACTCTAGTTAGTTATTATGCATTGAGCATGCATATGTGTGTTTTCAACAGTGAATTTATGTGTGTATATACACATTTTAATTTTTTCAACTAAGATTTAATTTTTGCAAGGGTGACTGATTGACTTTCCCGAAACACGAAGTTACTCAATGCTAAGGCTAGATTTAGCTAAATCATCTCAAAAAGCACATGAAATAACAAAAATGACAATAATAGCAATAACAATATTAATGCTAATGCTAATAATAATAATGATATTAACATTTATATTAATTGTATGGATAATGATGCAGGAGGTTAAAGGTTAGAATTATGACCTAGAGGTCGGTTGTTACAGTTCTGTATATAACACTTTTTGTTTATAAACTTTTATTGATAAACTTCTGAGTCCTATATGTCTTCACATCTTTATTTTTTTTGTTTCAGCTTATATTAAAAAATAAAATAAAATAGGAGAAGAAAATTTCTTTTTGTTTCTCGACTGCTAAAAAGAAATTTCGGGGAAGAATAAATTTTTTTTTTGTCTTTCCAGGAACTTCATGGAAAAGAAGTTTGAAGGAGAATCAATAGCATTGTTTGAGATATGCATGGTAGGCTCAGCCCGATATCAAAGTAAACAGTGATTGTGTAGCTTAATTAAAGTCTAAGAACTCGACGACAAGGATTATCCTCATGATATCTCAGCCTGCACAAAGCTACAAGGCCTTGTCTAAAATGGGTTGAGAGTTTCAAATCTTTGCTTTGATAAAAATATTAAAATAAAAAGGGTTACATATCTCATGCTTATCTCCTCTGCTATATGTGAACATTGACCTGGAGTGATGATCTCCTCTGTTATACGCGAGTATAGACTTGGAGCTCTCATCAGCACATTCTGATGAACTTCTCTGTTATACGTAAGTATAGACCTAAAGCTCTTATCAGCGAGATAAAATGATTATCTCCTCTGTTATATATAAGTATAGACCTGGAGCTCTTATCATCTGTTCCCATATTCAGAATCATCATTGACATATATAAGAATTCAAGCAAAGTGAATTATATTGTTTAATAAACCATGAAGAACAGGATTAGTACTTTGTTGAATATCTGTGGGATCCAAGTCATCTGAGTTTTTCAATGAATCCAAAACATGATAAAATAGCTGCAGATTACTTGTTGAAAAGAGGAAGGCATGAGTTTAAAAGGACAAACATATCAGTAATCCCGCAAATCTTTGACTCTCCGGATCAATTTCTTGAAAAAGAAGTCTCTATATCCTTTTATTTTTTCCTATTTTGTTTTAAATTCTTTGTTATGTGCTGATGTTATGGGACGAAGAATGTTTTTCATAAAAGCCATATAAATTTAATTTTTTTAAGTTTTTGGCTGCAGCGAAACTACAGTTTCACTTGCAGGTTCGCCTAGCGAATCTATAGTTTCTCCCGGCACTATCGCTGTTCATTGAACACTGATTTCTTTTGTGATGCCAAGCAAAACTACAGTTTCGCTGCCAGCGAAACTAGGTCATATATATGGAACAGTGTGTTTATCATTTCACATTATGTCGTGCGAATCTAACCCTAGTTTCTCTGTGGTTGAAACTAATTGATCCCATTTGCATCCTTTTTGTCGAGTTTGTCGGTTTCTAAGCGATCTGGTAGGCATTGCGACTCTGTTTCTATGGTTTAATCGTGGTTTTATGGCTTAATCGATAGTTTTGGGTTGATTCGCTGGTTCAAAACTTCGCCTGTTTCGTCCACCGAATCTACCAAACTTTTTTAATGAAACTGAACGAAAGTTCCCTGTTGCAAGCGAATCTATCTGGTTATGCTATCCAAGCATACCTGCCAGTTTCTCTCAAACCTTTCCAGCGAAACTATACTTTCGCCCCGCACATAATCTGTTTTGTTGGGGTCTACGAACCTACAACTTCGATGTTGTCTGATTCATAAGTTTGTTCTCAGCGAAAGTGTAGAATCGCTCAAACTCATGGTCTAGGGCTGAGTTACAGTGAATGTACACTTTTTTTGGTCAAAACTTATGTTCAATCAACAGCAAAACTAAGTGTTGTGCCTAGCGAAACTATAGCTTCGCCGTTTAGCAAAACTATTGAACTTAGTTTCAAAAACTTCAGCGAAGCTGTCTTGCTTTGTCTGGCGAAACTACAGTTTCGCCATATCAGCGAAACTATTGTTGTTTTTAAGTTTTTCTTATTGGTTAATTATCTTTATGTTACATCTTACTTACCTATGTTTATATTTTGCAGTTCATGGCAAACTTAAAGTTCGATGAGAAGACTAATATTGTGGCACTACTAGACGACAGTAATCCAAAGACTGTTGGATTTAGAGATTGCATTAGATGGCTGAAACAGTCATCCATTCACTATGCCATATCTCATTTACCCACGATCTACGACATTCACATTAGAGATTTTTGGGTTAATGCAGAATGTGACTTGGGATCTATTCCACACAGGATTACTTCAAGAGTTCTTGGGGAAGACATGGTTATTAGTGCTGAAACGGTTGCGAGGGTATTAAGGTTGGAAGATGATCATGGAGATAAGGTTAGTATGTCTGATGCTGAAGTCCTTAATGCTTATCGAAGCATTGGGTATGAAGGACCATCTTTTGGATCAAAGAAGGAAATTAAGAAGTCGTTTTTGTCCAAGGAATGGAGATACATTGCCCACATGTTCATTATGTACTTTGATCATAGAAAGGGTGGATCAGATGGTTTAAATGCACAGTGGGCAAATGCCATGATTGTATTCTGTAGAGGACAAAAGGCCAATATTGCAAGACTAATATTTGACTGTATGACTGAAAATGTTATGGCCTTAAAGAAAGACAAATGGATGTTATATCCAAGGTTTATCCAGATGATCATTAATGCTGAGAAGCCAAATTTACCAAGACATAGGGAAGTTAAGAGGTTGATGCAAATGAATACGAGAATATTTGCAAACTGCTCAGCTATTAGACATGACTTTAGCAGTAAAATAACATACTGGAAAACATGTATCCTGCCGAGAGATGGAAATACATAAGAAGGTTAATTGAAAATGAAAACTAAAATGCTGAAGAAAATCGGGATAAACAAGCTGAAGCCATAAAGAAAAGGAAGAGGTATGCAAAGGAGAAAGAATATGCTAGATGCTGAGATTGATGAAGTTGAAGAGAAGCTGCGGACTCAAAGAGAGAGAAGGACCAAAAAGAAGGCTGATCAAGGGGAACCAGGTCACGAAACAGAAAGGAGATCTAAGCATAAGCAGCCGATGTTCGAAGAAAGGAGGGATCCCCGATCTGAACAGGATCAAGATATGATCAAAAATGTAAATACTTCATTGGCTAATAAACTGAGCATGAATAAAACTAAGTTGGTTAATCAGGAGTTGAGAGATAAGGAGAAAGATGAGCAGATAGAAAGTATGAAGGTTATGATGATGGACCAACATGAACTTATCAAAAGGCTATTGAAGGAAGTGAATGAGCTCAAAGGTAAAGTTGGTGACACAAACCAACTATCACAAGAGGAGCTGGATGATCTTACTAACACATCAAAGTATTCGTTCCTAAAAGTGGGGAGGTCATCTGGTATGGGAGGAGAAGCAAGTACGGCTAGTGGTGGTGCAAGTGGAAGTGGTGTAGGAGGTGAAAAGGTTGTTGAGACAGAAGCAGAAAAGAGAGTAGATGAAGGAGGAGATGTGAGAGAGGAGCCTGTGATTGTTGAGGCTGAAGTTGTTGATTTAGGATTGGACATAGACACAGACTTGACTGGAGCTGAGGTGTTTAGAGAAGAACTAATAAAGGAAATAAAGAGGATATAGGGAAGAGACTGATTGATGAAGAGGAAGAATATGAGGAACAACTGATTGATTATTATTTAGAAGAAGGTGATGTGTTTGAGCTAAGCAAAGAAGACTGGTTTGTGAAAGAGAAGGAACCAGAAGAGATAACACCTCTATTTCAAAACATCAGTGAACCAAGCAAGAAGAAAAGTGATAAGAAAATAGTGACCTGGAAATACAATTCTGAATTGAAAATGTTTATGATCAAAAGGAGGGGTGGTGAAATTTCATATATGCGTAAAAGGAAGGCGTTCAAGACCTTGCCTAGATGGGATTTGAGGAGGTTAGCTGAAATTCCACTTTTGGATGCCCACCTGAGTGAACGTGCTATGTTGTTGGAAAAGGAGATTAAGGCGGGAATGAATGACAATTTTGAAGCTTTTGGGTATATGAAGACAAAAAGAAGGAGATCAAAGAAAGACCTGGATTGGGCCACTGGAAAGGGAAAGATTGTGTTTAAGCTGAAGCCAGCTAAAACTGTTAACAGAATAAGGGTGCCCAATCCACTTCCCCCTAGGCTACAAAATTTTGAAAAATGGTTTTATGATAACAATACCAGGGAAGCAGTCATTAGGTTGAAAGGTGGTGCTGAGTTCAAGCTATTTGACCCAATGGAAGTATTTTCCTTTTGTGATGAAGATCTTGTGATTCTATGTGAAAAACACATTAAGGCTGGAGCTGGAGCTGAAACGAGAAGAGAAGCTAGTTTGTTTATGAATGTAGCAAACAAAGCTCGAGGAGTAAGGGCAGAGGTCAGGGAACTTGCTGAGAAAGTATCCAAGGCTGACGAGTTAAGGATGAACATGCAGGATCTTACCAGACAATTTGCTAGAGCAAGTGCAAGAACTGAAGAGGAGAGTGCAGCAAGAGCAGAACCAGAAGTATCAGATCAGAAGAAGGTGCAAGAGAAGAACAAGAAGATTGAGAGTGAGGTCCAACCTAGGGGGAGAATTGATGATCAACATAGGTTGGACTCAATATAGTTGATAAGTTTATTTTGATTTTGTAATAGGTTAATTGTTAGTTTTATATTGTATTTAGTATTTCTTTGTAGTTTTGTATTCCAGCAAATCTACGGGCGAAACTATAGTTTCGCCCAGAGTCGGCTGATTCAGTTCACCCGGCGAATCTATAGTTCGCTGCCGGGTGAAACTAGTAGTTAGACAGGCAGTTTCGCTAGCAAAACTAGGTTTCTTATATATTGTTAGCTTTCTATCTTGTAAGCAACTTTTGGAAAAACCCTAATACAGAATATTTGTGTTGCAATTGTGTGTGTGTGGCTAGAAGTTCATTATCTATATCATTGAGCCTTTGTTATTGCAATTTATGGTTTATATTCATTGAATTTCATTATGTTATTGTGTTTATAAGTGTTGATTCAATCTAAAATCATTGTCAAGCATCAAGTGCACTGTTGAATCGATCTTTAGGACCAACAGATAATGGTGATGATGGTGGTTATGATGATGATGTGATGGAAATAGCTCATGATGATATACAAGAAGCTGAGCAAGTTACTGAAGAAGCTCGTGAAGAAAGACAATGTGCTGTAGATGAAACTGAGTCAGCTACTGAGGAAATTCATGAAGAAATTGATGAAAATATACAAGAGATTGATCAAGTTACTGAAGAAATTCATGATGATGATACTGAAGTTAATCAAAGTGAAGAAATTGTTGGAGATAGTCAAACTGTTAAGGAGATAGTGAGTATGATTGAAGAGATGGTAGTTACTAATGAACAGTTTGAGTTTAATGATAATGTTCAAGATTTTGAAGTTGTTGAAGCTGAGATTCACAATGAATTTGTGAATGAACCTCAACAAGAAGTTAATGTAACTGAAGAAGTTAATTTTTAGCAGACTATAGATGAGCTGAAAGAAGAGAATTCAAAGCAGTTGAAAGTGATTAAAGAATTAAAAGAAGCTAATGAGAAATTACAAGAAGAATTGAAAAAGAAAGATGAAGTGATTGAAGAGTTGATGAAAAGTAAAGAAGATAATGTTAAAACATTTGAAGTAATGATGAAAGACTATGATCTAATGGAGGAAAAGCTTAAGAAATTGAATGAAGAAAATGAAGTTATGAAAGAAGAATTGGAAAAGATGAAAGAAAAACAAAAGTCTTCGTCTCCAGTGTTGATGATTATTTCTGAGATAACTCCGATAGATGTTGAAAAAATCCCTAAAGTGGATAAAGGAAAAAGGAAAATAGATGATATTGATGTTTCAGTACTACCTAAATCATCATCCAAAGTTCAAAAGGTGATTGATGAACCTGCAAGAATAGATGAAGAGGATTCGGATATACAAGAAACAATATAGAGCCTTAGAAATTTTAGAAGGTGAATTTGATGATGATTGGTATAATGAAGTATTAGATGATGAAGATTTAGTAGAAGCTAATGTTGTTGAGCATTATTCACCAATTGATATAAGCCATGATGATATACCTGTGGATGTGGAAGAAAGGTATAATTATCTTATTAAAATGAAGTATAATAGAGTTCTTTTGGATGGCTTAACTATATCTCAAATTAATAAAGAGTTTGAGAAGTGTGTAGCTGCTGAATCCAGTGCACCAATTGATCCAGATGAGATTGTCGTGGAACACAGGGAGTGGAATCCATTGCAAGAGAGCACTAATATTGAAGAAATATCTACTTCTGAGTTGCATCATCCAAACCCTGATGATATGAATGTTACAGCACTCAGAATGTGGTTACAGTCTCGAAATTATCCATGAAAGAAACTTAATCGATTACAAGCTGAGTCATTGAGGAACTTAGTAAGAAGTTTCCAAGCCACTGAAAGACAAACAAACAAGATGATAGTGCTAGACATGGACAATCCTCAATACTTAGAAATCACGAAAAGAACGAGGATTCTGAAACCTCAGGAAATTCAGTCTATGGATATGAAGAGCACAGTGTATGAACGTAGAAAGGAGCTTATGAGAATGTTTCCAGAGACCGAAAGGCAAAGTTATCAAGTCTCTATGGAACAAAAGCAACTGTGGAACAAAGCACGTTCAGCAGGAGATCTAGTTCGTAATGTTTTGCAGAAAGGACAATCTATCCCTGAGCTACTAAATGCCATGATTGTTCCTGATACTACAAAAGAAGTGAAAATCATTGCATGGAAATATGATGAGGTCTTTGATGCATTTTTGATCAAAAGGGTAAATGCAATATGTGATGTTTATCATTTTTTCTCAAGTATTATAAAACTTCCTGTTCAAGATCTCAAAGAGTTGAATAATTTGCCATTGATTAATCCATCTAAAGCTAAGCGTGGAGAAAATTTTGTGCAATTGTTAAATAGAGGTATAATTCGGATGAGTTCATTTTTCAAACTCGGTGCGATCAGGAAGATAAGGAGTATTTTCAAACTCTAAAGAAGAAGAGAAAAGGAGTTGAGAAAGATATTGGAGAAGAAAAGTTCCTAGATGCATTCAGTGATCAATATTTTGAAAAAGTCACAAATCCAGGACTCAAAGTTATTGATGGAACACAACAATCAAAGCCAATCTTGAGGTGGTTTTATAATGCCGATACATTTGAGCTGAAGTTAGTACGTGATTTGAATGATTGGGATCATGATATGATTTCTTTATTTGGAGTTTTTGAGTTGAAGCTTTTACATCCCAGTTACATTTCATTCTTGTCTATACAGAAGTTTGAAAAAGTTGTTCCAGAAACGGCTGAGAATGATAAGAAGTATTTTCTGTCGATCATTAAAGTAATGAATGCTGCGATGGAAAGGATTTCATTAAGGAAAGCATTGGCGTATGCTAACATTATGAAGAAAGATATTAAAGATATTGAATTCATGAGGATATCTAGCAAAGGGGTTTTAGAATTTCATTGTAAAGATAACCCAAACCCAATAGAATTTTATGCTAACGTGGATATTGCAGGTCTATCAAAGGAAACTTTGGAAATCATAAACAAAATAGAGATAAAGACGAATTAAGCTAAACCGGAGCAAGGTATCTTAGCTAGCAAGTTTAAATCGGCTATTGCTAAAGCTCTGAGGGAACAAGAACTTTATAAAAAGAAGCCAGTATTCAAGATTAAAGAAGAGCCTGAAGACTTCTTTGATTTATGAAGTCTGAAGACAAAGAAAAAGCATGGAGAAAGAAGATAAAGACAAAGAATGAAGATTGAAGAAGATCGAAGATTGAAGATAGAAGATATGAAGACAGAAGATTGATTTTGAAGACCGAAGACAATGTCAATCTTAGGGGGAGTATTGTAGATGCTTCTTAAAGATTAACATTTAGTCTTTATGTGTCTTTTATAGTTTTTGTCATAGTATAGGGACTACTTTTGTAAATATGTTCCTTTTGTTTTCTTGATAGTATAAATAGCATAGATAAGGTATTGTGTAGGTAGACCTTAGACGAGATTTAGAGACTGATAGAGACTAGATCAGTGAACGACTTGTAACAGTTTTTACTTACATGTGTACTTTCTATGCTTACTAATCAATGAAAATCTATGAATTTTTTATTTTTTAAAATTTGAACATAACTGTTCATCTTCATCATACGCCTGAATAGTGATGAAGAATCTGTGTTGATTCTTCATCAGCCGTATGATGAAGATGAACAGTTATGTTCAAATTTAAAAAAAAAATACAAAAATTCATAGATTTTCATTGATTAGTAAGCATAGAAAGTACACGTATAAGTAAAAACAGTTACAAGTCATTCACTGATCTAGTCTCTATCAGTCTCTAAGTCTCATCTAAGGTCTACCAACACAATACCTTATCTATGCTATTTATACTATCAAGAAAGCAAAAGGAACATATTTATAAAAGTAGTCCCTATACTATGACAAAAACTATAAAAGACACATAAAGACTAAATGTTAATCTTTAAGAAGCATCTACATCACCTGCCAACTGAAAATGCATAAAAGTCAGTGTTGCTGAGTGAGTTCTAGCTTTAAAATATTAAAATACCTTGTTTAAATATATAAAATATATTTTTCATAAAATACTTCCTTTAACATAAAAACCCTTCTTTCGTACGTGATCACACATCATACGTACAACAAGATAATATTCATTATTGCCTTCATCATTCATTTCGTACTTTCTTTATTATCTTTCACTTTCATCCAGACCAATGTGCAATACCCCGAACATTATGCACGAAGCTGGTACTAGGCCTAAGGTCTATAAATAGACCCCGAACATTGTGCACGAAGCTGACCCAGTTACCTGGGGCAAGCACAAGGGTCCCGTCAATCTCAAAGATTGACCCCGAATGCATCCTCATGGGGTAGCTAACCCACACGCAGTTGAGCTGACAACCCATGGCTGTGAACCTCCTTTCATTTTGCTTGCAAGGCTTTTCGTTTGTTCTTTATGTTCCACTTTTCATTGCCATTAATCTTTCGCTTCATTCATGATAATGCTTACGCATACGAGTATAAACACACCACGTAAAGCCACATAATAATACGTAATATGGAACACAAGAACAGGCCATAAACATGTATGGAATAAACAAATACAACCATCAAATCAAACCAGGGTCAAACCCTCAAATTTCTATTTTCCCAAAATTTCAGAAATTTTTCCAAGTGTTCTAGGTTCATGAGAACTATATGGGCGCATGAACACTATGCAGGCGCATGAGCACTGCTTGGGCGCATGTGCCAACACTTAGGCAGCTGGGAACTAATCCTGGGCGCATGAGGTACTGTTCAGGCGCATGACTAACACTTAGGCGCCTGGAAATTTTCTGGGTGCATGAGGTACTGTTCAGGAGCACGAGCTTGGCACTTAGAATATTTGGCAAAAATGTCTTAGGCGCATGGATACTATTTGGGCACATGAACTACACTTGGGTTTTCTAAGTCAAATTTTCAGGCGTGTTAGTTAGACCAAAAGACATAATGAGAAACTCGCAGTGTCCATAACATGTGCGAAAAGCTGTCTTAGGGATATCCTGCTCCTTAACCTTCAACGGATGGTAACCAGATCGGAGATCTATTCGTGAGAACCAACTGGCACCTTGGAGCTGATCAAACAAGTCATCTATTCTGGGCAGGGGATATCGGTTCTTCACCGTTAACTTGTACAACTCTCGGTAGTCGATACACATCCTCATACTATCGTCCTTCTTCTTGACAAACAAGACCGGAGCACCCCAGGGAGAGATGCTCAGTCGAATGAACCCCTGTTGGTCCTCTCGATCGATATAACAATGCAATTGATTAATAAACACAAACAAATCCCACTGAAAACACAAATATCAATGATATTTGTGTAAAATATAGATCAAACACAATAAAATATTGATGAACAATGAAGAACACCTTAAGAACACTCAATAAACCCTTGTTTGATCTGAATTGATTGCTAAAGATATTACAAATGTGAAAAGACCCTCAATCAATGGCTCATTCAAGCTCTCCAATACTCTAATAACTCTAGCTATATATAGTCTATTGACAATTAGACTTAATGACAATTAGCCCCCTAGACTATCATTAAAACATGATAATTATGAAATTACAATTAAGAAACAAACTAGACAAATAAAGGTTAAATATATATTTTGTTGACAACAAAATATATATTAACTCTAAAACCCGTGTTCTTTGTATCTTCAACGACTCACTACTAATCTTCGTTCTGAACGTGTTGTCTTGACTTTTGCGTTGACTTTGACTTTAATGTTGACTTTTGTTGATTTTGACTGCGTTGATAATATTAGACTATTTTTCAGACCCAACAATACTCCCCCTTAGTCTATTATTATCAACGTCTTTCATCGTGATCAGCACCGATAAGTCAACTATGTAATGATCTTCAATCACCCCCTAGATTGATGATCTGGTATTGAAGATTTTTCATCTTTCAGGCCACCCTTTTTGTATACTCCCCATCTTCGTGTGCATTCTATGTGAATGATCAAGAACAACATTTCCAACTCTCTATTCTTGAGTGCTTCAGAAGATATAAGAGGAGGAATCCTAGCTCGGTATCTTCTGCAAACTTGAGGAACAGGTTCTCCGGTATGGTACTATTCTCAGCTGATGATCGGCCATCATTTAAAGCAAAAATCTGCAACACAATCACAATCACAACCACAATCTCGCAACTTCCTGTCAGATCACTTTAGTTAACAAATAAACCTGTGTTTATCCGTGTGTGCAATTTCCCGTGAAATGCATGTGAAAATAATAACATTTTAATAGAATAATATGGAAGACTTGAAAAATGATTTGAAATGAATATTTTCTTTTATTTTGTTTTATCATATTACACCAAGAACTAATTTGATCATGAGATCACATCCTCAAGATATACGAAAGCACAAAGATGTATTTGAACATCGACAAGTTAGTGAGATGAGTCTGGTCATAATTTTAAGTTTTTGAAAGCCAAAAAACAGTTAAAAAATGAATGTTGGTATATTTGTCCAATTTAAACCCATGCCTTATCCTTTTCAACAAGTGATCTGCAACTGATTTTTATCATGTTTTAGTTTTAATTAGAGAAGCTCAGGTGATTTGGTTCCCATAGACATCCGGCAAAGAACTTATCCCATCATCAGGGTATATTGAGTAATATGAATAACTCTACTTGATTTTCTTTTAAGTTTTCAACAATGATCTTAATTTAAGAATCATTGAGCCTTTATTTGGGGAATAGATGATGAGATCTCCAGGTCTCTACTTACGTATAACAGAGGAGATGATCATCTGAGCGTGCTGATGAGAGCTTCAGGTCTATAATCACGTATAACAGAGAAGATCATCACTCCGGGTCAATGCTTCCGCATAGCAGAGGAGATAAGCACAAAAAGGATTCTGAAGAGCTTACAAGAAGCATCAATTCAGAAGCAAGGGTGAGGGAATTTAGGAATTGAAGTAATCAAGGCAGAAGTCAGATACTCTCATCCCATTTTTGATGAGAATTATACCTTTGTGTAGGCCGAAATGTCAGGAGAATAATCCTTATCATCGAGTTCTAATGCTTTAGTTAGGCTACAGAATCAATGTTTACTTCATTTTCAGGCTGAGCCTACCAAGCATATCATATAATGAAACTGTCTTTTACAGATTTTAGAATATTAAGTGATACAAACATCTACATCAGTTACTATCATTTCTCACAAAGTACAAGTCATGCAAATAAGCATACCAAGAAGACATACTATCATTTCTCAGTCATCCCAAATCAAGTTCTTAGTTCCTGTGAAATTAATTTTTTATTCTCCCCCGAAATTTCTTTTTAACTGCCATGAAACAAAAAAAGAAAATTCCCTTTTTTTTAAGTATATAATAAACGGAATTGAAAAAAAAAAGAATTTTACTAAAGAAAGTCTTCCAAAAAGAGTTTCGCCCAGCAATGGCACACAGATGCTAGTTTCGCTGGATAGTTTCGCCCGAAACTAGTTGAACTTTCGTTCAGAGAACAATTTGGCAGCAATTTCGCTGGGATTGGCACACAAACACTATGAAATTTCGTTCAACACATGTACTTTCATTGGAACGAAGAAAGCAGATCCAAAAACCAAGACCAGCTTAGTTTCACTGAAGGAGCCCTAGTTTCGCCTGGTGAAACTATGTAGTTTCGCCTGGCTTCGCCTGGCGAAACTATGTAGTTTCGCTGATTGAAGCTGTAATTTCACTAGACGAGCTGTAAATTCGCCCAACGTATCTGGACAGCCTTTTTCAGCACAAAATCAGCTCAAACTCATCCAAATCTCAATGGATTTGAGATCTGATGATTCCTATAGCTTCGCACACCAAAATCGAGCAATCCTCGATCAATTTCCAAATCCAAAACACTCAGATCAGATTGAAAATGAATGGAACAGTGACTTAGAACTTGAAACCAAACAAAAATCAAATAATCAAGAGCACAATGGCTCTGATACCAATTTGTTGGTCCTCTCGATCGATGTTACAGTGCAATTGATTAATAAACACAAACAAATCCCACTGAAAACACAAATATCAATGATATTTGTGTAAACTATAAATCAAACACAATAAAATATTGATGAACACTGATGAGCAGCTTAAGAATACTCAATAAACCCTTGTTTGATCTGAATTGATTGCTAAAGATATTACAAATGTGAAAAGACCCTCAATCAATGGCTCATTCAAGCTTTCCAACACTCTAATAACTCTAGCTATATATAGTCTAATGACAATTAGACTTAATAACAATTAGCCCCCTAGACTATCATTAAAACATGATAATTATTAAATTACAATTAAGACACAAACTAGACAAACAAAAGATTAAATATATATTTTGTTGACAACAAAATATATATTAACTTTAAGACCCATGATTTGGTTCCCATAGACATCCGGCAAAGAACTTATCCCATCATCAGGGCATATTGAGCAATATGAATAACTCTGCTTGATTTTCTTTTAAGTTTTCAACAATGATCTTAATTTAAGAATCATTGTGCCTTTATTTGGGGAACAGATGATGAGAGCTCCAGGTCTATACTTACGTATAATAGAGGAGATGATCATCTGAGCGTGCTGATGAGAGCTTCAGGTCTATACTCACGTATAACAGAGAAGATCATACTCCAGGTCAATGCTTCCGCATAGCAGAGGAGATAAGCACGAAAAGGATTCTGAAGAGCTTACAAGAAGCATCAATTTAGAAGCAAGGGTGAGGGAATTTAGGAATCAAAGTAATCAAGGAAGAAGTCAGATACTCTCATACTATTTTTGACGAGACTTATACCTTTGTGTAGGACGAAATGTCAGGAGAATAATCCTTATCATCGAGTTCTAAAGCTTTATTTAGGTTACAGAATCACTGTTTACTTCTTTTTCAGGCTGAGCCTACCAAGCATATCATATAATAAAACTATCTTTTTCAGATTTTAGAATATTAAGTGATACAGACATCTACATCAGTTACTATCATTTCTCACAAAGTACAAGTCATGCAAATAAGCATACCAAGAAGACATACTATCATTTCTCAGTCATCCCAAATCAAGTTCTTAGTTCCCGTGAAATTTTTTATTCTCCCCCGAAATTTCTTTTTAACTGCCATGAAACAAAAAAAAGAAATTTCCCTTTTTTTTAAGTATAATAAACGGAATTGAAAAAAGAATTTTACTAAAGAAAGTCTTCCAAATTATACTAGAAAAACATGAGAAATGAAGTAACAAGAAAAATGCAGTGATTGGGAATGGTAGATAAGAATCCAAAATATGGATGAGATACCATAACCTGTTTGTTCCGCCTCAAATTTGAATTAGGAACAATCCCAGTCAGTAAACCAGATTACTGATAGGCCTCCTAAATTATTCCTGCACTCATAAACAAATTAGTTAGAGAGGGGGACCCAGGCCATCGTGGCCCTGGGAGTTCCTTTTTCATCAGTGTATGTAACCTGTTTAAGCGTACACTCTTTTGAAAAATCATTTATTTCTTTATCCTTTTCTTTTTGTTTGACTTTCCAAATTTGTTTCTGTTCAATTATTTTTGATTTAAAAGAATTTAATTTGTAAATCATTTTATGTTTAAGACCCGAAGTAAGAGATTTTAATTTTGAAACATTGGTCTTTTTCATCTTTGAATCATGTGAAACCGGCTTCACATGAGAAGGTTTGGATAGATTGTTCTTTATCCAACCATTCAAAGATATGTTCTTTTTTACCTTTTGAACCCAAGAAGCAACTTGTGTTATCTTTACCTCCCAAACCTTGCCTTTGAACCTGAGGGCACTTCTTTAGCACATGACCTTCTTTTCCACATCTAAAGCAAGCCTTGAAAGGCTTTTGGTTCTTTGTAGTCCCATGGTTAATAGGAGAGGGTGGAGCCTGCTTTGAGGTTGATGCAGCTTGTTGACAACCTTAAAGCTTCTTCTTTTGGATATCAGGAAATTGATCCTTTTGAGGCTTTGTCATTATGGATTTCGAACTGGGTTGTGATTTGATTTGTGATGTTCCGGGAGCTGAGATCTAAACATTCTTCTTAGAACCTTTTTGTATGACTGGTGACTTGTTAGACTTGGAAACAGATTTGTAAAGATCATGATGGGTAGCAGATGAAGATGGTGAGTGCTTCTGCTGAGTTTTGGAGGAACTGCTAATTTGTTTAGCAGTTGGAGATGAGATCCGTATAGGTCTTGATTCAACTGTTGGAAGATTTTGACACTTGATAACTTCAGGTGACTTGATGATCTCTGGTTCATCATCAGAACTTATCCAGTCCTGTATACACAAGTCAACTTCCAATAGATCTTGATTGATGACTCTTGTTGTGTCGGTTTGTGTTGTTGAGTTCTGATTGCTTGACGATTCCACAATTGTTCCTTCTTTGACAAACTTGACAGGAACAAAAGAAGGGATGTTACCTGTTTTGAATTTGTTAAAGAAGTTACGTGAAACAACTGATACTGGTTTTGAAGCATCAGAGTTGGAATTATCATTTTGCAGATCAAATCCTTGCTTGATGAGCCCCAAACCTACAGGAAAATCATATTCATCTCGAACCTCTTTGTAATTAACGCTGCTTAAACCTGCATGTAAACTATTTGTATCTGCAGCTTCAATTAAATCATTAGATAGATGAGGTAGAGGCATAGGAGAGTAACAGTAAGTGCTAGGAGGAGGATAAACATATGAAGTTTCACCACATCCCACTCCCATTTTGATTCCAGCTCCCCTTTGCTTAGAGAATAGTTCTTCCTTTTTCATCCCTGATATCGTCCATTTATCAAGTTTAGTTTTAAGCTTGCTAGTCTCAAATTCTGCTAATGTGACTCGTTCGCTCAAAACATTAATCTAGACATTCTTTTCGAAAAGATTTCTTTTTAAAAGATCATTTTCTTTTAAAGCTTCTCTTAGTTTAATAAAATATTTGGACTCATTGATTTTAAGTTTTTTGTTTATTCGTTTTAATTCTTTTTCATTTTCTAACAATAATCTGTTAGCTTTATAAACCCCGAATAAACGAATTTTGCAGGGAGGATAACACATGTCTTGAACTATCTCATAGGGGAGTCCCATAACTATCTTTTCAGCAGCTAGGGCTTTTTCACATTGACATACGGGAGTGTTCTTTTTGTATTCTTCCTCCTCAGTAGCTCTCTTCTTAGCTTCTTCAGCTTCACCTTCCTCTTGTTTTCCTTCATCATGAACTTCACTCCGACTTGTACAATCACCAACATCACCAAAACTCTCACCTTAAGTATCACACCTGAGTTCTTTGAAAGGATCAAAATCCTTAATTGAATCCTCATCACAATTTACCACCTCAGCCATCAATACATGGTTGACTTTTTCTTTAGTTTCTTTGATCTCAACACTTGAAGATACACCACCATACATGAATTGACTGTACTCTTTTCTTTTCATATCCAAATCAAATGACTTCAACTAGTTGATAACTTCAATGAGTTTGTAGTCAGCAAAATTTCTTTTGTGTTTTAACAACCTAACTTGTGGACTCCACTATGAAGGAAGAGAGTCCAAAAGTTTTATGACTTGTTCATGGTTTCCCAGCTGGTCATCATACTTTTTTTTTCATTGATGAAATGATCAGAGGCTAATTTCGTTGAACTTTCAATAATTTCACAGGCAAATTCGCTAGCAGTTTCTCTTCTAATTTCGCTGGTAATTTCTACAGCAGTTTCGCCCAGCAATGGCACACAGATGCTAGTTTTGCTGGATAGTTTAGCCCGACACTAGTTGAACTTTAGTTCAGAGAACAATTTGGCAGCAATTTCGCTGGGATTGGCACACAAACACTATGAACTTTCGTTCAACACATGTACTTTCGTTGGAATGAAGAAACCAGATCCAAAAACCAAGAGCAGCTTAGTTTTGCTGAAGGAGCCCTAGTTTCGCCAGGTGAAACTATATAGTTTCGGTGATTGAAGCTATAATTTTGCTGGACGAGCTGTAAATTCGCCCAACGTATCTGAACAGCCTTTTTCAGCACAAAATCAGCTCAAACTCATCCAAATCTTAATGAATTTGAGATCTGATGATTCCTAAAGCTTCCCACACTAAAATCGAGCAATCCTCAATCAATTTCCATATCCAAAACACCCAAATCAGTAAGCAAAATCGATGGAACAGTAACTAGTATTCAAAAAAATCCCAAAAACCAACTAATCAAGAGCACAATGGCCCTAATACCAAATTGTTGGTCATCTCAATCGATATAACAACGCAATTGATTAATAAACACAAACAAATCCCACTGAAAACACAAAATATCAATGATATTTGTGTAAAATATAGATCAAACACAATAAAATATTGATGAATAATGATGACCACCTTAAGAACACTCAATAAACCCTTGTTTGATCTGAATTGATTGCTAAAGATATTACAAATGTGAAAAGACCCTCAATCAATGGCTCATTCAAGCTTCAACACTATAATAACTCTAGCTACATATAGTCTAATGACAATTAGACTTAATGACATTTAGCCCCCTAGACTATCATTAAAACATGATAATTATGAAATTACAATTAAGACACAAACTTGACAAATATATATTAACTCTAAAACCCGTGTTCTTTGTATCTTCAACGACTCACTACTAATCTTCGTTCCGAACGTGTCGTCTTGACTTTTGCATTGACTTTGACTTTAATGTTGACTTTGTTGACTTTGACTGCGTTGGTAGTATTAGACTATTTTTTAGACCCAACAACCCCTTATCCATCAACTCCTGCAGTTGAACCATCAGTTCCTTCATCTCCGTCGGAGCCAATCGATATGGTGCTTTGGCAACGGGTTGAGCACCGGGTATCAAATCAATCTGAAACTTGATCTCGTAGTCCGGTGGTACACCTGGTAAATCTTCTGGGAACACGTTCGGCAAGTCACACACAACTGGTACATCAGACAATTGTGGTACTGACGCGTCCACATCCTACACATAAGCCAGGTAGGCACTACATCCGCGTTTCATGCACTTCCCTGCCACCGCCAACGAGATCACCTTAGGAACCGTTGTCACTCAATCACCGTAGACCGTCACCGAACTTCCATCGGGCGCAATTAATCGAATCATCTTCTTGTGACACATAATATTTGCCTCATAGGCTGCTGTTGGTCATCTCGATCGATATAACAATGCAATTGATTAATAAAAACAAACAAATCCCACTGAAAACACAAATATCAATGATATTTGTGTAAAATATAGATCAAACACAATAAAATATTGATGAACAATGATGAACACCTTAAGAACACTCAATAAACCCTTGTTTGATCTGAATTAATTGCTAAAGATATTACAAATGTGAAAAGACCCTCAATCAATGGCTCATTCAAGCTTCAACACTCTAATAACTCTAGCTATATATAGTTTAATGACAATTAGACTTAATGACATTTAGCCCCCTAGACTATGATTAAAACATGACAATTATGAAATTACAATTAAGACACAAACTAGACAAACAAAAGATTATATATATATTTTGTTGACAACAAAATATATATATTAACTCTAAGACCCGTGTTCTTTGTATCTTCAACGACTCACTACTAATCTTCGTTTCGAACGTGTCGTCTTGACTTTTGCGTTGACTTTGACTTTAATGTTGACTTTTGTTGACATTGACTACGTTGTAATATTAGACTATTTTTCAGACCCAACAACTGCTAACCAAGCCATCCCTAGAACTACATCAAATCCTCCTATGGGTATCACAAATAGTTTAGCAGAGAACCTATGGCCTTCTAATTCTATTTCACAATCTTCTATCATATCAGAAATTCTGATAGACTTACCAATAGCAGTTTCTACATCAAAGGGCTCATCAATATATCTACTACTAACAGGCAACTTAGCACAGAAAGCAGCAGAAATGAAACTCCTACTGCACCAGAATCAAATAATACAGAGGCACAAATTTGGTTTACTAGAAACATACCTGACATGACGTCAGGGTCCACTCTGGCCTACTCCCGGGTCATTGTGAAGGCTCTAGCACTTGCCCTCTGTCCTCCATCCTCCGTTTGCTTCTTCGCCCCAGAACACTCTGCTCATGGCTTCTTGCAATCCCTGCTTAAATAGCCCTCTTCTCCATAGTTATAACATCTTATAGCCACATATACTTTTGCCACGTAGCCGGGCTTGCCATATTTGAAGCAGACGTTCAATCCCAACCTGCATTCCCCAGTATGCTCCTTTCCATACTTAAAACACCTCTTCATCCCCGAGCCTGTCACAACCACCCGTCGGTCATCCACCCTTGACTTCTTATTATTTGGGGTGAAACCACCACGCCCAAACCGCTTCCCGCTCCAGTTCTTATCACCACCACCCTTCTTGTTTGCTTCCACCACAGTCTCCTCCCTCTCATCATACAACCTACTCGCCAGGTCTCCCATCGATCGAAAGGTACCCGGCCGGGCATCAATTAAATGCCTGCGGATATCCCCCGGTAACCCCTGAATGTACCTTTTGATTTTTTTTGATGCTGGCATCACCTGATCCGGCACCAGTCTCACTATTTCGTTGAACTTGGTGGTGTATTGCTGGTGGGTCATGGTTCCCGCCTCCAGCTATAGGAACTCTCTCTCAATCTTATCAAGCTCTCTGTGAGGACAGAACTCCTCGATTACCATCTTCTTTAACTCTCCCCATCTCATCTTCCCGATGGCTCTGCTGCCTTCCGCTTAGACAATATTGTCCCACTAACATAAAGCTGAGTCTACGAACGAGTGAGTGGAGAACTTCACCTTCTGGTCCTCCTTACGCTCGCTGATCTCTAGGACAGCCTCCATCTCTCTCACCCATTGGTGAGCAGCAGCAGCATTACCATTACCGTCGAAAGTTAGGGGATTGCATTGCTGGAATGCCCCGTAGCTGCACCCCTTCACGGTCTCCCGCACTACCACCTCCTCCTTATTACTAGAGGCTACCATCCTAGCGTTCAGTTCCTCCTCCTCACTATGATCTCCCTCGTTCTCCCTTCTCCCAGTTGTCTTCCTTCTCTCCTCCTCCTTCTTCTTCTTCTCATCCTTTCTCACAGCACGGATGACTTCGGTCACTACAGACGGTAGGATCGTCTACATGACTTGATGCACCTCCTCCACAACCGCCTCCTTTACTAAGGCTCTTAAATTAGCACTTTCATCCATACCCTCTAGATGATGAAGCCTAGGCTCAGCAGGAGCCATCTCTGCAGTTCTTGTCTTGTTCGTTGTGGCACGTGGCCCAGCACCACGACCACCTCGTACTCCTCCTCGGGAAGCTTTCGACGATCTACCACCAGCCATCCTCCAAACATTATAAGATTCAAACACCAATATGGCCATTTAAGGTAATAGCTCAGTTTATGTCAAGTATAGTAAGTCCCTAATTACAGTGGCCAGTTGTGATTAGCCACTTACTTTACTCTTCATTCCCCAAGCATTTCCTATCCTGACTACATCAGTACTCAAATCTACTAAGAGCACATAAATCAGATAACACACGTACATAATACCAGTTATTATTTAAGAAAAGAATTACCAGATGGCATGTAGCTACTTGGGCTGGCATCCCTCCATTCGGTCCCATTCTCAGTTTAAGTTTTGGTTTTGAAAATATTTTACCCATTTCTCTTAAACTTTGGCTCTGATACCAATTTGTAAGGCCCCATTCCCAGAAACCTCACAGTTGGTCAACCACAACATTAATTACATAAAATTTTGTACATTTAATTAAAACATCGCAGCGGATTAGATTACCAAAAACTATTCATTGCATTAATGTTGCCAAATAATACATCAATGTATAATAGGAGTTACAAAAGAAACGTTTAGTTGCATTACGAAACAACATAATTATCATGCACGAATGGATGCCAGTCTTGCCCGCCAAGTAGCTGTCCCCCGCGTGCCATCCTTAGCGATGAGTTACCTACCAACTGAAAATGCATAAAAGTTAGCATTGCTGAGTGAGTTCTAGCTTTAAAATATTAAAATACCTTGTTTAAATATATAAAATATCTTTTTCTTAAAATACTTTCTTTAATATAAAAACCCTTCTTCCGTACGTGATCACACATCATACGTACAAGAAGATAATATTCATTATTGCTTTCATTATTCATTTCGTACTTTCTTTATTATCTTTCACTTTCACCCAGACCAATGTACAATACCCCGAACATTGTGCACGAAGCTGGTACTGGGCCTGAGGTCTATAAATAGACCCCGAACATTGTGCACAAAGCTGACACAATTACCTGGGGCAAGCACAAGGGTCCCGTCAATCTCAAAGATTCACCCCGCATGCATCCTCATGGGGTAGCTAACCCACACGCAGTTGAGCTGACAACCCGCGGCTGTGAACCTCCTTTCATTTTGCTTGCAAGACTTTTCGTTCATTCTTTATGTTCCACTTTTCATTTCCATTAATCTTTGGCTTCATTTATGATAATACTTTACGCTACGAGTATAAACAAACCACGTAAAGCCACATAATAATATGTAATATGCAACACAAGAACAAGCCATAAACATGCATGGAATAAACAAATACAACCATCAAATCAAACTAGGGTCAAACCCTAAACTTTCTATTTTCCCAAAATTTCAGAAATTTTTCTAAGTGTTCTAGGCGCATGAGAACTATATGGGCGCATGAACACTATGCAGGCGCATGAGCACTGCTTGGGCGCATGTGCCAACACTTAGGTGCCTGGGAACCAATCCTGGGCGCATGAGGTACTGTTCAGGCGCATGACTAACACTTAGGAGCCTGGAAATTTTCTTGGCGCATGAGGTACTATTCAGGCGCACTAGCTTGGAACTTAGAATATTTGGCAAAAATGTCTTAAGCGCATGGATACTATTTGGGCACATGAACTACACTTGTGTTTTCTAAGTCAAATTTTCAGGCGTATGGGTACTATTTGGGCCCATGGCCAACGGTTATGCATATTTCTAAATCATTTTTAGACCCAATCTGCATTCTAACATGTTTACAACTTAAACCTAGCATTCTAAACATAAAAAACAATGTTTCAACCATAAAACATAAACATTCAATCATACGTACATAGGGGTTCATACATATACCATTATAAACATTTTAACATGTATTTTTTCAGCCCCAAAAAGTTTAAAAACACAAAACTAAGGATCTAGAACTCACCAATTGCAGCCTTCAAGTAAAACTCCATCGAATTTGAGGGTTCAAAGAGTTCAAACACCTAAAACACAATAAAACACACACAACCGAGCACCGAGAACACATAAATATCGGTTCTAAGGTCGAAAACCCAACAAAACCAAACCAAAAACACAAAGAAACACTTACCAAGAGCAAAACACAGCTTCAACTTCTTGCAACCGAGAGAGAACTTCAGTTTCTTCTTCTTCTTCTTCCTTTTTCAGTTGAAAAGCAGAAGTGGAAAGCATGTAATGGGCGGCCATACCCATTTAAACATAAAATAATAGTGTTTTGTACTTTTTACACTTTGGCCCCCTCTACTTGTGCTCCTTTTCCTTTCTTTTAAGATAATTTTCTTTTTCCTTTCTTTTTATTTAAATTTTCGAGTGTTACAACACGTCATCCACCCGTCCATAAAAACTTTCCCCCCCGCTCCAATTGATGTGTTTTCCTTGGATATCCCTCAGATTTTCGAGGATATCGGTGTCTTGATCTTACAACAGGGAAGGTCATCCTATCACTACATGTCTCTTTTGATGAGTCTTCTTTTTCCTTCTCAAACCCCACTATTACCACCTCCCATGACTATTCTATTTTTGACCCGACTCTATCACCTCTTATCTTCCAACCAAACCCTACCACCTCAACTACCACATCCCCTCATCAACCACCACCATCCCCGCCCCAAACCACCATACCAACCACAAGCCCTCCCCCACCTTACCCCCACATACCCTCTCACATGCTCCTATTGCACCAAACCACCCACCACTCACCCCGCAAGCAACCAACCACCGCTCTCCCCATTCGTCGCACCCATACTTGTTGCGACCAACCCACCTCCAGCCCCAAATCCATCACCCCCAGCACCCTATGACCACCCGCGCTAAATCGAGGGTTGTCAATCCTCGCATTTCCTTTAACCTTCATGCTCAAATAGACACCACTCTATCACCCATACCCAGATCCCACCTCAAAGCCTTGGTTGATCCACATTGGCATGCAGCAATGACAGACGAGTTTAGAGCTTTAATAGACAATAACACATGCGTTCTCGTCCCTCGGCCTCCGGACACCAACATCATCCGGTGTATGTGGCTTTTCCGGTACAAGTTCAACACTGACGACTCATTACAATATTACAAAGCTCGATTAGTTGTGTAAGAGTATACATAGAGGCTGATGCAACCAAAGAGTTCTCAGCATGCATATGTGAAGTACAAGGAAAGTTACTTCGGAAGATTTGATACAACTCAATGAAATTTACTAAGTATCAAATCTTCCGAAGCCAAAAGACCAATTCTTCCTAAGCCAAAGATGAAGTCTTTAGAAGCATCAAGACAAAGTCTTCCGAAGCCAAGAGACTGATTTCTTCTAAAGACAGAGAAGACATGCTTTCACTGACTTACTTTTGACAAAAGCTGATGTCACACCCTCAAAATCCGCGTGCGGGGTTTTACCGCGAGGCACGTGACATACCAGGATCTCAGTCATTAGTTACTCAGAACGACTCTATATGTACAAACATTCAAAATCAAAGTTTAACTTTAAATACTGCGAAAGCGTTAAATAAACCAGAAAAACCAAAACAATGTAACATGATTTAAAATGCGCAAACAAACGCGCCTAAGTATTATGCAAAACCAAAGTATAATGTTTAAACAAACATAATTCCAAAAAAAACATTGTTTCATAACATGCTGACAACACCATGATGTTGACCCATTTAATGTGCTCCTAGGCAATGGTAACCTCAACCTGAGAATAGCATACTAAAGAGTCAACACAACGGTTGGTGAGTTCAAGAGTTTGCATTAAACATAAATCAATAATAGTTGCATAATATAAGAAATGTATTGTAATAGATAGCTAGTCTATAAACAAATAGTAATAATCATAGTGATTTCGTGATTGAAGCTGACTGTGTTATGTTTGTTGCCTCCTGCCATGACATACCAGGTCATGACAATGTTCGTTAGGACGAATTTGCACCCTTTTTACCTCGAGTTGCACAGGTGGGGCTCGTCAGACCCAGTAGTACTACCCAAGATTTCCCGCTACTCATCATTATTAACAATCCGAAAGTGTGAGGACTTTCATGGTATTCAACACTATATCATACTATACACAACTCATATAAAGTAAGCGTTTGTAAAACCAGTACGCTATCTTCCCCAAAAAAAAGAGTGGGGCATGAACTCACCTGATGCACGTAAGAAATTACTTAAGGCTTAACTTGATAAGAAAGAGTGGATAGACAACCCTCAGAGGTCACCTAGAACACATGAGTACATAAGTACGTGTACACAGAATCATAATGAAACCCTAAGTGCTCTACAACCCAAAGAACTCAAGGTTTTAGAAAGACAAGACACATTTGACCCAGTTGACCCGTTGTTGACATTATAGGTGAAATTCCATTCAAACAAGCATAACAGTACATCACACATGATTTACATACAAACTGATCACATATGACACTTTATTAATCACATGTTCTAACTAGATCATCATACAACCAGATATCATACAAGTCATGCGAATCTCAAACAATTATCATGCTCAACATAGTTACAACACAACCAATGCATCATACATAGAATCAAATCATGCACAGCATGCCATGTGAAGCCACTCATGACTTCACACCCTAAACCCTGCCAATCCTACTAAGTAGGGGCCTCAGATTCGCTCACGTGTATGATGATCATCAACATACCATTGAACAAAAATCATGTCATCCAAAATATTCAATCATGATCAACCACAAACCAACAATAGTCCTAACATACCCATGTGACCCATTACCGTGAATTCCAACAAACAGGCCAAATCAGATAACTAACCAACTAACATTCATACAATCCAAACAATACATTCTACCATCTTAGAAATCATCCATGAACATGCTAACATGATCCTAATGTGTAACAACTGACCTCTAGGTCATAATTCTAACCTTTAACCTCCTACATCATTATCCATACAATTAATATTAAAGTTAATATCATTATTATTGTTAGTAGTAGTGTTATTATTGTTACTGCTACTATGGTCATTCTTATTATTTTATGTGCTATTTTAGATGATTTAGCTAAGTCTAGCCTTAGCATAGAATAACTTCATGTTTCGGGAAAGTTAGTTAGTCACCCTTGCAATTAAATCTTAATTGAAACAATTAAAATGTGTATATACACACATAAATTCACGGTTGAAAACACACATATGCTTGCTCAATGCATAATAACTAACTAGAGTTTACCATCTAAAATACTACACTACACTACAAAATAACACTACATAATAACAATTTCTATTAAAATTTAAATTAAAACACACCCCCACTAAACTTCAATCGGCCACCCCCCCCCTCTCCACCAATCCCTTTCCCTCTACTCCACTTGACTTACCATCACACCCTCCTCCACTCTCCATTCAAGCAATTATATTCAACTACACTCACACACTCTTCCTTCTCTCTTCTCTCTCGGTTTCTCCAGCTGAAACACACTCAAACACACCACAAATTCTCTCCATTTCAGCCATAATCATCAAAGAACATCATCAAACATCATCGGTCAAGCATCAAAGTAGCAAGAGGGTGTTATCTTGTGAGCTTTTGATACACGATTTCATCAAATTTGACTTCTCCAGCCCTTGTTCAAAGCTTTCCAAATCATTTTATCTCTCTACACTCTCCAAATCATGAACCACAAAGAGTAAGCTTCATCTTACCCGAAACAAGCTATGTCATGTGTTATTCTTTTTCTTATCCACCAAAAACCTTACTTTCTTTGTTCTAAGAGAAGCCACTGCTATCACCTTGTTCTTTAGGAGCTTCTAACATCCTTGAAGGTATCTGACTCGATATGTTAGTGATTCTATGGGTGGAACTCGATTTACACCATGAAAACCCTCTTTTTGGGTGATTTTTGCACCATCTAACTTTCACATCTTGTAACCCTCCAAAGTAAAGCTTGTAACCTGCTCAAAAATAGTTTTCTAACCTTTTAATAACCTGTTTTTAAAGTTACAAAAGGATTTAGTAATGTATAAGCACGATCTATAATGTTTTAGACAAGTGTAATGGGTTTAAATGGTGAAATCACTTATCTACAACTTGTTCTTGGGTTGTATGTTAAAACCATGAGTTAGATTTATTATTTCAGTAGTTTTTGGGTGTTATTAATCATATGAGGTGATGTTAATGGCTGAAAAATAGTAAAAGTATGAATTGTCGACATGTTGAGCTTATTTTAGGACCCGAAAGGTGGTAAATGACCATAAAAGTATGAGAAATTAGAGTATACCCATGTTAAAAAGAATTCAAGGCTCTAAAAGGGTTAAAAAGTGATATAGATCGGATTTGTTGACTAAATGGTCAAAAGACAATTTAAATGGAATTTTTAGCTAAAAACGGGCCCTAAACGGGTAACTTTTGGAAGGAATCTTGAAAATAAAAGGATAAACCAAAAATCTAGGTAAATGATATTATTTTAGTAATTTGAGACCTCTAAAACTTGAATTTGATGGAAAATTTGGTCTAACACCTTTTGAACGTTCGGTTTCAGGTGAAAACGCGTTTTAACGAGTTAAACTTAAAAATGAGACTTTTAACAAAAAGGGCTTGAAAATACATTCTTGACAGATTATAAAGCTTGTTAAAAGTCCTTAAAATAATATTTAAAGTTTTAAGACATAAAACTATAAGATTCAATGCTTAACCGTTAAAAAACCTTCGGTTTTACCGTAACCGGTAACTTAAAACATATGTTCACCAACTCAAATTTAAAATATGGAAAATTTCAGAGTTTAACTTATTAATAATGTAATATTTAACTCCAAAAGTCGGTTATGGGGTCATGAAGGTCATTAAATGTAAAGAAGCAAACTTTAGGGTAGAAAATGTATATTCTAAAACTTGAAGGACTAAACTGTAAAGTCTGCCAAACTTCAATAAACTGACCCCTTGGACTGGTAATCACTTGATAAACTTAATCTAACTTATGTCAATGACCTAATAGTGTAAAAACATAAATTCCCCTTAAGAAACCCTAGCTTTCTATAAAAGGAAACTTTTAAATGCAAACCTTAGCAAATATAAGCTAGTTGAACATTTAACTTCTTAACACACTTTGTCCACCTCGTGTGACCTTAGAACTAGTGGCTTATCACTTAATCTTGATGGTAGGGTGCAAGACTTGAAACTTTTCCAGTACTCAAAGAACCCGTTGCTTGAAACTTAAGGTGAATTCTAGTGTTCCCTTTTTACTACTGTTTATGGGATGAAGCATGCTCTGTTTAAACTGAACTATTTCTGTGCTATATTATGATGCTATATGTTGTGGAAATGTTAGAACCTTCTTTTACTTTTATCACGATCATTAATTCTTGTATGAACCACTTGTTTTATATAGGTAGATCTACTTGGGGAATCCCCCACACACAGTGCCTTCCTTGATGAACGGGAAGGGTACCACACTGAGATCCTGCGGGGTCATTTGTGTCATGTGACAGGTTTTTGTAAGGTACTAGGGTGAACCATCCGGCAGGTATGGTCCACTGTTTGAGTCTCAGTTCTTCCTTCGGGATTAACCGGTATAACATAACTTTTGAAGAGGCTAGCCGGGACTGAGTGCAGGGTTGATTGTGATCCCCACAATAATGAAACTATGACTTTTAAATCAAATGTGGATTTTATTAAATCCTTTTGTGTTAAACTTTAAGCACTTGAATTCACCAACTTTTTAGTTGACAAATATTTCTTTGAGCATGTTTCAGGTAACCCGTGATGAAGGTCTGGCTTTTGTAGAAGACTTATGATGACCTAGCATTATGACCCATGGAATTTGCTTTGATTAGTTTTAAAACATTTGGAACAAGTTAAATTTGGTTATCATGGAACAATTTGTATTGTTGAATTTATGTACTTGTATTTGGGGCTAGGCCTACTTCTGGCCCGGTGTCTTTTAAAATATAATGCCATGTGATGTTCTCTCCTTTTGTGCTCTTATGATGGTTTGTTTCCACTGCCATATGTTGTTGCTAGTCTGTGGCGTCCCACCCTACCTGGGCCTGGGGTGTGACAGATTTGTATTAGAGCCAAAGGTTGTAGAGAAGTCGGGAATACCATAGTAGACCCTAGGCTACAACCCTAATACCTTAGGACCGTCCTTATGGGAAAGTGTTGGGATGATCGGGTTGGGTAAATTGATGATTACACTTGATCAACATAATCATGAATTTACCGGACGCGTAAATTCCCGCATGGACCTTTAGGTAATGATTGGACCTTTTTTGTTTGAGATTTATGATTTCTAAAACTTACTTTGAGTGGTCTAAAGGTTTTTCCTAAAACGAACTACTTTACTTGTTATTATATGAAGAGACTACTGATTTCTGATACTATTGCTTTCTGATACCTCTGGTTATTGGTACTGTTGGGATATCTGATACTATTGCCATCACTACTACTATAAGTACTATTATTATTATAATCATGAGCTATGAGAAACCAAATTACTCATGATATTTCTTCCAGGAAATCAAAGCTATGGCCGACAAAGGAAAGGCGCCTGCATACCCAACTGACGGTACTGCACCAACTGGGAGCCTCAAGAAAGCGACACTGCGGATGGAGTATGAAGAATACTTAAGGAGATGCGGGCATCCTGGCTGGATATCCGTTACATCTGACGACACTAAGCCATTGAAGGACTCTTCCTCGACATCCCCCTCCAGGAGCCGAACGCGCTCCCATTCACCGCATGTCGCAGCTCCCACTCACTCACCTATCCCACCTATCGGGGATAGGGGTGCACGTGTTATCACCCGTCCATGCAAAAGTACTAGGCCAGGACCCTCAGTCTCCTTTAGGATGCCACCTCCTCCTCCACCACCTGTTAGGACTTCGACACCTGCACCACCGCTATTTGACCCGCTCCGACACCACCCACATGATGAGCACTTGATGCCACCGAGGCACAACATGTATGATGGCCCTAGTGTGCTAGCTGGTGACCGGTACTCCCAGTCTCTCCGCCAGGCAAGCGACGTAGGTCCCTCTGATGCTGCACTGGACGAGATTTTGAAGACCGTCCGTCGTCACGAGCTGACACTCCAACAAGCCACTCGGACCTCTTAGTTCGCCCAGTTTCAGGCCATGATGGCTTCATATGGGGTCCAACGGTTAGAGCAAGAGCAAAGGAAGAAAAACTCAGGGTGGCTAAAGAAGAAGTGGATGTGAGAGCATAGAGAAGAAGTGGGGTTGTCTGTCATCTAGACAGTTGAAGGAAATAATTTTTATTATTATCAGATACTATTATTATTTATTATAGGGGTGATGGCACCTTCCAACTTGTGAGACTATAACTCTGATGCATTTATGTTTTGCTGATACTATTAACCCTATCGATTTGTGAAACTACTTCTATGATGCTAGTTCCACAGGGTAATTTGTATTGATTTGCAATATGTTATGTCACGTGTTGGGAATTTTGTCTTGCGTCCTTTCTAGGTTGAATTGCCCTAAATTAAGTTAATGGAACATATTTAGAGGTATATAGTGGCGTGTATATTACACTCCCTCCTATTAGGACGCGGTGTGTTAGGATAAGTGATGCATGGACTACATGAAACCAATTATGAGATGCTAAACGAATTTATCTATGATGCTACCAGAATGCCGACCAGACAAGGAACCCGTATTGGAAGACAAGGAGCTACTAGAGGTCGTCGTGAGGGAGCTAGACAGACCAGAAACCAACCCCCTACTCCACCAGGAACTCCTCGTGGAGAGAATGCCAATCAGGGGAATGATGAGAGAATTGCCAACCTCGTAGCACAACAAATTGCTAACGCCATTCCGACCATCATTGCTCAGATCAATGCGGACCGGAGCAACCCCGGTGGTAATGATGGATTCGGGAACGATGAGGGCAATAATGAGGAAGCTGAAGCATTAAGGAATGGATGCTCCTACAGAACCTTCATGGCGTGCAAGCCAAAGGATTTCTATGGCACCGAGGGTGCGATAGAGACGTACCGATGGATTGATGAAATGGAAGCCGTCTTAGATATCAGCGAATGTAAGATGGAACACATGGTGAGGTTTGCTTCCCAATCACTCAAGGGATCAGCACTGGAATGGTGGAAGGCTGTTACTCAGCCCCGGGGAAGAAACGCTGCTAACCGAATGAGTTGGACCGAATTCAGGGAGTTGATAACCAACAAATACTGCCCAATCAATCAACTAGAGAAGCTGGAGTCTGAATTTCTGAGCCTGGAGATGAAAGGTCCTAATTACACAGAGTACATCAACCGCTTCTTAGCCCTATCTCGACTAGTGCCACACCTGGTGACACTGGAATCCAAGGGCGTAGCATGTTTCATTTGGGGACTACATCCTAAAGTCAGGGCTATGGTTCGATCCTCCAGGCCCTCAACCCTTCAAGCTGCGGTTGACTTCACCAGTAGTTTGACTGATGATTTAGTCAGGGCTGGATGGACTGAACAAACCAGGGCTGACGAAACGAGGAAGCCGATGGGTGAGAAGAGAAAGTGGTTTGATGTGAAGAATGCAATTGGTAGCAGTAGTGGGTCAAGCAAGAAGGGTTTTGAAGGTATGAGACATGATGACCAGGGTGGAAGGACTCGGAAGCTATACTCAGGTACAAGCCCATTTTGCAACAAGTGCAAACTGCATCATCAAGGGGAGTGCAACCCGATGCCCTGCTTCCGATGCAAATGACCAGGTTATTTAATTAAGGATTGTACGTATGCGCCATGTAAACAATGCTACGAGTGTGGAGATCCAGGGCACATGAGGAATAAGTGTCCTAAGCTAGGGAGAGATAAGGACGTCAGACCCAACAAGCCCAAGGGATGAGCATTCGTGATGGATCCAGCCGGTGCTTGTAAGGAACCTGATGTGGTCAATGGTACGTTCCTTATAAACAACTATCCTGCTACCATTTTATTTGATACTGGAGCAACTGCTAGTTTTGTCTCTCGTACTTTTAGGCCTTTGATTGACTTGAGTGCATATGTCCTGACCGATCATAGAATTAGCTGACGGTAACATCTTAGAAACTAATGAAGTCATCAAGGATTGCTTAATGAATCTAGAAGGAAGTAAATTTAAGATAAACCTGATGCCTATTAATCTAGGAGGATTCGATGTGGTTGTTGGTATGGATTGGCTGGCTAGGCATAGATTCGAAATCATGTTTGATGAACGCCTACTTAAGATACCATTGAACGATGGGAAGGTGTTAGTTTTTCATGGTGAAAGAAGTAACACACTATATCCTATGATATCCCATTTAAAGGCGACCAAGAGTCTCATGAAGGGATGCCAAGCTTTCATAGTCTATGTAATGAAAGCCAAAGAGGAAAAGAAGATTGAGGATTTACCAGTGGTTTCTGAATATTTGGAAGTATTTCCCGAAGACCTTTCGGGACTCCCTCCGACTCGTCAGGTTGAGTTCCAAATAGATCTATTGTCTGGTGCTGCACCAGTAGCCAAGGCACCGTACTGACTTGCCCCTCCCGAGATGAAAGAACTAATGCTACAAATCCAAGAGCTACTCGACAAGGGGTTTATACGACCGAGTGTTTCTCCATGGGGTGCCCCAGTACTATTTATGAAGAAGAAGGATGGAACCTACGTATGTGTATTGATTACCGGGAACTAAACAAGCTGCCAATAAAGAATCGTTACCCTCTTCTGAGAATCGATGACCTATTCGATCAACTGCAGGGGGCAAGCTATTTTTCCAAAATAGATTTAAGATCGGGGTACCATCAGCTGAAGATAAGAGAGGAAGACATACCCAAGACAGCCTTTAGAACTACATATGGACATTATGAGTACCTGGTCATGCCCTTTGGACTAACTAACGCACCAGCAGCATTTATGGATCTCATGAACCGAGTGTGTCGCCCATATCTAGATAAATTCATGATTGTGTTTATCGACGATATCCTGATCTACTCCCGTAGTAAGGAAGAGCACGAGAGGCACCTTAGGCTGATTCTTGAGTTACTCAAGAATGAGCAACTATATGCCAAATTCTCCAAATGCGAATTTTGGATACGAGAGATCCAATTTCTAGGGCACGTCGTAAATAAAGACGGAATTCAAGTGGACCCTTCTAAGATTGAGGCTGTTAAGAACTGGAAAATTTCAGAAACTCCTACCGAGATAAGGCAATTCCTTGGATTGGCCAGATACTTTAGAAGGTTTATCATAGACTTCTCGCGTATTGTGCAGCCGTTAACTGCTTTGACTAAGAAGAATACAGCTTTTGTGTGGGAACAAGAGCAGAATGAAGCATTCAAAACACTCAAGGAAAAACTGCGTAGTGCACCTATCCTCGCCCTCCCAGAAGGAGTTGAAGATTTCGTAGTCTATTATGACACCTCGCGTCAGGGACTAGGATGCGTGCTAATGCAGCGCAACAAGGTAATTGCTTATGCATCAAGACTGATGAACGTTCATGAGAATAACTACACAACGCATGATCTAGAATTGGGTGCCGTTGTGTTTGCACTCAAAATGTGGAGGCATTATCTCTATGGCACAAAGTGCATTATCTACACTAACCATAGAATTTTTCAACACATTCTTGACCAGAAGATGCTAAACATGCATCAGAGAAGATGGGTTGACCTACTGAATGATTACGAATGCGAGATTCGCTACCATCCCGGCAAGGCCAATGTAGTGGCAGATGCCTTGAGCAGGAAAGAAAGAGAAAAACCCCTCTGTGTCCGTGCATTAAGGATGAGTGTGTATATCGACCTCATCGCGAAACTAAAAGAAGCACAAGGCAAAGCGCTAAAGGAAGATAACTTAGCAGAGGAATCGTTAACAAGAATGGAGAAGTGATTTGAGATGAGTAACGATGGTATATATAAACATGAAGGGAGAACGTGGGTACCAAAGTACGGGGGAATTAGAGAGGTGATCCTAGATGAAGCCTACAAATCTAGGTACTTGGTTCACCCCGGAAGCGACAAAACGTACCAAGATCTAAAGGCACTTTTCTGGTGGCCTGGAATCAAGAAATCAATCACCATTTATATTGTGAAGTGTCTGACGTGCACCTTGGTAAAGGCTGAAAATCAAACACCGTCAGGGATGTTACAACAGCCAGAAATTCCAGGATGGAAATGGGATAACGTCATGATGGATTTTGTTACAAAGTTACCTAGAACTTTCAGAGGTCATGATGCTATCTGGGTAATAGTGGATCGGTTAACTAAATCAGCTCACTTCTTGCCGATTAGAGAAGACTACAACCTGACAAAGCTGGCCCAACTGTACATCGATGAAATAGTAACCAGGCATGGGGTGCCACTATCAATCATCTCTGACTGATAGTCGTTTCACTTCTCGTTTCTGGAAGTCACTCCAGCAGGCTCTAGGAACCCGTCTGGATTTAAGCACTGCATACCACCCACAAACTGACGGTCAGAGTGAAAGAACCATCCAAACCTTGGAAGATATGCTAAGGGCTTGTGTGATTGACTTTGGTGGGAACTGGGATAACCATCTTCCTCTAGAGTTCTCCTATAATAATAAAACCAACTTTGTATGAGGCCCTATATGGCAGGAAATGCCGATCACCGTTGAGTTGGAATGAGATCGGTGATAGCCAATTAATGGGACCCGACATCGTGATGGAGACCACCGACAAAATATTTAAAATCAAGGAGCGTTTAAGAGCAGCCAGAGACCGTCAGAAGAAATATGCTGACAGAAGGCGAAAACCTTTAGAATTTCAAGTGGGTGACAGAGTAATGCTAAAAGTAGCACCATGGAAGGGAACTGTGAGGATTGGAAAGAAAGGAAAGCTAAACCCGAGATACATAGGACCATTTGAGATACTAGCAAGAATTGGCCCCGTGGCGTATAAATTAAAGCTACCTCAAGAGTTAAGTTACATACATGACACCTTCCATGTGTCAAATTTGGAGAAGTGAATGGTAGAAAAGACCATGGAGTTACCTTTGAAAGAAGTGAGGATTAATGACAAGTTGAACTTCGTGGAAGAGCCTATAGAGATCACCAACTGGCTGGTCAAGAAACTCAGGCGAAGTCACATACCTAAGGTCAAGGTAAGATGGAATTCTAAGCGAGGACCTGAATTCACTTGGGAGCAAGAAGATGAGATGAGAAAGAGTTATCCGCACCTCTTCAAACCCACTTGTTCTGGAGTTCATCGAAGCTACAAAATTTCGGGACGAAATTTCCTAAACGGTGGGAGAATGTAACAACCGACCTCTAGGTCATAATTCTAACCTTTAACCTCCTGCATCATTATCCATACAATTAATATTAATGTTAATATCATTATTATTATTAGTAGTAGTGTTATTATTGTTACTGCTACTATGGTCATTCTTATTATTTAATGTGCTATTTGAGATGATTTAGCTAAGTGTAGCCTTAGCATAGAATAACTTTGTGTTCCGGGAAAGTCAGTTAGTCACCCTTGCAATTAAATCTTAATTGAAAAAATTAAAATGTGTGTATACACACATAAATTCATTGTTGAAAACACACATATGCATGCTCAATGCATAATAACTAACTAGAGTTTACCATCTAAAATACTACACTGCACTACAAAATAAAACTACATAATAACAATTTCTATTAAAATTTAAATTAAAACACACCCCCACTAAACTCCAATCGGCCGCCCCCCTCTCCACCAATCCCTTTCCCTCTACTCCACTTGAGTTACCACCACACCCTCCTCCACTCTCCATTCATGCAATTTTATTTAACTACACTCACACACTCTACCTTCTCTCTTCTCTCTCGGTTTCTCCAGCTTAAACACACTCAAACATACCACAAATTCTCTCTATTTCAGCCATAATCATCGAAGAACATCATCAAACATCATCGGTCAAGCATCAAACTAGCAAGAGGGTGTTACCTTGTGAGCTTTTGATACACGGTTTCATCAAGTTCGACTTCTCCAGCCCTTGTTTGAAGCTTTCCAGATCATTTGCTCTCTCTACACTCTCCAAATCATGATCCATACAAAGAGTAAGCTTCATCTTACCCGAAACAAGCTATGTCATGTGTTATTCTTTCTCTTATCCACCAAAAACCTTACTTTCTTTAGGGTAGAAAATGTAAATTCTGAAACTTGAAGGACTAAACTGTAAACTCTGCCAAATTTCAATAAACCGACCCCCTTGGACTGGTAATCACTTGATAAACTTAATCTAACTTGTGTCAATGACCTAATAGTGTAAAAACATGAATTCTCCTTAAGAAACCCTAGCTTTCTATAAAAGGAAACTTTTAAATGCAAGCCTTAGCAAATATAAGCTAGTTGACATTTAACTTCTTAACACACTTTGTCCACCTTGTGTGACCTTAGAACTAGTGGCTTATCACTTAATCTTGATGGTAGGGTGCTAGACTTGAAACTTTCCCGGTACTCGAAGAACCTGTTGCTTGAAACTTAAGGTGAGTTCTAGTGTTCCCTTTTTACTACTGTTTTTGGGATGAAGCATGCTTTGTTTAAACTGAACTATTTCTATGCTATATTATGATGCTATATGTTGTGGAATTGTTAGAACTTTTATCATGATCATTAATTCTTGTGTGAACCGCTTGTTTTATATGGGTAGATCTACTTGGGGAATCCCCCACACACAGTGCCTTCAGTGATGAACGGGAAGGGTACCACACTAAGATCCTGCGGGGTCGTTTGTGTCATGTGACAGGTTTTGGTAAGATACTAGGGTGAACCATCCGGTAGGTATGGTCCACTGTTTGAGGCTCAGTTCTTCCATCGGGATTAACCGGTATAACATAACTTTTGAAGAGGCTAGCCGGGACTGAGTGCAGGGTTGATTGTGATCCCCACAATAATGGATTTTATTGAATCCTTTTGTGTTAAACTTTAAGCACTTGAATTCACCAACTTTTTAGTTGACAAATATTTCTTTGAGCATGTTTCAGGTAACCCGTGATGAAGGTCTGGCTTTTGTAGAAGACTTATGATGACCTAGCATTGTGACCCATGGCATTTGCTTTGATTAGTTTTAAAACATTTGGAACAAGTTAAATTTGGTTATCATGGAACAATTTGTATTGTTGAATTTATGTACTTGTATTTGGGGCTAGGCCTACTTCTGGCCTGGTGTCTTTTAAAATATAATGCCATGTGATGTTCTCTCCTTTTGTGCTCTTATGATGGTTTGTTTCTGCTGTCATATGTTGTTGCTAGTCTGTGACGTCCCACCCTACCTGGGCCCGGGTGTGACATAATGTCCCAAACTTGCTCAAATCCTCATATCCAAGAATCTGTGCAAATAAAGTTTCCCTTTTGGGAAAGCACATCCCAAAATCCATCAAACATCCAATACATTCATGAATTCATTACTAATATACCAATTCAAGCTCATGTTAACATCTAGATAAGATCAACAACATCCAATTACTACAATTCATCAACCTTCATAGCCAAAAGTTACTATCTTTAGTAAGACATGAAATACAACATTCATTCTTGAATTTCTAGCATTCATATCATCAATCTAACACCCAATTATCATCATAAACATATTAACAACCTCAATTCATCATCAAATCACCATATTCATGCAAATAAAGTTACTATTATTAGTAACCTATGAATAACGCATCAAAATCATAGCTTTCTTGCATAATCGACGTTAACTAGCATCAATCTAACCTAACTAACATCATAACATCATCAAACAACCAAGAATCAACCTCCACATCATCAATTTCGAATTAGGGTTTCGGCTATATATAAAAACCATCAAAACTTATAAAAATCTATCCTTTACACGCGTAATGAACAAGATTCGATGTTTCCAACGTGTTGTAGCTTTGAAATCGATCCAAAATCAATGGTGAATGCTTGTTCTTGATGAAAACCGAAGTGTGTGTATGTGTTTGAGGTTGAAGTCGTGGCCGTAGGGGTGTGGGGGATTAGGGTTGGGTTGTTTTGTTTTTATTTTTGTTAAGTTTTAGTTTTAGGTAATTACACTTAACCCCCCTTTGTTTATATTTTATAAAAACTAATATTTTAAACACTTTTTAAATAGTTTTAACTTAATAATACAAAGATTATTAACAAACATTAACAATCATATGCATTATTTTCACCAGTCACAAAATACACGAACTAAATACACACGTTTCCACGTTACGCGATAAAATTCACAAATAATATTTAAATCGCATAAGCACAACTAATAACCAGCATTATTAGTTAAGTAATTATCTGTTTAACATTATTAATTATTATTAAGTCACCAACATTCAACGACAACCGGTGTGTGCTCACGAAACATGTATGCAAGACCTAACGAAACTAACGAGTTTGGTAACGGAAAAATTACTGGATAACTGTTGATCTACATTTTCTCCCATACAAAGCTTCCACCACATGCTGGCTATCACCAATTTCAGCCCAACAAACTGGTGATCTACATTTTCTCCCATACAAAGCTTCAAAAGGTGCTGCCTTTATGCTAGTGTGATAACTGTTGTTGTAAGAAAATTCCACCAATGGTAGGTGAACTTCCCAGTTATTCCTGAAGTCAATCACACAAGCACGTAACATGTCCTCCAAAGTCTGTATAATACGCTCGCTTTGACCATCATTCTGTGGATGATAAGCAGTACTCATATCCAATCGCATACCCAAAGATCTCTGCAACGACTGCCAGAAGTGCGATGTGAAAGGAGAATTGCGGTCAGAAATAATTGAGATCAGTACTCTATGCCTCAAAACGATCTCCTTCAAATAGAGTCGGGTTAATTTCTCCATCTTGTCTGTTTCCTTTATTGCTAAGAAATGAGCAGACTTTGTTAATCTATCCACGATAACCCATATTGTGTCGCAACCAGTAGAAGTTCGAGGTAACTTAGTAATAAAATCCATTGATATATGATCCCACTTCCACATAGGGATCTCGAGTTGTTGTATTAGTCCAGACGGTTTCTGATACTCCACTTTTACCTTTGAGCAGGTCAGACACTTGATCACATATGTAGCTACATCCGCCTTCATGTTAGGCCACCAGTAGTGCGCCTTCAAATCATGGTACATCTTGTCAGATCCAGGATGTATAGAGTACTTAGAATTATGTGCCTCACTCATCACCAGATCTCTCAGATTTCCATGCAGAGGTACCCAAAGTCTGTCCATGAAGTAACGAATCCCATCCGCTTTTACGTCCAACTATTTTTCCATTCCCCTTAATGATTCAGACCCAATGTTTGCTCCTGTCAGGGCTTCGGTCTGAGCCTCTCGGATTTGTTCCGGTAAACGTGTGCTGATAGTAAGTTGCAAAGCTCGCACACGTCGAGGCTTAGCAGTTTCTTTCCTACTCGGCGCGTCAGCGACTACATTTGCTTTCCCCAGATGATATCTGATGGCACAATCATAGTCATTCAGTAATTCTACCCAGCGCCTTTGCCTCATGTTCAATTCCTTTTGCTCAAAGATGTGCTGAAGGCTCTTGTGATCGGTGTAAATAGTGCATTTGGTACCGTACAAGTAGTGTCTCCAGATCTTTAAGGCAAAAACTACCGCACCCAGCTCCAAGTCATGGGTGGTATAGTTCTTATCATGAACCTTTAGTTGTCTAGAGGCGTAAGCTATTACCTTATCCCACTACATCAATACACACCTAAGTCCTTGAATAGAAGCGTCACAATAGACTACAAAATCGTCACTTCCATCCTGTAACGCTAATATCGGTGCGCTACATAATTTCTGTTTCAGCAACTGGAAAGCAGATTCCTGACTCTCACCCCATTTGTATGTTGTTCCCTTATGAGTCAAAGCTGTGAGAGGTTGTGCAATCTTAGAGAATCCTTCGATGAACCGTTGATAATATCCCGCTAATCCAAGGAATTGTCGTATCTCACTTGGTGTCTTAGGAACAGACCAATTCTTTATCGCTTCAATCTTTGCAGGATCAACATGTATTCTCTTCTCGTTGACAATATGACCCAAGAATTGCACCTCACGTATTCAGAAATCACACTTAGAAAACTTTGCATACAGTTGTTCCTTTCTAAGTAATTTCAAGATTAAACGTAAGTGCTTCTCATGTCATCAATAAAGACGATAACAAACTGATCAAGATAGGGTTTGCACACACAATTTATGAGGTCCATGAATACTGTTGGTGCATTCGTCAACCCAAATGGCATGACCAAAAATTCATAGTGACCATATCGTGTACGGAAGGCAGTCTTTGAGATGTCCTCTTCTCGAACTCTCAGCTGATGATACCCAGACCTCAGATCAATCTTAGAGTAATAGCTTGATCCTTGCAATTGATCAAACAAATCATCTATACGAGGTAAGGGATATCTATTCTTGATAGTAACCTTGTTCAATTCCCTATAGTCAATGCACATTCGAAATGTACCATCCTTCTTCTTGACAAACAGAACTGGTGCTCCCCAGTGCGACGAACTCGGTCGGATAAACCCTTTATCCAACAGCTCTTCTAGTTGGGCGGATAATTCCTGTAGTTCGTTCGGAGCTAACTGGTAAGGTACTCTCGCAATTGGAGCGGCTCCTGGAGTCAACTCAATTTGGAATTCAACTTGACGATGAGGCGGTAATCCAGGCAGGTCTTCCGGAAACACCTTGGGAAACTCACGAACTACGGGGATATCCTCTATCTTCTTTTCCTTGGTCTGTTTATCTGTGACGAGTGCCAATATGGCCAGTCAACCCTTTCATAACAACTTCTGTGCCTTTGTGAACGAGATTATGCCTATCACCACACCACTCCTATCACCTCTGACCGTAAGGAATTCTTCGCCAATGGGAATCCGTATGATCTTCTCATGGCATATGACTTCTGCTTGCTTATCAAAAATCCAATCCATGCCTACTACTACATCAAAACTTCCTAGTGTAACAGGCATGAGATCTATGGCGAATGTATGACAAGCAAGCTCTATATTGCAGTCTCTAAGAATATGCGTTACGTGAATAAGTGTACCGTCAGCTAACTCTACTTTGTATTTAGATTCTAAGGCTGAGGGCATATCAATTAAAAGACTCAAAACATAGTTGACACGAAACTTCTATCGGCTCCGATATCGAATAATACGGTAGCAAAACGACTATTAACCGAAAATTTACCAGTTACTGTTGTAGGATCGTTTAGAGTCTCACCTGAGCCAATGACGAAGGCTCTTCCTTTGGCTCCATTGTTATTTCCACCATTGTTGTTGCCATTACCATTGTTGTTGTTATTGTTGTTGCCATTGTTATTATTGTTGTTGTTCCCATTGTTGTTGTTACCATTACCATTCCTCTTAAGCTGGGGACAGTTGCGTCTGTAATGGCCTTCTTTTCCACACTCAAAACAACCTTTCGAAGTTTCTTGTGATTGTTGTGGCTTCTTCATCAGTTCACCCCGACAGTCTTTGGCTGCATGACCAATCTTCCCACATCGTTTACACTTGTAGTTATCACATCGACCCACATGGTGGTAGTTACACCGGTTGCACTTCGGCAGTCTTCATCAGTTCACCCCGGTAGTCCTTCGCTGCATGCCCAACTTTACCATAGCGTTGGCATCAAAAGTTGTCACACCTGCCGGTGTGATGGTAGTTGCATCGATTGCACTTGGGACTTTTCCCCACATAGCCTCCTTGTCCCTGCGATGCCGAGGATGACTGATTGAAATTTTGGTTGTTATCAAACCTTCTTTGTTGCTGGGGAGGTTGCTGCTGCTGTTGTACCTATTACTGCTGTTGTTGTGGCTGGTTGCCGGAGGATGAACCTTTGTTACTAATGTTCTCCCATTTACGTTTGTTGTCGGACACACTAGCAACCGCGCCCCGTTTGGGTAACCGTCCTTGCTCAAATGCCTGGTCAGTCAGCCTGTGTGCTGTCCGGATAGCCTGCTGTATGGTAGTGGGGTTGGAAGCAGTTACCATACTCTGAATTTCAGGCACCAGTCCACGTATGTAGGGCTCGACTCTCTTGTGAATTTCATTGACCATTCCAGGGCATAGTGTGACTAACTCATGAGTACGAGTAGTGTAGGCTTCAATCTCTGAATCTTGCATCTTGAGTTGCTATAACTCAATCTCCAGCTTCTGCACTTCATTTCGGGGGCAGTATTCTTCGTTCATAATCCCCTTAAATTCATCCCACGGTAGTTCATTGGCCATGGCTTGACCCAGCATTTGCACCTGGGCATTCCACCAGGAAAGTGTTGCGCCTTCCAATGACCCGATGGCATACTTCACCTGATCAGCAGGCGGGCAGTTACATTTTGAGAAGACAGACTCTGTCTTCTCAAACCACCTTACAAGCCCCACAGCTCCTTTCGTCCCACTGTAGGTATGGGGTTTACAGTCCATGAGGACTTGTAAGTACATGGTGGTGGTCCTGTTTCGACAACCCAAACATTAGTCGGATATCCTAGACAAATAATAGGATAATTAGTTTAACCTCTTGTTATCATTTACCTGCTGGCTGTCCCGTTTAAGCAGCAGCTACTGCCGCCTGAACATGTTCGTTGATTAAAGCAGCCAATTCCGTAGGCATCATGTTTATGGCTTCGGCACCACGGCCTCCGGCGCCACGTCCTCTTCGTCGTGCCTCCATTTTTCACTTTACAATTCACAAATACAATAATGAGTAACATCCAACACATTAATCTCATCGAAGTACAACAAACAATAAGAAATAATGGATTCACCACAACCACAACATTTATAACAAAAATAATATCCAAAGATAAATAAATTTCAAATGAGTCACAAAGTATACCATCAATGTTAAAATTTAAGTTTGTCAGTTGGGTGGGAAACAATCCTTCCCACATAGGTTTCAGAAGAAAGAAACACTATATAGTCTAAGTCATTTATATGTAGAGCTAGTCCAATACATCGGATCCATCGCTGTCTTACTCCATCTCAGCAGGTTCCTCCTTGGGGGCTTCCTCCGGTTCCTCTTCCGGGCCTTCCTCTTCCGAGTCTTCCACTGGTGCAGGGGTTTCGGCAACCTGAAGTGCTGCAAGCTATGCTTCCAGTTCAATAAACCTATTGTCGATCGCTATATTATGATGGTCTTGCTCATCCATGCGCCCAGTAAGTGCCACCACATTACCTACCAGTGTGTAATGTCCTTCTATAGCCATCGAGAGTCGTTCTTCAAGCGTATCCATTCACAATCGTAGTTCTCGCAATTCGTGTCTCAGGTCAAAATTTTCACCGGTGAGTTTCCTGACACGCTGCCGCTCGGTGTCCAGCGCAGCCACTAGTGCAGCAAATGCTTGCTCTTGAGGAATATCCAAAGTAGGAAGTGTATTAGATGTGGATGCTGTCGATGATCTCGTCCATAGTCGGGTAGGGGCTACCGGTTGTACTCGCTCCAAGTAATGTGACATATGAAGGTAGGATAGTAATCCAAGTCCCGCGGGCGGTCCAGTTCAGGTATCGCGAACGGTTGATCCCAATCGACTTCTTCAGATGGATACGGGTGTCGAGGCTAGTTCGATCCCTAGTCAGGTACGGGTGAGTAGGGAGGTGACTCAGATCTCGCGAGTCTCTTACCCAAGTCACGCGACGACGATGCCATGCTGCGAAGTACGTGATGCATATGCCAATGAGTATACAGTAAGGAGAGTAAGCGACAAGTAACCAACAACTGTACGGTTATAGTTCCCTATAACCAATGGCTTTGATACCAATCTATCACACCGTCAAAATCCACGTGCGGGGTTTTACCGCGAGGCGCTTGACATACCAGGATCTCAGTCATTAGTTACACAGAACAACTCTATATGTACAAACATTCAAAATCAAAGTTTAACTTTAAATATTGCGGAAGCGTTAAATAAACCAGAAAACCCAAAACAATGTAACATGATTTAAAATGCGCAAACAAACGCGCCCAAGTATTATGCAAAACCAAAGCATAATGTTTAAACAAACATAATTCCAAAAAAAAAAACTTTGTTTCATAACATGCTGACAACACCATGATGTTGACCCGTGTAATTTGCTCCTAGGCAATGGTAACCTCAACCTGAGAATAGCATACTAAAGAGTCAACACAATGGTTGGTGAGTTCAAGAGTTTGCATTAAACATAAATCAATAACAGTTGCATAATATAAGAGTTTGCTCCTAGGCAATGGTAACCTCAAGCTGACTATGTTACGTTTGTTGCCTCCTGCCACGACATACCAGGTCGTGACAATGTTCGTTAGGACAAAATTGCACCCGTTTGACCTCGAGTCGCACAGGTGGGGCTCGTCAGACCCAGTAGTACTACCCAAGATTTCCCGCTAATCATCATTATTAACAATCCGAAAGTGTGAGGACTTTCATGGTATTCAACACTATATCATACTATACACAACTCATATAAAGTAAGCGTTTGTAAAACCAGTATGCTATCTCCCCTAAAAGAGAGTATGTAAAAGAATGGGGCATGAACTCACCTGATGCGCATAAGAAATTACTTAAGGTTTAACTTGACAAGAAAGAGTGGAAAGACAACCCTCAGAGGTCACCTAGAACACATGAGTACATAAGTACGTGTACACAGAATCATAATGAAACCCTAAGTGCTCTACAACCCAAAGAACTCAAGGTTTTAGAAAGACAAGACACATTTGACCCAGTTGACCCATTTGACCCGTTGGTGACATTATAGGTGAAATTCCATTCAAACAAGCATAACAATACATCACACATGATTTACATACAAACTGATCACATATGACACTTCAATAATCACATGCACTAACTAGATCATCATACAACCAGATATCATACAAGTCGTGCGAATCCCAAACAATTATCATGCTCAACATAGTTACAACACAACCAATACATCATACATAGAATCAAATCATGCACGACATGCCATGTGAAGCCACTCACGACTTCACACCCTAAACCCTGCCAATCCTACTAAGTAGGGGCCTCAGATTCGCACACATGTATGATGATCATCAACATACCATTTAACAGAAATCATGTCATCCAAAATATTCAATCATGATCAACCACAAACCAACAATAGTCCTAACATACCCATGTGACCCATTACCATGAATTCCCACATACAGGCCAAATCAGATAACTAACCAACTAACATTCATACAATCCAAACAATACATTCTCCCACCTTAGAAATCATCCATGAACATGCTAACATGATCCTAATGTCCCAAACATGCTCAAATCCTCATATCCAAGAATTTGTGCAAATAAAGTTTCCCTTTTGGGAAAGCACATCCCAAAATCCATCAAACATCCAATACATTCATGAATTCATTACTAATATACCAATTCAAGCTCATTTTAACATCTAGACAAGATCAACAACATCCAATTACTACAATTCATTAACCTTCATAGCCAAAAGTTACTATCTTTAGTAAGACATGAACTACAACATTCATTCTTGAATTTCTAGCATTCATATCATCAATCTAACACCCAATTATCATCATAAACACATTAACAACCTCAATTCATCATCAAATCACCATATTCATGCAAATAAAGTTACTATTATTAGAAACCTATGAACAACGCATCAAAATCATAGCTTTCTTGCACAATCGACGTTAACTAGCATCAATCTATCCTAACTAACATCATAACATCATCAAACAACCAAGAATCGACCTCCACATCATAAATTTCTAATTAGGGTTTTGGCTATATATAAAAACCATCAAAAACTTATAAAAATCTAACCTTTACACGCGTAATGAACAAGATTCGATGTTTTCAACGTGTTGTAGCTTTGAAATCGATCCAAAATCAATGGTGAATGCTTTTTCTTGATGAAAACCGAAGTGTGTGTGTGTTTGAAGGTGAAGTCGCGGCCGTAGGTGTGGTGGATCAAGGTTGGGTTGTTTTGTTTTTATTTTTGTTAAGTTTTAGTTTTAGGCAATTACATTTAACCCCCCTTTGTTTATATTTTATAAAAACTAATCTTTTAAACACTTTCTAAATAGTTTTAACTTAATAATACAAACATTATTAACCAATGTTAGCAATCATATGCATTATTTTCACTAGTCACAAAATACACGAACTAAATACACACGTTTCCACGTTACGCGATAAAATTCACAAATAATATTTAAATCGCATAAGCACAACTAACAACCAACATTATTAGTTAAATAATTATCTGTTTATCATTATTAATTATTATTAAGTCACCAATGTTCAATGACAACCAGTGTGTGCTCACGACACGTGTATACAATACCTAACGAAACTAACGGAGTTTGGTAATGGAAAAATTACCGGATGTCACAGCTGAACCACTTTTTGTTGCCATCTCTGAAGTCTCACCAAATATGAGTTGGTGAAAAGTCCATACTTTTGTCAACTGTAGATTATGGTCATAGTGTCTGTAACTTTCTACTTATGTACTTTTATCCTTTTTGTATTAGATAAGGATGTGAGTTATGGTATGTCAAGTCACTAGTCAAAAGGCAATCTTCCTTTTGACTTTACATTGATCTTGTTGTCTAGATTAGTGTTTCCAGCTGGCCTTCAAAGTAAGACCGGTTGTAGGATGTTGTATAAAGTATCTCAGGTACCAGTCCATTGGACTAAGCCTTGTAGCACTTTGTAAAACACTTGAGAGCAATATACAACATCTTGACAACCATCTTATTGTGTTTTGCTTGTGTTCTTATATTGTGTTCTTTGTTTCAATATAACTGGTTCCCTATTTAATCTGTTAACTGTGCTAAGTCTCTCCAGCACCTTGAAACTATTGCATTGACCTCCTTCACCTGTCCAACAATTAGTATCAGAGCTTTTTAGGCTCTTGATTGTAAGATCTCACCATCTTTGTAAGGCCCCGTTCCCGGGAACTTACAGTTGGTCAATCATCGCATAAAACATTTAAAACACATCATTTGCAGCGGAATTAAAATTTTTCATTACAATTAAAAACATGTCAAATCATCATATCATTCCTTTTACATTTCCAAAAATGTATTAATACAAAAACATTCTCCTAAATATGGATGCCAGACTTGAACTATCCCCAGTAGCTTATGCATTCATGCCTGCACCTCCTCAGCATCAACAAATACCTGCCAACTATTATGCATACAAAAAGTCAGTGACACTAAGTGAGTTCTAGTTTTCATAATAAAATACTCTACATTACGCCAAAACATATCCTTTACTTTCGGTCATGATCATACATCATACGTACATCTAGATAATAGTTATTATCTTCATCATCGTTCATCATCATTCGTCTTTTACTTCTTTTGGATCCTGCCTCATGCTATACCCCCGACTCATGCTAAAAAGCTGGTACTATGCCGAGGTTTATAAATAAACCCCCGACTTATGCTCCAAAGCGGAGTACGCGACAAGGATCCCATCTCAACTTATATGCTACACCCCTATCTCATGCTAGATGCTGATACTATGCCGGGGTTCGTAAACAAACCCCCACTCATGCTAAAAAGCTGACACAACACCGGGGTAAGGATCTCATCTCAACTCATATGCTGCTCCCCTAACTCATGCTAGAAGCTGATACTGTGCCGGGGTTCTTAAACAAACCCCCACTTATGCCGAAGTTGACACAGTACCGGGGTCAGCAACAAAGATCTCATCGTTCATTACATCCATTTTTGTGATTAGTTATCTTTCACTTTCATTACGTAATACTTTGCTTACGTACATAAGTATAACATACCACGTAAAGTCACATCATATACATAGCATGGAACAACATCATCATCATAACAGCACACAAAGCATACACATCATAAATAAGCATAAGCCACCACAAGACACCATTTCTTAGCACTTAAATTCTTACTTCCCAAAATTCAGAAAAAAACTAAGTCCCCAAAGAAATACGGATGACACTGTAGCAAATGCAGATGAACAAATGCAGATGAAAGTAAGAAAATATTCCAAGTGTCCAAATAAATGCTGGTAGAACAAATACGGATGACACTATAACAAATGCGGGTGACTGTAGAAAATGCGAATGAACTGTAAAAAACATTGATGAACTGTAGCAAAGGCGGATGACACTGTAGCAAATGCGGATGCACAAAAACTAACCTGCAATGCAACTTATGCCATTTCTAGTCCCCAATCATCATTCTAACACATCCTTAGCATAGATCTATCATACTACGCACTTAGAACAAACTAAACATCATACACATCTTAGGAAAACCTCTAAAAACATACATCAACAGCACCCAGTCAAACATCATGTTAAAAATTCATAGTTTGGTTTAGAAAACCTTCTGCCCGGTATGCATAACAGCCCCAAACACTTAGAAAACCAGTAAAAGAAGGGATCTAGAACTCACCTTGAACAACTTTCAAGTAGAACACCTCAAACCCGAGAACCCACTTGAAGTTCCAGCACCTAAAACCCATGAAAACGAGCACTAAACACCAGAAACTCGGTCCAGAAGCTCGAACCCAATGGAAATCCGAGAAGAAAACTCTTGAAAACCTTACCTTTATTGAAGAACTACTACTTTCTCTCTCTAAATCCAGTTGAGAGCTTCTTCTCTCACTAGAACCGAAGGTTGAATGGTGTGGGGAAGAAAGTATGGCAGCCTTTTCTTATTTTAAACCCTACTATGTGCAAGTTTGGCCCTTGCACGCTTTTAACCCTTTGCTTTTAAAATAACTTCCTATTTACTCCTTTACTTCTCTTATTTATTATTATTTAATTTTTTTGAAATTTCTGGGTGTTACAATCTTTAATCTCTTCAGTTTCATAAAACATTTACAGCTCGAATGGCAGTTATCATAAAAGCTGATATGGAAACCGGTACCATGACAAAGTCTCCATTGATCACTCTTGATAAATATGATACTTGGTGTCAATGTATGAAAGGGTTCATCAAGTCTGAAGATAGCAGGATATGGAGATCTCTTGTTGAAGGACCTCACATCCCAAGCACCTCTTCAGCCACTACTAGAGATGGGATGATTCCAAAGGATGTGGCTGACTATTTTAAAGATGATTCGAAGAAGATTGACATAGATTAGAAGGCCATGACCACTCTCCAAACTGGTCTTCCAAACTCCATATACAGAGGCTTCAAGAAGTACAAAACTGCTAAGTAGCTCTTGGATGCACCGAAGCTTATGTGTGAGGGGTCTGCTAAAGCTAAAGAAAACAAGAAGGGCCTCATAAAGCAGCAGTTTGAGAACTTCACCTACAAATTAGGTAAAACTATGACTCAACAATACTTTAGGTATGTTTAGATTGTAGATACTCTCATGGATGTTGGAGTTAAGATTGAGAATGGGGACATTATGAGGAAGTTCATGTTCTCTCTTCCCAGACAATGGACTCACTGCTGTTTGGCCATTAAGAGAACTGAAAACCTCTCTACCCTTACTCTTACAGAGTTGTATGGTATCCTTAGTGGCTACCAGATAGAGATGAACATGCCAAATCCATCAAGCAGCTCTTCTATCAATCAACAGAGTCCAGCCCTCTATGTGGTTGAAAGGGATAGTAGAGAACCATAACATCATCTTGTCTGCTACCCTGACAACTCACAGAAGGGCCCTTCCATCACCTTCCCTGAGACACCAAGGGAGAGCTACATCCAAGGAAGCCCATTCCAAGAGACAAGCTCATCTCAAGGCTTTGTGTCTATTGATGAAAGTTGTGGCAGCTTTCTTTTCACTCTTGAATACTTAGATTGTATCCATCCAAATGATCAAGAGTATATTGAGATAGTCCAGCAAATGGATATTCTCACTCATAGAGCCAAGAAGTTCTATAAGAGAACTGGAAGAAAGTTTACCAGTAATGTATCCAATGTAAAGTTTGGAATCGATAAAAGCAAAGTGAAGTGTTACAACTGTAACCAAATGGGACACTTGCTAGGGAATGAAAGCCACCAAGAACTAACAGTGGCCAAGCACAATCCAGACCAAACTACACTAATGCAGCTCCCAGATCTGATGAGTCAAGCCAACCAAAACAACAAGCTACTATTGTTATTGAAGAAGGAGGCTTAGACTGGAGCTTTCAGGTTGAAGATGTGTCTCCCAACCAAGCACTGATGGCTGACCATGAAGAAGCCAAAGTATTAGAACATCTCTGTACACTTGAATGCATTGTTAAAGTAAATATGTATAGGTCCTATAACCTGGAAGTAAGATCTGACCTTAAGTCCTTGAATAGTTTAAACTGATTTCAAAAGAGCTAAAAATGATAATAAACTTAAAATAGAAGATTTAGAGAAAACAATTTCAACTCTTAAGCATGAGCAAACAAATTACAAGACTCAAATCAAAGATCTCATTACCAAGTTAACTAAATGCTAGGCTGAGCTTGTGATCAACAAAGCCAGGGTAGAAAAATGTGTTCTTGAAGAGGAAATCTTCAAGACCATCATATCTTCATCCTTGCATGCAAAGATTTTTTTATCAGAACAGGTAGGGATTGGGTTCAAGTGAGATAGCCCCTCCATATACTCTACTATCTGTAAGATCTCCAAGGTGTAGAACTAGTCAAGATGAGCTATCCCTCATAGATCCTATCCAAGAAGAGGATGAAGATATAAAGGAGATAATGAAGGATGAATCTGTAGTGAGTGAGGATGTAATACCCTGAATTTTATTAAAAAGAAAACGAAAAGAAAAGTATCTAGAAAGAAAAGAAAATGGATACAAAGGAAGGGGGCAAAGTGCAAAAGTGCACAAACTTTATTATTTTAATAATAAAATAGGCATGGCCGCCCCATAAAAGAAAATCTGCTTTTTGGCTCTTGGCCAAAGCAGAAAGAGGAAGAAAGAATTGGGTTTTTGGAGAAGAAGAAGGAAGAAGAAGCTGCAAAAAGGTTAGTTCTCTGGTTTATGTTCGGTTTTAGCTTAGTTTGCAGCTTGTAACCGAAGCTCTCGATGTTTTAGAAGGTTGTTCTCGGGATTTTGAAGCTGAAATCGTAGGTGGAAGTGTTTAGTTTGAAGAGCTTCTTCAAGGTGAGTTTCTAGAACCCCTCTTTTACAGATTTTAAAGTGTTTTGGGGCTAATTATGCATACCGGGAAAAAGTTTTTAAAGATAACCATATGTTTCAGCTTTTGTTTGATGTATATGTTGTGGTTGTATGTTCTAGGCTTGTTTAAGGTTTAGTATGGTGCTTGGTAAGTTTTAGATTTCCTTAGTATGTTAGATCTATGTTTGGATGGTGTTCGGGTGAATTTGGCAGTGTTAGACATATTTCAGAATGTCCTCATGCGCCCAAGTGTTATGTGCCTAAGTGTTCTCATGCGCCCAAGGGTGGTGCGCCCGAACAGGGCTAATGCACCCAGGTCATGCGTCTGAATAGTGGTCGTGCACCCAGAAAGTAAAAATATGACTAAGTGTGTGCCATGCGCCTGCATAGTGCCATGCGCCCAGGAAGTGTGAAATTGGCTAAGGGTGGGTCATGTGCCTAAACAGTGGTTCGTGCGCCCAGAAAGTGAAAACGGCTAAGTGTGGGCCATGCGCCTGCATAGTGCCCATGCGCCCAGAATTGTTTCTGTGGCTAAGTGTTGGGATGCCCGAACAGGGCTCATGCGCCCAAATAGTGCTGATGCGCCAAGAAGCTTTTTTACTTAGAATTTTCTGCTCATGCGCCCAGAATGTTATGTTGTGCATAGTTTTGGACTTAGGGCTTTCTTAAAGGCTTTAAGAGGTTATGTTTGAGATAGGTCCCGTTGGGATGTGTTGGCTTATGTTTGATGTGTGCATGATGATGTAATGATGTTTATGATGTATGGGTGTATGTGTTGACTTTCTTCATTTAATGGTTTTCAAACGTATGTATCATATTTTATAATACGTTATGTATGATGTATGACTTTATGTGGTATGGCTATGAATGAACGTAAAGTATTATATAACGAAGTGAAAGATAACAATAATGAAAAGTGGAACGTAATAATAGTCTTGCAAGCAAGACTGAGGTGAGTGACTATGTGTCACAAAAGACTCGTAGGCCATGGTTGGGGTGAGTGACTGTGTTGTCACAACAGACTTGTATGCCAGGCTGAGGTGAGTAACTGTGTGTCACAACAGACTCGTAAGGGGTTTAATCCATGAGATTGACCCGAAGGGAGTCCTTGTGGCTCGAAGGGAGTCTTTGTGACTCGAAGGGAGTCCTTGTGGCTCGAAGGGAGTCCTTGTGGCTTGAAGGGAGTCCTTGTGGCTTGAAGGGAGTCCTTGTGGCTCGAAGGGAGTCTTTGTGACTCGAAGGGAGTCCTTGTGGCTCGAAGGGAGTCCTTGTGGCTCGAAGGGAGTCTTTGTGACTCGAAGGGAGTCCTTGTGGCTCGAAGGGAGTCCTTGTGGCTCTGTGACTCGAAGGGGATCCTTGTCGCGTACCCGGTACTGTCGGTCTTCGAACATGAGTCGGGTATTGCATGAGACAGGATCCATATTGAAGTGAAAGATAATGATGAATGTACGAAATGTACGAATTGAACAATGATGAAGATAATAATAATATTATCAATGTGTACGTATGATCTGTGATCGCATACGATTTCGAAGGTTATGTTTTAACAAAAGTAAAGTATTTTATTTATAAAACTAGAACTCACTCAGCGTCGCTGACTTTTTGTATGCATAATAGTTGGCATGTATTTTGTTGATGCTGAGGAGTTGCAGGCATGGATGCATACGCTACTGGGAATGTTTCGAAGACTGGCATCCACATTTTGGACATGTTATTGTATTTTTGAAATGTAAATGATTTATGTAATGAGATAACATGTTCTAATTATAAATGAAAGTTATTAATTTCAGCTGCAAAGAAATGAGTATTTTAAATAATTTATGTGATGACGGTCCAGTTGTAAGCGTCCCTGGAACGGGGCCTTACAGAGGAGGATCATCCTAAGATGGGTCACTATGCTCCTAGAGAGAAGAAAGAACCAAGGATGACTAAGTCAGCTAGGATAACTTGATCAGGGCAGCTAAAAGAAAATCTAAGAAAGCCTAAGAAATCAAGGCCACTTTCAACTTCAAGAAAAAAACAAGTCTTTATCTCAACTAGGTGTGAGGAGGTGAAGACTGAAGACTCAACTATGGACTCTAGTACCAGGGGTCCTAGTTCATGTTCAAATCATCGTGGTCAAGAGAAGAAGGTTGATCATCACTGTTGCACAACCTGAATCATCTAGTTCCAAGAGCAAGCCTCACCCTAAGAAGCCTACTGCATCATCTACGAAGATAAAGATGGAAGTGGAAAGAGAACAAGATCAGCCTTCCACTAAGAAGAAGACTCTCAGAAGTATGCAAGTTGAATACATCATATGTGGTGGTACATCTCACTTTGCTAAGGATTTCATCTACAATCCTAAGAGTACCATCCATATGACCAAGAAGAAAACTTTTGAGAAGAAGAAGAAGAGAGCTTTGAAGGAAAAACTCTTCCTTTCGAAAGCTCCACAGTGAAGAAGAAGATAGGTGAAAAATTACATTCGGAAGAAATTTTGGTCTTGAAAGAAAGGAATGCTTCCGAAGTACTGAATTCTGCAGCAGTGGATGCAAAAGCTTCCAAAGGTCCAGTCCCCAAATATACCAAAGTCATCAAAACTTCTGAAGTCTTGAAGGCTAAGTCTAATCTTCCAAAGATAGTGTGGAAGATGAAAGAAGACCATATGACTAAAAGTTATTTATCAACAATAGCAAATGATCCTTAAAGCTTGCATATAGAATCAGTAACTGTTGAACTATCTTCAGTTCACTTTGAAGAGCCCAAGACCAATAAGGTCTGGGTTTCCAAATGTGACTAACCATCTTTTTCTTGCATGAACAACTGAAGACCATAGGAAATGTATGGATCATTGATAGTAGTTGTTCCAGGCACATGACAGGCAATGACTCTTTGATGTAGAACATTAAGAAAATTGATGGAGGGCCAGTTGCTTTTGGAGGAGAATTAGGTGATTACATCACTCGAAGGGGTAGAGTCATAAATGGTAAGCTCAGTATTGAGAAGGTAAACTGTATTAAGGAGCTTGGGTATAATCTCTTGAGTGTATCCTAGTTTTATGACCAGAGATATAACATGCTCTTCATTGAGCATGAGTGCATTGTTCTCAAGCCCGGGGTGGTCATTCCTCAAGAGCATATCCGGCTCAGAGCCCCCAAGAAAGGGAACATGTACAATATGGATTTGCAAGAAACCTCCCCATCTTAAGAAGTTTCTTGCTTTCTTTCTAAAGCCAATAGTGACGAGTCTTTCTTTTGGCATAAAGAATGTGCCATGTAAACTTTATGAACATGAATAAATTAATTAAGAATGATTTGGTAACTTGAATGCCAAAGAAATAGTATACGAGTGATGATCATTGTGTTGCATGTCCGAAAGGAAAGCAACACCAAAATGTCTCACAAGCCAAAGGAAAAACACTCCATCACTACTCCCCTACACTTGTTACATATGGATCTCTTTGGCCCCACCAGTATAATGAGTTTAGGAAGAACATCATGTTGCCTGGTGATCACAGATGACTTCAAAAGATACACTTGGATCTTCTTTCTTAGAACTAAGGATAAGACTCCTGAGATCTTGAGGAATTTCATTCTGAAATTTGAGAATCAATATGATCACAAGGTCAAAATCATAAGATGTGATCAAGGAACTAAATTCAAGAAATAAATCTATTGAAGCTCTTAGAAGATTAACATTTTGTCTTTGTATGATTTTTTGTCATAGTATAGGGACTTATTTGTAAATATATTTTCATTTGTTTCTGATAGTATATATAGGATATTTTAGGTATGTGCAGAGTAGACAAAAAGATAAGAGACTAGACTAGACGAGATTAGAGACATCTCAGATCTAAGAAACAGTTAGAGTCAGTTGAATGAACTATAACCCTACACATTGTATCCGTGCATTTGCTATCAATAAAATCTATGATTTTTTTTTATGTAATTGCTTGTGTTTGATTACTTCGTGTGTGAATTGATCATTGCATCACGAAATCATCACATATTTGAACCTTTTCAACCGATCAATTGGTATCAGAGCCTTCGGTTAAGTGATCAGAGCTTATCGACTTTTTGAGCTCTTTGAATCACTTGAAATCTGTGATTGACTGAAATTTGATCAGTTATTTGTTGTTTTTAGTTGTGTTTCATCAATAGAAACATGATTTGAATCACAATTTTGTGTTCAATTCCTTTAAATCTGAGAAATTGATCGAATTAGTGTTCGAAGTTTGTTCTTTATATTCGGATTGAAATTCAATCAGAATACTGATTTGTTGTTGTTGTTTGAGCAAATTGAGGATTAAGGATTGTTAATCGACCTAATTACTACCAAATTGGATGTTTTTAGATCAGTTAATCAAGTTTTGAAGATTTTCATAAGATCTGAGTTTGTTGAAGCTGATGAATTAGGCATATTATGGTTGAAAACTGCTAAAAATTGTCCAAGTATCAAGGCGTATTTCCACTATTTGGGCGTTTTGATACCGTGTAGACGTTTTAGATCAGGAGTTTGACGACTGTTGAGACGTTTCGAGACTGTTTGGTCACTTAGTGACTTTGCAGAAACAAAGTAATTCTAGGCGCATTTAAACTGTTTAGGCGCATTAGAACTGTGTGGACGTTTTACACCCAGGCGTTTAACCACTATTTGGGCGCATTTCCACTATTCAGGCGCATTTCAGTTGGGCATTTTTAGAATTCTACCAAGGCATTCCTTTGGTGTTTCTACTTCAAAGTCAGGTGTTTGAGAACTGTGCAGGCGTTTCACTACTGTGTAGGCGCTTGACAATTATTCAGGCGCTTCAGCTTTCAGACTTATCAGTTTACACTTAGAAATTTTTTCAGAAACTTAAATCCAAAAATATTTTCGTTTCATAGTTTTTAATTCAAAACTTAAAAAAAACAAAAACAAGTCTTTTTCTTAAATTCAAAAAATTCAAAATGGTTAAGTTTGAAGATTCTGAGAACAGGGTTCCAATGCTAAAGAACAGAGCTGATTTCAAGAACCGGTCTTTAAGACTGAAGCATCATCTAAATTCTATTGACACTGACTTGTGGAAGTCAAAAGAGAAAGGACCTCATATCCCAATTACATCTGATGGTCCTGATAGAGGATTTGTTTACACAAAAGACTCTCAAGAACCTTATCCTGAGGATGGTCTGCATGGGGATGACTTAAGGAAAGTAAAGAATGATATCAAAGCTTATTCATATATGTGTAAAGGATTACCATTGGAAGTCTTGACTAGACTTGATGGTTATCAAACTGGGTACACTATGTACAAAGCTTTGAAAATCATATGTGAAGGAGGTAAAGAGATACAAGATCTCAAAAAGCAGAAACTTAAGAGGCAGTTAGAGTTGTTTGAGCATCTTTCTGGTGAAACAATAAATCAGATGATGAACAGATTTGTGCAACTAACTACTGAGATGTCAACTGCTGGTATAAAAAATGATCTAAAAGATCTAAACTATAGTCTTCTCAATGCTCCTCCATCTTCTTGGAAACAAAGGAGTTACACTGTTAAAGCATACTGAAAAGATTCCTATGGATTTAGATCTTTTGATTGCCAAGATTGAATCAGTTGAGATTGATGAGAGCTCAAGAAACAATGATAGAGCTGCTTCAATGTCTTAGTACAAGTATGTTGCATCTCCAGCTAACAAAGTGGAGAATGCTTTTCTGGCCAAAGATGATAAATCTCCAGAAGAAGAGGGTGATTTGTTCGTCGGAGCTAGTTTCTTTAAAGATTCTTCTTAGAAAAGTGCTTCTGTTTATGCAACTCAACCTCAATCTTAGTCTCCTCCTAAAACTCAAACTCCTGAACCTCAAACTGAGACTCCATCTTCTAACTCTGCTAAAACTAGCAAAGTTAAAGATGTTATTAATATCCTTTTACAGGATGATGAGTCTAAATCTGCTTTTACTGCTTTTATGGCAAGTTATCAAGGTAGTCATTTAACACAATTAGATCTTGTTTTGCAGGATTTGTTTGAGATGGATCCAGACGATGTGGAAGAGATGGACTTGAACTGGCAGATGGTGATGATTGCTTATAGAACCCAGTAACACTCATATGTTAATAGGAACTACAAGCCAAGTGCTAACAAAATCGTTGGCTTCAACAAATCAAAGTCAAGGTGTTTTAATTGTAACAACTATGGTCATTTCTCGAGGGAATGTAAAGCTCCCAGAAACCAAGGAGGAAATGGTCAAGCAGGTTCTAGCAGTCAAAGATATCATCAGCAGTCTCAGAAGACATTTCAAAAGCCTTATCAGAGTCTTCCTATGCCAGAACTTAAGGATGAATCAAAAGCATCTGAAGAGCCAAAGAAAGCTTTAGTTATTAGCATTAAAGATGGATATGACTGGAGTGCTTATGCTGAACAACTTACAGCTAATCTAACCTCTAGTTTATCTCTTATTGTAGAAATTCAAACTGAAGATTGCTCAGAAGACAGTGATCCTAAGGCTGAAGGTAACTTACAAAATGAAGAAGAAGAGTATGACAGGAGTGATAAATCTGATCCTAAAGAGGATTCAGAAGAAGTTGCACTAATGGCACAGTCAGATCAACCAAAGGTGGAAAATTCATCTTCTGACTCTGAGACTTCTTTCTCATAATATCCTGAAATTCCAGTTGAAGTAAGAGAAAAAATATGCACTAAATCTTGCTTTGAACAAGTAGAGTACTACAGAACGTATTCATATAAAATATGTGACAAGCTCAAACAAGAGGAAGTAATGCATAACAAACTTAAAAACGATCACAAAATATCTGATGAAAAGATCCTCTCTCTACAAGCATCATGGAATAAAACATTGAATGAACTGGAAATTGTTACAAAACAACTTGAAGAAATAACAAAGAATTTAAAAGAAGAGAAAATAGCACATGCTCCTAGAATCTGGTATGAAACGTTATCACAACATTTGATCCAACATGGATACAAGCGAGGGAAAATTGATCCTACTTTGTCTATTAAGAAGGATGCTGATGATCTCGTATGTGTTCAAGTGTATGTTGATGATATCATATTTGTTTCTACAAGTCCAAAGTTGTGCAATGAATTTGAAGAAATCATGAAGTCTCGTTTCTAAATGAGTTCTATAGGAGAAATAATTTTTTTTCTTGGTCTTCAAGTGAATAAATCTGCAGATGGAATTTTTATCAATCAAGAGAAATTCATTGAAAAACTCTTGAAGAAATTTAAACAGCAAGATTGTCAATCCATCAGAACTCCAGCTGACATAAATACCAAGATTGAACCTAATTCTGTAAGGCCCCGATCCTGGGACGCTCACAGTTGGACAATCATCGCACATAAAACAAATAATTTACATTTACAATTTCTAAAACATTGCAGCGGAATAATTTTAAACCATTTCATTATAATTGCTTTTACAAAATAATACATTGTATTTAACTGTTACAAAATATCATAATTTGCATTACATCACAAAAACATTATCATAACATGAAATGGATGCCATCCAAAATAATCCAAGTAGCTGCCCCATGCCATCCTCAGCAACATTACCTGCTAACTGGAAACACACAAAAGTCAGCGTTGCTGAGTGAGTTCTAGTTTTGTAAAATAAAATACTTTTCTTTCGTTTAAAACCATTCTTTACTTTCATACGCGATCATACAACATACGTACACATAGATAATATCATTATTATCTTCAATTACCATTCATTACTTTCATTCCGTACATTTCATTCATTAACCTTCCTTCGTTCATTCCTTCCGGATCAATGTCATCAGCTATACCCCAAACGTAGGCACCAAGCGGGTACTAGGCCGAAGTCTATAAATAGACCCCCCATTCATTGCGCACAAAGCCTGGCACCAGCACCGGGGTAAGCGACAAAGATCCCACCTGTATGCTATACCCAAACGGGGGCACAAAGCGGGTACTGGGCCAAAGTTGATAAAGAGATTTCCATAACGCACATAGCCAGGCACCAGCACCGAGGCAAGCAACCAAGGTCCATGCATAAGTTTACCCCAAACGTAGGCACAAAGCGGGTACTGGACCAAAGTTTATCAGACTTCCATAACGCACATAGCCTGGCACCAGTACCGGGGTATGACTTATCCATTCATTTATTACTTCATTAATGCATGCATTCTTTCATACTTTACGTTCCTCTTTTTCATTATCTTCCACTTTACGTTACATAATACTTTCCATTTACTTTCGTAATCATACCACGTAAAGCCACGGAAATAATATAAATAATAAGGAACATAACATAAACGTAACTGTACCATACATAGCATCATCACATCATCATCACATCATAAAGTCAACTTACATTACCCCCGGGAACATCCCAAGTCAAAGCCTACACTTTACATTTTCCCCAAATTTTCAGAAAATATTCTAAGTCTTAGGCGCATGGGCACTATTGGGGCGCTTGGCCTTCTGGGCGCATGGGAATACTTAGGCGCATGGGAAAGGTTCTGGGCGCATGGGCACTATTGGGACGCATGACCCAACACTTAGTCATTTTTAGGCATTTCTAGGCGCATGGGCACTATGCAGGTGCATGGGTTTTGGGGCACATGGGGGACACTTAGGCAAATTCAACCGTTGGGCGCATGGGCCAAATCTAGGCGCATGGGCAACCAACACATACAAATAACATCATAATCAGTCCTAATTCATCATGTTCTAACTTAGTTCTAGCATTCTAAGCATCATAACATGAACATAACTCAATCATAACATCATAAATCACCCAAATCATAACCCACCCACATTAACACATACACATACTTACGGGTACAAAACCCATTTCATAAAAACATACATACATACATTTCCAGCCCTAAAATCAGTTAAAACAAGTAAAAAGGGGGTTTAGAACTCACCTTTGACAACCTTCGAGTATGACTTCTTCAACCCGTTTGCAAATGAGTTCAAACACCTAAAAACCCACCAAAAACACACACCCGAACACAACATACACACATAAGCATATAACCAAGGCATAGGCCGGCCAAGAACAACTTAAAACCAAGAATTCTTACCTTGAATTTGGTTTCTTGTTCTTCCTTCTTCAAAATCCAAACACTGCTCTTTCTCTCTCTAGAAAATCCGAATGAAAAGTGGTGCGCGGATAGTGTGGGCGGCCATGCCCACTTTTGTACCAACTTTTTATACTTTTTGTGCTTTTGACACATTTAGCCCCTTAACTTGGTTTAAATTGTGTTTCTTCCTTTATCTGCACATTTATTCTTTCTTTCTCGTCTTTTAAAATTTTCCAGGTGTTATAAGTCCACCCCCCTTATATAGGTTTTGTCCCCGAAACCTGTTATTCCTTAAACAGATATGGGTAATACTGCTCATCTCTTCATTAGTCTTCCACGTAGACTCAGATCCCTTCCTGTGCTTCCATTGTACACGCACCAGGGGAACCACTTTATTCCTTAACTTCTTCTCCTTACTATCAATGATCGCCACTGGTTGCTCCACATAATTGAGCCGTTCATCTACTTCAATATCTTCCAGTGGTACGACCATATCTTTGTCTGCTAAACACTTTCTCAGATGAGATACATGGAATGTCGGGTGAATTCCACTTAACTCATCAGGTAACTCCAACCTATAGGCCACCTCTCCTACTCGAGCAATGATTCGAAATGGCCCTATGTATCTCGGGCTCAACTTGACCCTCTTTCTGAACTGAATGATACCTTTCCAAGGTGAAACCTTCAACATAACTCTGTTACCCACCTTGAACTCAATCGGTCTACGTCTCTTGTCGGCATACGATTTCTGCCTATCTTTAGCTGCCTTCATAAAGGCTTTGATCTTCTCAAGCTTCTCAGTCGTAGCCTCGATCACCTTAATACTTCCCAACTCCTTCTGACCAATATCACCCCAACAAATAGGTGTTCTACATCTCCTACCATATAGCATCTCATAATGGGGCATACCAATACTGGCATGATAACTGTTATTATACGAGAACTCAGCTAACGGTAAGTGGTCATCCCAACTTCCTCCAAAGTCAATGACGCATGCCCGAAGCATATCTTCTAGCGTCTGAATGGTTCTCTCTGACTGACCATCCGTCTGAGGATGATAAGCCATGCTAATGTGTAACCTCGTCCCCATCGCATCATGGAACTTCTTCCAAAATTTAGATGTAAACCGGGCGTCACGATCGGAAACAATAGACACCGACACACCATGACGAGTCACAATCTCTTTAATGAATAGATCCGCTAATCCTTCAGAGGAGTACATCTCGTGGATCGGTAGAAAGTGGGCACTCTTTGTTAAACGATCAACTATCACCCATATAGCATCATACCCTCTCACGGTACGCGGTAACTTCATGATAAAGTCCATGGTGATATGCTCCCACTTCCACTCCGGTATATCCAATGGTTGTATCTTCTCGTACGGCTTCTGATGCTTGGCCTTCACTTACAAGCAAGTAAGACACTTACTCAAATACTCCGCTACATCGCGCTTCATACCCGACCACCAATAATCTTTCTTCATATCCTAATACATCTTTGTAGCACCGGGATGAATGGAGTATCGAGTCTTATGAGCTTCATCCATAATCTTCCCACGTAAATCCCCGTAACGAGGGATCCACATCCGTCCGAATCGTGTTCTAACACCAAGAGTGTTTTCACCCAACTCCGCAACCATACCTCTCATCCTTTCGGAGTTAAGATGATCTTCTTTCAATGCCTCGTCTTGAAACTCCTTGACCTGCTTCATCACATCAGAGGTCATAATCAACTGACATGCCTTCACCCGAATCAGTTCGGGTCTCTCCTTTCGGCTAAGGGCATCCGCTACTACGTTGGCCTTGCCCGGATGGTAATGGATCTCGCATTCATAATCCTTTATGAGCTCCAACCATCACCTCTGCCTCATGTTCAGGTCCTTTTGCTCGAAGAAATACTTCAAGCTCTTATGGTCCGTGAAGATTGTGCACTTCGTTCCATATAGGTAGTGCCTCCAAATCTTTATTGCAAAGACCACAGCTGCTAATTCCAAGTCGTGAGTAGGGTAATTCACCTCATGAAATTTCAATTGTCGAGACGTGTATGCTATCACCTTTCCTCGCTGCATCAACACGTAACCCAACCCCGAGTAAGAAGCATCTGAATAGACCACTAAGTCCTCGTTTCCTTCTGGTAATGATAAAACTAGAGCTTGAGTCAACCTCATTTTTAACTCCTCAAAAGCATTCTCTTGATCTTGACCCCATACAAACTTCACATCCTTGCGGGTCAACTTAGTCAACGGAGAAGCTATCTTAGAGAAGACTTGAATGAATCTCCTATAATACCCCACCAACCCCAAGAGACTACAGATATCGGATGGCGTCTTTGGAGACTTACATTGCATCACTGCTTCCACCTTTGCCGGGTCTACCATAATCCCCTCGGGATTCACTACATGACCCAAAAACAGAACTTCGCGCAACTAGAACGAGCACTTGGAGAACTTGGCATACAACTTCTCCTTTCTCAACGTCTCTAACACTTCCCGAATATGACCGGCATGCTCCTCCTCGCTCCTCGAATAAATCAGGATATCATCGATAAACACAATCACTGATTTATCCGACATCGGCCGACACACTCGATTCATCAGGTCCATAAAAGCAGCTGGCGTGTTGGTCAAACCAAAAGACATAACGAGAAACTCGTAGTGTCCATAACGTGTGCAAAAAGCTGTTTTAGGCATATCTTGTTCCTTCACTTTCAATTGATGGTAGCCAGATTGAAGGTCTATCCTCGAGAACCAACTGGCACCTTGGAGCTGATCAAACAGATCATCAATCCTCGGAATTGGATACCGATTCTTCACCGTCAACTTGTTCAGCTCGTGGTAGTCTATGCACATCCTCATACTACCGTCCTTCTTCTTCACAAATAAGACCAGAGCACCCCATGGAGAGATACTCGGTCTAATGAACCCTTTATCAAGCAACTCCTGCAATTGCTACATCAGTTCCTTCATCTCGGTCGGAGCCAACCGATACGGTGCCTTAGCAACAGGTTGAGCACCTGGTATCAAGTCAATCTGGAACTCGATCTCGCGGTCCAGTGGCACACCTGGTAAATCTTCTGGGAACACGTCTAGGAAGTCACACACAACAGGTACATCAGGCAGTTATGGTGTTGACGTATCCACATCCTTCACGTAGGCTAAGTAGGCACTACATCCACGTCTCATGCACTTTCCCGCCACCGCCATCGAAATCACCTTTGGTATAGTCGTAACTCGATCACCGTAGATCGTCACCGAACTCCCGTCGGGCGTTGTCAGTCAAATCATCTTCTTACGACACACAATGCTCGCCTCGTAGTCCGCCAACCAATCCATTCCTAGGACTACATCAAACCCGCCTAAGGTCATCACAAATAGTTTAGCAGGAAACTTATGACCTTCTAGTTCTATATCACAACCTTCTATCAGATCAACAATCCTGGTAGACTTACCTATGACAGTTTCTAAATCGAAGGGCTCATCAATACTTCTACTGCTAAGAGGCAACTTAGCACAAAAAGCAGCAGAAATAAAACTACTACTAGCACCTGAATCAAATAACACAGAAGCAAGAGTTTGGTTTACTAGAAACATACCTAACACAACATCGGGTTCCATCCTAGCCTCCTCCCTGGTCATCGTGAAAGCCCTGGCGCTAGCTTTCTGCCCTTCAGTCCTGGCTGTTTTCTTCGCCCCAGAACTCTCAGCCCTCGGCTTCTTGCATTCCCTGATCATGTGGCCCTCCTCGCCACAGTTATAACACCTCCTTACCCTGCAGTCCTTCGCCACATGTCCTGTCCTCCCACAATAGAAACAGACATTGGATCCCAACCTACACTCTCCAGTGTGCTCTTTCCCACATTTGCCACACCTCTTCGATCGCGCACCGGGTGTGACCACACGTCGGTCATCCACCCTCGCAACTTTGTTGTTTGGAGCGGCCCCGCCACGTCCAAACCTCTTCCCATTCCAGTTCTGGTCACCACCACTCTTCTTACTCACCTCAGCCACCACCACCTCCCTTTCATCGTACATCCTACCCGCCAAATCACCCGCCGACCTGAACGTGCTCGGCCGGGCGACGATCATATGCCTGCAGATTGTTGGATCTTATATGCCCAAGACACATACAAGATTGATGTGGTTAGTACCTTATGATCCAAGTCGGGTCATACCCAATAACAAGCTAAACAAACACCAATAAATATTCGTTTGTTGATATGATCAAGCAAATAAATATTGACACCAATTTAGAAAATGGGTTTTCTAAATTATTGCATTTGAAATAGAACAAATTATATGGATATTTTGTTCATGAGATATTATTTGTATTGTTATTTAAATAGGTTAAATAACAACAAACAAAAGTGTGGTTAAGTTATAAAAATTAAAAGGGGGTTTAATTTTATAAACTTATAACTAAGTAATGATTGGTGAAAATTTTAAAGTGGGTGGGAAACCCTTTTGAAATTCGGCCGCCCCCTTGGTGTTTACCTTGGGATTCCATTGTCTTGATTTATTACAAGACATTAACACATTCATTAGAACACTCAACCACTCTTTCTCTCACTCATGCAAGAGTCCTTCTTCTCTATTTTCTCCTTCTAATTTTCGGATCAAGAGAGTTTTGAAGAAGATTTTGGTGTCAACTTCCTAACAAGTTGGGTGTTTTTTGCAAGAGCTTGTGGGTATACTAGCTTGAGACTTCCTTCTTTGGAGGTTTACATTCAAGAGCATCATCCTCTTCATCTTTATCCATCTCATATCATCTTGTTCTTGAAAGGTAGTATTCTAAGAACACCCTATGGTTGTTTATGTTTTGATAGCATCACTTTTCACATATATGATCCTTTTGTTCTTAGGTTTACCTTCTTGAAAATATAATGGTTTATTTTCAGCAACTAAAACAAGTTTTAAATCACCTATATCAGCTGCGGTTTTAAGTTTAAATGGTTAAACTACTTTGATAAAGTTGTTTACAAACCCAACATTGGCATCTAGAGCCGGTTATGTGGAAAACTTGCTTCAAAAGTCCAAGAAAAATTAGTTTTGTTGGACTTTCTCAACCCATTAGGGGTTGATTTGTTTTGGATGTATGAATCCCTTATCTTTCAAGTTTTATTTTATATGCTTTAGAATAAATCTTGAAAGATTGATGTCAAGTGGTTGATTATTTTGTTTGGACAAAAACCCTAAAATTTTGGTTTATGTTGGCAGAAATTTTGAGCGTTAAAAAGGGAGTTCATTTTGTTCTTGAATGTTGTATTTGGATACATGTTTTGGTGCATAACATAGCCTTGACCTAGTGTGTTTTGGATTTAGTTGTATGTATTTTGTCATGTTTGATTTTATTCATTAAAGGATTGTAATAATAATTTTGGTGTTTGTATCTTTTGGGTTGTAATTTTTTTATTCTTTGATTATGTAATAAATAGATTAGGTGCATTTCTTTTATTAGAAAAATTGTATCAGGATATAATTTTTGTATAAGAAGATGCACAAGTTTGAGACTCAAAGGAAGATATAAAGGAAGGACTCAAAAGACATAGACACTTGAAGCATTTGGATGCGGATTCAAGTGGGAGTTCATGGACACAATTTGATGAGTTATTATAAAACCCTTAGGAAAGACCAAATGACAACACTTGTGATGGCAAACAAGTGTGGTCACCTTAGTGGCTATGGTTATGCACTTGTGATTGAATGGTTGTGCTTGTTTGGTTGTTTATTTTATGTTGGTTGTTTGATATATGGATATGCATAACAAACTAATTAATAAACATAACAAGCTGAAATAAAATGGTTCTCTATCATTAAGTGGTTAATAAAAGGTTATTAAAAGGATTAATGATTTTAAATAAAAGGGTTTTATTAAAAGAACCATAGGGTACCATGTGTTTGAGAGCATGCAAATACAAGGTACATAGAGTTTTCTAATCTAGAATTATGAAACTTAAAATTCCTTTTGAAAACAACTTTAACACCATCCTTTTGCACAACACTTGAGTCACTTGGAAACTCTTAATGGGATAAAGGTCACCTAACCATTTTGAGGGAACTTGTGATTTAAGGTGGGAATGCCATATTTGTGGGATAAAGATCACCTAACCACTTATATTGGTAGACTCACATGTGTGTGTAAGTAGGGTGACTTGATTTGCAAACCATGTTAAATGGATCACCTACAATGTGGTTTACAAAAGGTGTTGATGGGATAAACATGCCGACTATACATATGATGTTTAAGTCGATCCCATACCTCTAGAAGTTGCAAAGGATTGCAATTGTCAAACGTTGACTACATTGTTAATTTAAATAATGGGATAAAGGTCACCTAACCACTATTTAGATATGACGTTGGATTCTAGAATTTTAGTTTGTGTATGACACATAAAAGGGTGTTAATAATTAAATATGATAATATCGAAAATGCTAAAATTGAACCTTGTTAAATTTCGTAGATGGCCACCAACAACAATGAAAACATTGATATCCCGTCCGCTCATACCCTATCACTAAGAACCATCCTCCAAAAGGAGCGTTTAAACCATAACAACTTTATTGATTGGTTTCGAAACTTGAGAATTGTTCTCAAGCAAGAGAAACGGTCATATGTTTTAGATGATCCGATTCCCGATGAACCCAATGAGGAAGATAGGAAGGCCTATAATAATTGGGTGAAATACACTGAGGATTCGGTCCAAGTGTCTTGCCTCATGTTGGCAAGTATGACTCCGGATCTCCAAAAGGAGTACGAACATCACGGAGAATACGACATGATTACCCAGTTGAAGGAAACGTTCCAACAACAAGCAAGGGTAGCGCGCTTCGAAACGGTTCGAGCACTCCATGCATGTCGTATGGATGATACCCAATCAGTCTCGTCTTATGTACTTAAGATAAAGAGCCACATAGACTGCCTCGAAAGGCTGAATTGTCCCGTCTCGAAAGAGTTGGCTACGGATTTGATCCTCAACTCTTTGTCAAAAAGGTTTGACAATTTTGTTATGAATTATAACATGAACGGTTGGGACAAGAACATAACTGAGGTTCACTCTATGCTCAAAACAGCCGAGGCGGCCATGGGTAAAAGGGGTTTACCTGTTCTCACCATCAATGAAGGTGGGAACAAGAAGAGGCCTCACCCCGCACCCAAGGCAAGTGTTGCCAAAGGTAAAGGGTACATTGGAAGAAAGGGAAAAGGAGTGGTAAAAGTTCCACCACCAAAAGCAGTGGAGAAGAAGCAAAAGGTTGCTTCGGATGACCCATGCTTTAAGTGTGGGGAGATAGGACATTGGGCAAGAAATTGTCCTGTCCATCTCAAAGAGTTGAAAGCTAAGAGGGATGCCAGGCAAACCTCAGGTACAATTTTCATGATTCATATTGATCTCAATTTAATATCCTCTAATACATGGGTATTGGATACCGGATGTGGAACTTATATTTGCAATTTGTTGCAGGGGTTCAAAAGAAGTAAAGACTTCAAGAAAGGGGATGTTAGCCTCTACATGGGGAATGGGGCAAAGGTTCAAGTTGAAGCCCGAGGGGACTACATCCTGAAGCTTCCAAATGGTTTGGAAGCAATTTTGAACAATGTTTTGTATGCTCCTAGTTTGACTAGGAACATTATTTCAGTTGCCCAATTAAGACAATATGGTTATGTTTTGACATTTATTGAAAATGAAATTCATGTTTCTTTAAATGACATCATTTATTTTAAAGCTACTCCTATTAGTGGTATTTATGAACTGGTTCGTGAACACACATTATATGATAGCTGGTTGTACCAAACCACCACCAAGAAGCTCAAATTAGATTTGAGTGACAGCTATCTTTGGCATTGCCGTCTTGGTCATATAAACAAGAAGCGGATACAAACACTTCAAAAGAATGGTCTTTTAAAAGCAAGTGAATATGATTCATTTGATGTATGTGAATCTTGTTTACAAGGAAAAATGACTAAGGCACCTTTTAGTGGCAAAACCGAAAGGGCAAAAGATTTATTAGGTATCATACATTCGGATGTATGTGGTCCTTTTAAGCCAATGACTAGGTACAAAGAAAGATACTTCATTACCTTCACCGACGACTATAGTCGATATGGGTATGTGTACTTGTTAAAACACAAAGATGAAGCTTTTGAAATGTTCAAAACCTTCCAGAATGAAGTAGAAAATCAACTCAACAAGTCAATAAAAATTCTCCGCACCGATAGAGGAGGTGAATACCTAAGTGATGCTTTTAGAGATCATCTTAGAAGTTGTGGGATTGTCTCACAACTATCTCCACCTGGAACACCACAACACAATGGTGTGTTCGAGAGGAGAAATCAAACTCTATTGGATATGGTTCGATCAATGATGGCTAGAAGCTCATTGCCTCTATCCTTTAGGGGTTTCGCTTTGCTCTCTGCAGCCCGTATTTTGAATATGGCCCTAACCAAAAAAGTGGAAAAGACACCTTTTGAAATATGGCATGGAAGGGTTCCATCTCTATCATATTAAAAGGTGTGGGGATGTGAGGCTTATGAAAAGACTCCCACCTCAAACAAGTTAGAAAGTCGTTCCACTAAGTGTATCTTTATTGGATATCCAAGAGATTCTATGGGATATTATTTCTATGATCCATTGGAACAAAAGGAGTTTGTTGCCAAGAAGGGTGAGTTCTTGGAAGCCAAGTTCCTTATGGAAGGAGCTAGCAGTAGAATAGTGGATCTTGAGGAGGATCAAGAACCACAACCCGATACACGTTTGGTTGACACTAGCACTCAACATGAGGATGTTGAGGATGATCAAATGGTTGTTCAATACACACAAAACGTTCACAGATCTGGTAGAACTAGTAATCCACCTGAAAGATATGGATTTTTCATAGATGGATGCTATGTGGTTGATTCTGATGAACCAATCACATACCATGATGCAGTGTCCAATTTAGATTGTGACAAATGGCTTGTAGCCATGAACGTTGAGATGCAATCCATGTATGACAACCAAGTGTGGGACTTGGTTGTACCACCTCTTAACTCCAAGATAGTTGGAAGTAAGTGGGTTTTCAAGGATAAAACCGATATGCATGGAAACATGGATACTTATAAAGCTAGACTTGTAGCAAAAGGTTTCACTCAAACTCAAGGGGTTGATTATGATGAGACCTTCTTGCCGGTTGCAATGCTAAAGTCTATTGGGATATTATTTGCTATAACTGCTCATTATGATTATGAGATTTGGCAAATGGATGTCAAAACCGCTTTTCTAAATGGATATCTTGAGGAAAATGTCTATATGGTTCAGCTTGAAGGTTTTTGATGGAAATGATCTGCCCAAAATACATATTGAATTGATGTGGCTAGTATGTCATGATCCAAGTCGGGTCATACCTAATAACGAGCTAGACAAACACCAAAGATATTTGTTTTATGATATGATCATATAAATAAATATTAACACTTAGAATATTTGGAAATTGGGTATCCAAACATTTACACTTGTGTTGTATATAAATTATATGGATTTATTTCAAAGAGAGAGGAATATTAATTCATCCGCATTCGTTTTACACAGCCGCATTTGATGTGGTTGAACAAATGCGGATGATGTTTACTCATCTGCATTTACAAATATGGGTGAACAAACCCTGTCCGCATTTGTTTTGGAACAAATACGGATGAGCATTTCTGAAAATGCTAATGGAAACATACATCCGCATTAACTAATGCGGATGACCATTTGCAAATACGGACGAATTACTTCACCCACATTTACAAATGTGGGAGAACAACTTCATCCGCATTAACTAATACGGATGTTGTTCTGAGAAATGCGGATGGGTTAAGGGGCTGGGCCCCACCCACTTTTCTCTCTCCTGAGCTTTATGTTTCCAAGGACATGCAATATAAGATGGCTTGCAGATCTCTCTAAACTCACAACTTGAGAACACGAAAAGTGTAAGAACCCTTTTTCTCTCTCGATCGGTCTAGAGAAATATAAAAGGGAGTTGTATAAGTGAAAATCCTAGCAACCGGTGTTCTTGTTGGTGGCTCGTGGGTAGACCAGCTTGAGGCTTCTTACTTTAGGAGCCGCCATCCTTGTTCACCTCCTGCCGACCTCATAGTTGAAGGTAGTTCTTCGTACATTCTATGGTTGTTTGTAAGCATGATTTCATATATCGATCCATATGGGTTTTGACTGATTTTATATAAAAATGTTTTATATATAAATTAGCTCACTGTAACAAGTTTAAATTATATATATATTCTGCTGCGTTCTTCTATTTTATAAGGATAAAATAGATCTGTTTAACTTGTGAAAACCCTACAATAGTATCAGAGCCAGTTATATGGATACATGCTTCATTTGGACTGAAATTTCGGTTTCTTGGTGATGATTCACCAAAAGCCGAGAGGCTTCAGCCCTAGTATCCCCTATTTTTCAAGATCTATTTTGACATGCATATAGGAATCTTAGAAAATTTATATCATTTGGATGATTTTGTTTTGGAAACAAAACCATGGTTCTCGGCTGTTTATGCTTCAGCCGAGAATCTATGGTTCAAGGGGATGCTTTTGGATTTTGCTTACATATATGGATATGTATTTTATTTGTTCATAACCAAAGCCGAGACCTATGGATGAATGTGTTGTGATTTGTTTAATTATTCAAATGGTTTGTAATAATTAAACATGTTTATTATTCCTATTGGGTATGTAATTAATTTATTTTTCATTTGGTATGTAAATAAATAGGCTAGTTGCACTTTACTTTTACTAAAAAAATTGTATTTAGAATATGTTTGGTAAAAGAAGCTGCAACAAGACTATCTTTCTCGGTTTTAACCGAAAGGAGAAGATGAAGGCCCAAAGGAGTTTGGTGCTGAAGTCAAAGCCTAAATGGAGACCCAAATGGATTGGAAGAGTCACAACACAAGGTGGACACTTGAAGCATTTGGATGCAGGATCAAGTGGGAGTTCACCGGCACAAATGTTGTGTCATTTCACCCTTAGAAACGACTTTATTAACTCACTTGTTTCGGTCAACAAGTGATGTTAATCTTAGATGGCTACGGTTATGGACTCATGTGATGCTTGTGTGGTTGTTTTATTATTGTTTTGTGATATATGGATATGCATGTTTAAACAATTTAAAATCAACAACAAGCATAAAATTGGTTCTTATAAAACATTAATATGGGTAATAAAAGGGTTTATTAAAAGTTAATGTGCTCACAATAAAATTGGTTTTATTGAAAGAACCTTGAAAATTGTTTCACACTGGTACCACACATTTGAATGCATGCAAATGTTAGGTACAAAATAGTTTTCAAAACTAGAATTAATGAAAACTAAAATGTCTTTTGAAACTAGTTTAACACCATCCTTTTACACAACACTCGAATCACTTGGGAACTATTTGTGGGATAAAGGTCACCTAACCACTCTTAGGGAACTTGTGTGTTTGAGGTGGGGTTTACATATTTGTGGGATAAAGGTCACCTAACCACTTGAATGTGTAAACTCACATGTGTGTGTGAGTAGGACAACTTGAGTTGGAAACCATGTGAATAGGGTCACCGAAGCATGGTGTACAATGGTGTTGATGGGATTAAACATGCCAACTAAACATAAAGATGTTTAACCGATCCCATAAAACTAGAAGTTGCAAAGGGTTGCAATTGTCAAGTGTTGACTACTTTGTTAATTTAAATGATGGGATAAAGGTCACCTAACCATTATTTAAATGTAACGTTGGATTCTAGATTTTAATTATTAATTTTCTATGAGACATGAAAGGGGTATTAATAATTAAAGTTATATTTTCGGAAATACTAAAAATGAACTTTGTTTGTAGAAATGACCACCAATAACAACGTTCCCACCCCGACCGTCCATAACCTATCAGTAAGAACTATATTAGAAAGGGATCGTCTTAACCATAATAATTTTATGGATTGGTTTCGTAACTTGAGAATCGTTCTCAAGCAAGAAAAGAAATCTTACGTACTAGACGATCCCATTCCCGACAAACCCAACGTTAATGATGTTGAGGCCAATAACGATTGGGTTAAGCACACTGAGGATTCTGTGCAGGTTTCTTGCCTCATGTTGGGAACTATGATTCCCGAGCTCCAAAAGGATTTAGAGCATCATGGGGCATACGACATGATTACCCAGTTGAAGGAAATGTTCCTTCAACAAGCAAGGGTAGAACGCTTCGAAACGGTTCGAGCGCTTCATGCATGTCGCATGGAAGAAACTCAATCGGTTTCATCTTATGTACTTAAGATGAAGAGCCACATTGATCGCCTTGAAAGGCTAAATTGTCCCATCTCAAAAGAGTTGGCCACGGATTTGATCCTTAATGGCCTAACTAAAAGGTTTGAGATGTTCATCATGAATTATAACATGAACGGGTAGGAAAAGAGCATTGGTGAGCTTCACGCAATGCTCAAAACGGACGAGGCGGGGATGGGTAAAAGGGTTTTACCCATCCTCACGATCAATGAGGGAGGCAACAAGAAAAGGAAACTCCCCGATCCCAAGGCAAATGTTGCTAAAGGAAAGGGATACATCAAAGGAAAGGGAAAGGGAAAGGCAAGAACTGAACCTCCAATACCAAAGCTTAAGAAGCCTATGGTAATGGAGAACGATCCATGCTTTGAGTGTGGTGAGATAGGACATTGAATGTTATTGAATTGAATGTTATTTCTTGACAATTGCAACCCTTTGCAACTTCTAGTTTATGGGATCGGTTAAACATCTTTATGTTTAGTTGGCATGTTTAATCCCATCAACACCACTGTACACCATGCTTCGGTGGGATAAAGGTCATCTAACCACTTGTATGTGTAAACTCACATGTGTGTGTAAGTAGGACAACTTGAGTTGGAAACCATGTGAATAGGGTCACCTATCTCAAAGAGTTGAGAAACAAGAGGGATGTTGGGCAGACCTCAGGTACAACTTTCATGATTCATATTGAATTGAATGTTATTTCTTCAAACACATGGGTATTGGATACCGGATGTGGAACTCATATTTACAATTTGTTGTAGGGGTTCAAAAGAAATAAGCATTTCAAGAAGGGAGACTCGAGTCTCTACATGGGCAACGGAGCAAAAGTTGATGTTAAAGCCCAAGGAGACTATGTTTTGAAGCTTCCAAATGGTTTGGAAGTTGTCTTGAAAAACATCTTGTATGCTTCTAGTTTGACTAGGAACATAATTTTTGTTTCCCTTTTAAAACAATATGGTTATGTATTAAAGTTTGTAAACAATGGTATTTGTGTTTTTATGGATGATGTATTTTATTTTAAGGCTATGCCTTATATTGGTATCTATGAATTGGTTCATGATAACTCATCTTTTAATAACTCGTTATACCAAACAAGCACCAAGAAAATTAAAATAGGTTTAAGTGATTTATATCTTTGGCATTGTCATCTTGGGCATATAAACAAGAATCGGATTCAAACACTTCAAAAGAATGGTCTTTTGAAAACAAATGAAAATGGTTCATTTAATAAGTGTGAATCTTGTTTACAAGGAAAGATGACCAAGTTGCCCTTTAGTGGTACTAATGAAAGGGCAAAGGATTTATTAGGAATCATACATTCGAATGTATGTGGTCCTTTTAAGACAATGACAAGGAATGGTGAGAGATACTTCATTACTTTTATCGATGATTATAGTCGTTATGGGTATGTGTACTTGTTGACACATAAACATGAAGCTTTTGAAATGTTCAAATCTTTAAGAATGAAGTAGAAAATCAACTCAATAAAACTATCAAAGTTCTTTGTTCAGATAGAGGAGGTGAATACCTGAGTGATGCTTTTCAAGATCATCTTTTGAGTTATGGGATTGTCTTACAACTTACTCCACCCGGAACACCGCAACATAATGGTGTGTCTGAAAGGAGAAACCGAACCTTATTGGATATGGTTCGATCTATGATGGCTAGAAGCTCACTACCTCTATCATTTTGGGGTTTCTCATTGCTCTCCGCGGTTCGTATTTTGAATATGGCCCCAACCAAGAAAGTGGATACGACACCTTTTGAAATATGGCATGGAAGAGTTCCATCACTATCATATTTAAAGGTATGGGGTTGTGAAGCTTATGTGAAGCAGAACACCCAAAAAAGTTAGAAAGTCGATCCATTAAGTGTATATTTGTTGGATATCCCAAAGACTGTATGGGATATTACTTCTTTAATCCAACCGAGAAAAGGTATTTATTGCTAGAAAGGCTGAGTTCTTAGAAACTAAGTTTCTTATGGAAGAAACGACGTATAGAACAGTGGAAATTGATGAGGATCAAGAACCACAAGCCAATACACGTTTGGTTGAAATTAGCGATCAACAAGAGGTTGTTGATAATGATCAAATGGTTGATCAATACACACAAAACGTTCGCAAATCTGGTAGAATTAGCATTCCACCTGAAAGATATGGATTTTTCATGAATGGATGCTATGTGGTTGACTCGGATGAACCAACTACATACCATGATGCAATGTCCAATTCAGATTGTGACAAATGGCTAGAAGCCATGAACGTTGAGATGCAATCCATGTATGACAACCAAGTATGGGAATTGGTTGAACCACCACCTAACTCCAAACTGGTTGGATGTAAATGGGTTTTCAAGAAGAAAACTGATATGCATGGAAACTTGGATACTTATAAAGCAAGACTTGTAGCAAAGGGTTTCACTCAAACTCAAGGGGTTGATTATGATGAAACATTCTCGCCTGTGGCAATGCTAAAGTCAATTAGGATATTATTTGCCATAGCTGCATATTATGACTATGAGATTTGGCAAATGGATGTCAAAACCACTTTCCTTAATGGACATCTCGAAGAGACTATCTATATGGTTCAGCCTGATGGTTTTGTCGATCCAAAACATCCTAATAAAGTATGCAAGTTAAAGAAATCAATCTAAGGATTGAAACAAGCATCGAGAAGTTGGAATCAACGTTTTGATGAAGAGATCAAGAAATTTGGATTCGTCAAGAACGCTGATGAAGCTTATGTGTATAAAAAGGCTAGTGGGAGCATTATCATATTCTGAGTATTGTATGTTGATGACATACTACTATTGGGAAATGATGTTCCAACCATGGAAGGTGTTAAAGCCTGGCTTGGAAGTTGCTTTTCCATAAAAGATCTTAGTGAAGCCGCCTATATTTTGGGAATAAAGATCTATAGGGATAGATCAAGACGGTTGATAGGTTTAAACAAAAGTGCATACATTGATAAAATCTTGAAATGGTTCAAGATGGAAAAATCTAAGAAAGGTATGGTACTTATTCAAAGAGGGACAATATTGAGTACATCTCAATGTCCGAACTCAAAGGATGAGCAAGAAAGAATGAAGGAAATCCCATATGCATCTGCTATAGGATCCATAATGTATGCAATGATATGCACTAGACCGGACGTGTCATGCGCATTAAGCATGACAAGCAGATATCAACAGAATCTAGGTAATAGCCATTGGATGGCTGTTAAAAGTATATTGAAATACCTTAGGAGGACTACGGATATGTTTCTAATATATGGATCTGGTGAGGAGGAGCTCGTTGTAAAAGGTTACACGGATGCGAACTTCCAGACTGATCGAGATGATTCTCGATCACAATCGGGGTATGTCTTCATTATGAATGGTGGGGCAGTGTCCTGGAAGAGCTCGAAGCAGGACGTGGTAGCATTGTCCACTACAGAATCCGAATACATCGCCGCTTCATTGGCAGCTCAAGAGGCTGAATGGTTAAAGAAATTTATTGCCGATCCAGGGGTAGTCTTTACCATTCAAGACCTCCTAGAGATCTTTTGTGATAACAAAGGTGAGATTGATCAAATCAAGGAACCCCGTGCACATCAAAAGACAAGGCACATTGAGCGGAGATTCAACTACATAAGGGATGAAGTTGAAAAGGGAAAGATATGTATTCGCAAAGTTCACACAGATCAAAATATAGCGGATCCACTCACGAAGCTCATTGAAAGGGCAAAGCATGAGAGTCATACTTGTGCCTTAGGACTTCGATATTCTAGTGGTTGGATTTGATCTGTTTTGTATTTTAACTTTGGAATGAATGTAATACTAACTCTTTGTATAAATTATGACATTTTGAGTTATGTTCCATTTTAGCATGTTTACATCCATGAATATGTTTATTATTCTAAATGTCCGTAGTCGGTTATATTTGTGGGAACAAATATGAATGTAAGACTATTATGAACATGGATTGGTAGATATTCATAAGGTATGAATATAGAGCAAAAGGTTGCTACCAAGGTTCATAGATATTTGTGGGATAAAAATATTGGACTGACCCGCTCTTAAATGTTACTGCATGGAATTTTATAATTGATCATAAGTAAATTTGAGTAAGGCGAATATCATAGTGTCCTCTGACCTGAGATACATATTGGGTTTTGATATTCACCAAATATTATACCTTGACCTAGTTCTTCACTGTTCTGAAATAATGGACAATACATAAGGCTATGTTCAGGTGTGATACAAGGTGATTGTGATAAACGTATGTAGTTAAGATAGGATTTGTTCCTCTTATTCAAAGAGAGTATGATGTCTAAGGCCTGATAAAGTTAAACCAACAGGGAATGATCATTCTATGTCCCTGGATTGAACATGACATCTGAAACAAAAGGATATATGATTGGATTCACCTAAATCAATTCAAGTAAGTGACTTGAAAGGAATGATGTTATTGAATGGCACTTAGTCAGGCATATTAAGGGTAGTAAACCATTGTTAGGTGGTATTTCCTACTTGCATCAATCCTCCATGTATCTTGTGCAAGTGGGAGATTGATGGAAATGATCTGCCCAAAATACATATTGAATTGATGTGGCTAGTATGTCATGATCCAAGTCGGGTCATACCCAATAACGAGCTAGACAAACACCAAAGATATTTGTTTCATGATATGATCATATAAATAAATATTAACACTTAGAATATTTGGAAATTAGGTTTCCAAACATTTACAATTGTGTTGTATATAAATTATATGGATAATTTATTTCAAAGAGAGAGGAATATTAATTCATCCACATTCGGTGGTTGAACAAATGCGGATGATGTTTACTCATCCGCATTTACAAATGTGAGTGAACAAACCCTATCCGCATTTGTTTTGGAACAAATGCAGATGAGCATTTCTGTAAATGCTGATGGAAACATACATCCGCGTTAACTATGCGGATGACCATTTGCAAATGCGGACGAATTACTTCACCCGCATTTACAAATGCGGGAGAACAATTTCATCTGCATTAACTAATGCGGATGTTGTTCTGAGAAATGCGGATGGGTTAAGGGGCTGGGCCCCACCCACTTTTCTCTTCCTGAACTTTATGTTTCCAAGAACATGCAATATAAGATGGCTTGCAGATCTCTCTAAACTCACGACTTGAGAGCACTAAAAGTGTAAGAACCTTTTTTCTCTCTAGATCGGTCTAGAGAAATATACAAGGGAGTTGTATAAGTGAAAATCCTAGCAACCGGTGTTCTTGTTGGTGGCTCGTGGGTAGACCAGCTTGAGGCTTCTTGCTTTAGGAGCTGCCATCATCGTTCACCTCCTGCCGACCTCATAGTTGAAGGTAGTTCTTCGTACCTTCTATGATTGTTTGTAAGCATGATTTCGTATATCGATCCATATGGGTTTTGACTGAATTTATATAAAAATGTTTTATATATAAATTAGCTCACTATAACAAGTTTAAATTATATATATATTCCGCTGCGTTCTTCTATTTTATAAGGATAAAATAGATCTGTTTAACTTGTGAAAACCCTATAGTTTTGTCGACCCAAAACATCCTAACAAAGTATGCAAGTTAAAGAAATCAATCTATGGATTGAAGCAAGCATCAAGAAGTTGGAATCACCGTTTTGATGAAGAGGTATTCAAATTTGTGTTCATCAAAAACGCTGATGAAGCATGTGTGTATAAGAAAGCTAGTGGGAGCATCATCACTTTCCTAGTATTGTATGTCGATGACATCCTACTATTTGGAAATGACATTCCAACCTTGGAAGGTGTAAAAACCTGGCTTGGAAGCTGTTTTTCCATTAAGGATCTTGGTGAAGCCACCTATATTTTGGGAATAAAGATCTATAGGGATAGATCAAGGCGGTTGATAGGTTTAAATCAAAGTGCATACATTGATAAGATCTTGAAAAGGTTCAAGATGAAAAACTCTAAGAAAGGTACGGTACCTATTCAACGAGGAATGATATTGAGTACGACTCAATGTCCAAGCTCAAAGGTTGAGCAAGATAAAATGAAGGGAATCCCGTATGCGTCTGCTATAGGATCCATCATGTATGCAATGATATGCACTAGGCCGGACGTGTCATGTGCTTTGAGCATGACAAGCTGATACCAGCAAAATCCTGGAAATAGTCATTAGATGGCTGTTAAGAACATACTTAAGTACCTAAGGAGGACTAAAGATATGTTCCTAGTCTATGGATCCGGTGAGGAGGAACTCATGGTAAAAGGTTACACGGATGCGAGTTTCCAAACTGATCGGGATGATTCACGATCACACTAGGGATACATTTTCGTCTTGAATGGAGGAGCAGTCTCTTGGAAGAGCTCTAAACAAGATGTGGTGGCATTATCAACTACAGATTCAGAATACATCGCCGCTTCATTAGCAGCTCAAGAAGCTGCATGGTTGAAGAAATTAATTGCCGATCTAGGGGTGGTCCCTTCCATTCAGGACCCCCTAGAAATTCTTTGTGATAATGAGGGTGCGATTGCTCAAATCAAGGAACCACGTGCACATCAAAAGACTAGGCACATTAAGCGGAGATTCAACTACATAAGGGATGAAGTTGAGAAGGGAAAGATATGTATTCGCAAAGTTCACACGGATCAAAACATTGCGGATCCACTCACGAAGCTTCTTGAAAAGGCAAAGCATGAAGGTCATACTTGCGCCATCAGACTTTGATATTCTAGTGACTGGATTTGATCTTTTAATTTTGTATTTGGATATTGGAACCCTTTTATTACTTGAAAGAATTATTTGGTTATAACGTTTCAACTAATGTTCCAATTTTGCATGTTTAATCCATGAGTAAATTATTTACTCTGAACGTCCTTAGTCGTTCATACTTGTGGGAACAAGTATGAGGGTAAGACTATTATGAACTTGGATTGGTGGATATTCATATGGATGAATATAGAGCAAAGGGTTGCAGCCAAAGTTCATAGATATTTGTGGGATACAAATATTGGACTGACCCGCATCTCAAAAAATATTACTACATGGAATCTCCTTGATTGATCATAAGTAAATTTGAGTAAAGGCGAATATCATTTGGTATCCTCTAACCTGAGATACGTATTGGGTCTTGATATTCACCGGGTATTATACTTTGACTTAGTTCTTCACTGTTCTGAAACATGACAGTACATAAGACTAAATTCAGGTATAGCACTAGGTGATTATGAGAGACATATGTAGTCAAGATGGGATTTGTCCCTCTTATTCGTTGAGAGCAAGATGTCTAAGGCCTGCTAAAGTTAAATCAATAAAGAATGATCATTCTGTGTCTCTAGGATTTAACATGACATCTATGATAAAAGGATAGATGATTGATTCACCTAAAACATTTTTGAGTAAGGTACTTAAAGGGGATGATGTTATTGAATGGCTCTTAGTCATACGTATTAAGGGTAGTAAACCGTTGTTAGGCGGTATTTACTGCTTGCATCAATCTTCTGTGAATCTTGTGCAAGTGGGAGATTGTTGGATCTTATATGCCCAAGACACATACAAGATTGATGTGGTTAGTACGTTATGATCCAAGGCGGGTCATACCCAATAACAAGCTAAACAAACACCAATAAATATTTGCTTGTTGATATGATCAAGCAAATAAATATTGACACCAATTTAGAAAATGGGTTTTCTTAATTATTGCATTTGAAATAGAACAAATTATATGGATATTTTGTTCATGAGATATTATTTGTATGTTATTTAAATAGGTTAAATAACAACAAACAAAAGTGTGGTTAAGTTATAAAAATTAAAAGGGGGTTTAATTTTATAAACTTATAACTAAGTAATGAATGGTGAAAATTTTAAAGTGACTGGGAAACCCTTTTGAAATTCGGCCGCCCCCTTGGTGTTTACCTTGGGATTCCATTGTCTTGATTTATTACAAGACATTAACACATTCATTAGAACACTCAACCACTCTTTCTCTCTCACACATGCAAGAGTCCTTCTTCTCCATTTTCTCCTTCTAATTTTGGGATCAAGAGAGTTTTGAAGATGATTTTGGTGTCAACTTCCTAACAAGTTGGGTGTTTTTTTGCAAGAGCTTGTGGGTATACTAGCTTGAGACTTCCTTCTTTGGAGGTTTACATTCAAGAGCATCATCCTCTTCATCTTTATCCATCTCATATCATCTTGTTCTTGAAAGGTAGTATTCTAAGAACACCTATGGTTGTTTATGTTTTGATAGCATCACTTTTCACATATATGATCCTTTGTTCCTGGGTTTACCTTCTTGAAAATATAATGGTTTATTTTCAGCAACTAAAACAAGTTTTAAATAACTTATATCCGCTGCTTTTTTAAGTTTAAATGGTTAAACTACTTTGATAAACTTGTTTACAAACCAAACACGAAATAATTTGATAAACTTGTTTACAAACCCAACACGGAATAATTTACATTTACAATTTCTAAAACATTGCAGCGGAATAATTTTAAACCATTTCATTATAATTGCTTTTGCAAAATAATACATTGTAGTTAACTGTTACAAAATATCATAATTTGCATTACATCACAAAAACATTATCATAACATGAAATGGATGCCATCCAAAATAATCCAAGTAGCTGCCCCGTGCCATCCTCAGCAACATTACCTGCCAACTAGAAACACACAAAAGTCAGTGTTGCTAAGTGAGTTCTAGTTTTATAAAATAAAATACTTTTTTTTCATTTAAAACCATTCTTTACTTTCATACGCGATCATACAACATACGTACACATAGATAATATCACTATAATCTTCCATTACCATTCATTACTTTCATTTTGTACATTTCATTCATTAACCTTCCTTCGTTCATTCCTTTCGGATCAATGTCATCAGCTATACCCCAAACGTAGGCACAAAGCTGGTACTGGGCCGAAGTCTATAAATAGACCCCCCATTCATTGCGCACAAAGCTTGGCACCAGCACCGGGGTAGGCGACAAAGATCCCACCTGTATGCTATACCCCAAACAGGGGCACAAAACGGGTATTGGGCCGAATTTGATAAAGAGACTTCCATAACGTACATAGCCTGGCACCAGCACTGGGGCAATCAACCAAGGTCCATGCATAAGTTTACCCCAAACGTAGACACAAAGCGGGTACTGGGCCGAAGTTTATCAGACTTCCATAACGCACATAGCCTGGCACCAGTACCGGGGTAAGACTTATCCATTCATTTATTTCTTCATTAATGCATGCATTCTTTCATACTTTACGTTCCTCTTTTTCATTATCTTCCACTTTATGTTACATAATACTTTCCATTTACTTTCATAATCATACCACGTAAAGCCACGGAAATAATATACATAATAAGGAACATAACATAAACGTAACTGTACCATACATAGTATCATCACATCATCATCACATCATAAAGTCAACTTACATTACCCCCGGGAACATCCCAAGTCAAAGCCTACACTTTACATTTTCCCCAAAATTTCAGAAAATATTCTAAGTCTTAGGCGCATGGGCACTATTGGGGCGCATGGCCTTCTGGGCGCATGGGAATGCTTAGGCGCATAGGAAAGGTTCTGGGCGCATGGGCACTATTGGGGTGCATGACCCAACACTTAGTCATTTTTAGGCATTTCTAGGCGCATGGGCACTATGCAGGCGCATGGGTTTTGGGGCGCATGGGGGACACTTAGGCAAATTCAACTGTTGGGCGCATGGGCCAAATCCAAGCGCATGGGCAACCAACACATACAAATAACATCATAATCAGTCCCAATTCATCAATTCATCATGTTCTAACTTAGTTCTAGCATTCTAAGCATCATAACATGAACATAACTCAATCATAACATCATAAATCACCTAAATCATAACCCACCAACATTCACACATACATATACTTACGGGTACAAAACCCATTTGATAAAAACATACATACATGCATTTCCAGCCCTAAAATCACTTAAAACAAGTAAAAAGGGGATTCTAGAACTCACCTTTGACAACCTTCGAGTATGACTTCTTCAACCTGTTTGCAAATGAGTTCAAACACCTAGAAACCCACCAAAAACACACACCCGAAGACAACATACACACATAAGCATATAACCGAGGCATAGGCTGGCCAAGAACAACTTAGAACCAATAATTCTTACCTTGAATTCGGTTTATTGTTCTTCCTTCTTCAAAATCCAAACTCTGCTCTTTCTCTCTCTAGAAAATCCGAATGAAAAGTGGTGTGCAGATAGTGTGGGAGGCCATGCCACTTTTGTACCAACTTTTTATACTTTTTATCCTTTTGACACACTTAGCCCCTCAACTTGGGTTAAATTGTGTTTCTTCTTTTTTCTGCACATTTATTCTTTCTTTCTCGTCTTTTAAAATTTTCCAGGTGTTACAGATTCTAAAGGAAAATCAGTTGACCAAACTCTATACAGATCTATGATCGGATCTTAGATGTATCTTACTGCATCTAGACCTGATATAATGTATGCTGTTTGTGTCTGTGCTAGGTATCAATCTGACCCTAAGGAATCTCATCTAATCGCTGTTAAACGAATATTCAGGTATCTCAAAAGAAAACCGGCTTTAGGGTTATGGTATCCTTATGAAGGAAACTTTGAATTACAAGGATATACAGATAGTGATTATGGGGGATGTTGCCAAGATCGTAAATCTACGACGGGTGGTTGTCAGTTTTTAGGTCCCAGATTAGTCTCATGGCAATGTAAGAAACAAACAAATGTCTCTGTTTCAACCGCAGACGCTGAGTACATAGCTGCTTCAGCAGGATGTTCTCAAATCCTTTGGTTACAAAACCAACTGCTGGATTACGGGTTCAATTTTCTTAAAGCTCCTATTTACATTGATAACACTGCTGGTATGTTTATTACAGCTAATCCTGTCCAGCACTCAAAAACAAAACATATCGAGATTCGATATCATTTTCTCAAAGATAACTCTGAAAAAGGTTTAATCATTCTGATTCAAATCACAACTGAAAAATAGTTGGCTGACCTATTTACAAAAGCCTTTTTACCAGGTCGATTTGAATAATTGGTCGAGTCAATTGGACTTATTCTGGTTTTGAGTTTAGTTCAGTTGTTTGATTGATAAAAATGATAAGAACCCTCCCTTAGCTTAATCTTGAATAAAGAGAAACTGTCAAAGTTAACTGCCTGATTGTATATATTGTGTGTGCATGTTAACTAGAAAATGAAAAAGCAAATACAAAAATAGAAAATTGCAAAATCAAAAGAGAAAAATATAAAAGAAAATACAAAAATAGAGTTTTTCTTATTAGTTAATTGTTTAGGGCTGAATCTGTCTTTTCAATTTGTGAGAAATGATAGATACATTAGTGTTGATCAATTGCATACTTCACTCATTACTAAAGTCTGCGTGATCAGATATGATGTGTAGGTAAGCTCATGCAATTATACTGAAAAAGAAAATTCTTGTGATTAAAATAAATCAATCATGCATTCATGTTTGTCCATTTTAGTACCAATGAGTAGTGTTGACTTCTCAAATTGATTGCTTGTTAAGTCATAATCTCACACCTGGTGGCGATATGAATAACCATTGAGCTCTAATTATTTATAGCATCTATTTACTCTTTTGTTATAAGTCATCATAGACCTGAAGTGACGAGATATCCTTTGTTGTAAGTAATTACAGACCTGGATATTTTCACTTGATGCAAAAAGATGCCAATGTGCACAATCTCAACATGAGATCTGGTTATAAGTATATGTTAGGTTAACAAGTTGAGAAAGGTGATTTCTTGCAGATCTTTATGAGAATTGAACTCTCAAAGTCTAAGTGTGACTTACATAACGTCATATCTAATCGTACCTTAATCAATCCAAGAATTGAAAAAGTAAGTGTGCTGAGTATCTTGCCAAGAGCACTCATTTTCTGTCCTTAGATCTTGTGTCTCTTTTACTGCAGAAATGCTGACCTGGAACACACTTGATCAGGATTTAATTACTGTCTATGACTATCCATCATTTTTTTTAATGTGTTGATCTAAACTGATATGATCTCACTGTAGGCATGTGATTTAATTGTATATAGTAGATTTTTATTTTGCTTTATTTTTGATTTTTTGCATGATTTTCTGTGTGCAGGCATGTTGATAATGATTAGTTTTCTCTTCATGCAAAATCAAAGAAACTTCTAAGTTTGTAAAACTTAAAAGTTTAGGGAGAGTAAAAATAAAAAAAGAGAAAATAATTGATTTTCAAAATTTGAAAAAGAAATAAAAAATAAAATGTTTGGATGAAAGGATGAAGCTGTTATTTCTAGTATGTGTGTGTTTGATATGATATTAAAATAAACCTGAAAAAAAATTCAAATTCAGTGGAAAAGCTTCTTGTAAACAAAATGAGATTATTTGTTTTTGTAAAAATTAAATAGAGACTAAAATGATAGGAAATTAATTTTTGAAAATTTAAAATAAAAATATTGGTCAAAAACAAAAAAATAAAAATTTTGAATGTCAAAAATATTAAAATTGAGGGAAATTATTAAAAATTTTGAGTGATAGTCAAACAATTTTGACAAAGTGTTGAAAAATTTAGTGTGAACAATTCTAATATGTTTAATTAGTGTTCAGATGGATGATTTGAAAATTACAAGTGTTAAGACTTATGGAAGTATCCTCATGCGCCTGAATAGTACTCTTAAGTACATTCAGTTGTATGGTGATTTTTCAGAAATTTGCATAAGTGTTGGGCGTTTCATTCAAGCTCGTGCTCCTAAACAGTTATCATGTGTCTAAAAAATTAGTTAAGTGTTGGGCGTATTATCTATGCTCATGTGCCTAAACAGTTCTAGACTTCCAAGGGTTAGACATTTGAAGTGAAAAATTACCAAGTGTTGGGCGTTTCATCTAGTCTCATACGCCTGAACAGTGCTCAAGCGCCTAAACAGTGCTTATGCTCCTGTACAGTGACCATGCGTATATACCTCATGCGCATAAATAGTGCTCATGAACCTAAAAATTTACACTTGTATTGTGTAGTTTTCATTCACTCATTCGCAAACTCAAACACTCTGATTCACTCACTCGAACACCCGATACACTCATTCATTAAACATTTGATTGTTATTAGTTAATCTTTGTGATATATATGTATCACAAGAGAATTTGATGTCGAGGAGTCTTCACTCGAAGTTATCAAAGTTGTTGTTGATTCACCTATTCATGTGCCAGATGAAGGTGGAAGATCAATAAAAATGCTACAGTCCTTTCTGAGATCTTGAATGCTGAATAGATCATAGAATCTTTGAAAGTAGTTCAAGTCTCCATTCAAGAAGGCTTTGTGAGAGTTGGAACTCTACAAATAGAAGCCCGTGTTCAAGATCAAAGATGAGACAAAAGTGTTCAATGTGGACTGGAGACAATGTAAATCTTAAGGGGAGTATTGTTGAAGCTCTTAGAAGATTAACATTTTGTCTTTATGTGTTTTTTTGTCATAGTATAGGGACTTATTTGTAAACATATGTTCCTTTGTTTCTGATAGCTTATATAGGATATTTTATGTATGTGCAGGGTAGACAAAAAGATAAGAGACTAGACTAGAAGAGATTAGAGACATCTTAGATCTAAGAAACAGTTAGAGTCAGTTGAACGAACTATAACCCTACACATTGTATCCGTGAATTTGCTATCAATGAAATCTATGATTTTTTTTGATGTAATTGCTTGTGTTTGATTATTTTGTGTGTGAATTGATCATTGCATCACGAAATCATCACAGATTTGATCCTTTTGAACCGATCAAAATCCTTAAAACATTTTGTGATAAAAAAGGTATTACAAGATAATATAGTGCTCCCATGACTCCTCAGCAAACTGGTGTTGCTGAGAGGAGAATCAGGACACTTATTAAGGCTTCGAGGACCATGCTATCTGATTCAAAACAGCCATCACCTTATGGGTAGAGGTAGTCAATAATGCCTCCTATGTGTAGAACAGAGTTTTAGTAGTTAAGACTCATGGTAAGACTTCTTATGAACAATTGCACAAAAGGAAACCTTTTATTGGTTTTCTCAGATCATTTGGATGTCCATGCACCATCTTGAATACCAAAGATCAGATAGCAAAATTTGGTGAGAAATCAGATGATGGAGACTTTATTGGATACTCTTTCCAAGCTAAGGCCTATAGAGTATACAATCTCAGAACTAGAGTAGTTAAGGAGTCAGCCAATATGACCTTCAATGAGCACACTCCTAGTGTTAATGGTTCAAGTCCGGATTGGCTATTTGATCTTGATTTAGTTACCAACTATTTTAAGAAATCTTGTGAAGATATTTCAGGATCTATACGTAGCTTATCAATAGGAGATCCTAACCCAAGATTTGAGCTAAGAAGACCCAGTGATAGAATTCCTTTAGCCCCAGTGGTAACAAACCCTATAGTTAGAAATCCTATCAGCACAACCATAACAAACTCTTCAACTGACACATCTGAGGTGCCTATAAATTCCAGACTAGAGGCATGGAATTCAAATAAAGGGGTTTCCAATGTAGGAGGAGATGGAGACGGTAAAAGTGATCAAGAATTTCATGATGCTGACAACATCTCCACTGAAGACAACATCAATGATGTCACACATTCATTGGATCAAGTTTCTCTTGATAAGGGTGATGATGTGGTGGGTGATACTCAATCTCCATATCTGAATTTTACTAATTTAGATCTATCAAATCAACTTGCTGTTATTACTCAACTAAGAATCCATAAGTCCCATCCTACCACAAACATCATTAGAGATGTTGAGACAGGGGTGAGAACAAGAGGACAAACCCATGACAAAAATGTTTGTCTATACTCTTGTTTCTTGTCCTAGATTGAGCTAAAGAAAGTTGATGAAACTTTGAAAGATGGAAGTTGGGTTGAAGTAATGCAAGAGGAATTGCTTCACTTCATAAAACAAAAGGTTTGGAACCTATGCCCTCTTCCTCATGGGAAGACACCAATATGTACCAAGTGGGTTTTTAGGAATAAGAAGGATGATAGAGGATCTGTCATCAAGAACAAGCCAAGACTAGTTATTCAAGGGTAAACTCAAAAAGAAAGAATTGACTATACAGATGTTTTTGCTTCTTTGGCAAGACTTGAATCTGTTAGGATATTCCTTGCTTTTGCTACATCCAAGGATTTCAAGGTCTACCAACTTGATGTCAAGTATGCATTTTTATATGGAGTGATAGATGAGGAAGTGTATGTCAAACAACCACCTGGCTTTGCAGACCCAGATCATCCTGATTATGTCTGTAAGCTTGACAAAGCTCTTTATGGGCTGTATCAAGCTCTAAGGAAGTGGTATGAGACACTATCATAGTATCTTGTTTATCATGGCTACAAGAGGGGTAGTATTGACAATGTATTCTTTATTAAAGGAGTAGGGAATGACTTGATGTTGGTTCATGTTTATGTAGATGACATCATCGTTGGGTCAACTAATCCAAAGCCCTATAAAGACTTTAAGAAGCTAATGAAGAATAGATTTGAGATAAGTGCCATAGGGGAACTTAATTTCTTTTTAGCAGTTCAAGTGAAGTAGGTTGACAATGGCATCTTCATAAACCAGTCAAAGTTTGTTCACGACATACTAGTCAGATTTCATCTGACTAAGTGTAAGGTTGCTAAGACACCCATAGCCAAAAACCACTCCCTAGTACCTGATCTCGAGGGGGAGTGTGTTGGTGAACACCTCTACAGGGCTATGATTGGTTCTCTTATGTACCTCCCAGCTTGCAGGGCTGATATCATGTTTTCCACATGCATATGAGCAAGATATCAAGCCAACCCCAAGATGTCACACCTGGTTGCTATCAAAAGGATTCTTAGATATCTTTAAGGCCCCGTTCCTGGAACGCTTACAGTCGGTCATTCAAAGCATAAAATATATAGAATATAACATTTTAAAACACATCATACTTGCAACGGAATTTGAACTTTTCATTATTAATTAAAAAGGTCTTGACAAAACATCCTGTTGTTTCATTTACATCCCAAAATCTATATTAGTACAATAACATTCCCAAAATATATGGATTCTAGACTCTGATTATCCCCAGTAGATTATGCATCCATGTCTGCACCTCCTCAGCATCAACAAATTACCTGCCAACTGATATGCACATAAAAAGTCAGCGTTGCTGAGTGAGTTCTAGTTTATATAAGAAAATACTTTACTTTTAATAAAACCTCTCCTTTACTTTCATTTGTGATCACACGTAATACGTACATCTTGATAATAATAAATTTTTTATCCTTTATCATCGTACATAATCGTTCGTTTCGTATTTTATTATCTTTCACTTCTATCCAGATCCTACCATGCCCCCTCTTTGGTGCACAAAGGGACTAAAGTCTTAGGAGCAAGTGGCAAGGACCCCATTTCGCATGTTTCCATCAGTCACAAAGACTGGAGGTTAGGTGTGTACTTGGCAGACTATCGAGGTGGCAACCTATAAAGAGTTGTGACCCCCCCTTTTTATGCTTGCAAGACTTTTAACTCATTCATTACGTTCCACTTCTCATTATCTTTATCTTCCACTTTCATTACAATAATACTTTATGTACAAGAGTATTAGCACACCACGTAAAGTCACATACTAATACGTAATATAGAACATCAACCACAGCCCTTAAACATACATAACATCCACAGGCATAAACCATCAAAACATTTCAGAACTTAACACTACATTCTACTTCCCAAGATTTTAGAAAATTCTAAGTCCCCAAAGAAATGCAGATGAACAATACTAATGCAGATGAACAAATGCTGATGAGCATAAACAAATGCGGATGAACTGTAGCAAATGCGGATGAAAGTCCTCATAAAATATTCTAAGTGTCCAAAGAAATGTTGATAGAACAAATGCGGATGAGCATAAACAAATACGGATGAACTGTAGCAAATGCGGATGAAAGTCCTCAGAAAATATTCTAAGTGTCCAAAGAAATGCTGTTAGAACAAATGCGGATGAGTATAAACAAATACGGATGAACTGTAGCAAATGCGGATGAAGCTGTAGCAAATACGGATGGACACTTTAGCAAATGCGGATGAACACTTAGCAAATGAGGATGAACACTTAGATAATGCGGATGAACACTTAGCAAATGCGGATGAACACTTAGCAATGCGTATGAACACTTAGCAAATATGGATGAACAAGCCTAGTACCTATGATGCAACTTATGAAATTTTCCAGTCCCAAACATCATCTTAACATGAACTTACCTTAGATCTATCAGTCTAACACTTAGAACTTCTTAATCATTATACAATCATCACGAAAATCACATGACATAACTATATCATCATAAACAACCGTACCATGCATGGAAAATCATAATTTGCTTCAAAAATATCAGTTTAATATGCATACCAGCCCCAAATAAGTAGAGAGCATTTAAAAGAAGGGATCTAGAACTCACCTCTAGCAGCTTTCGAGTAAGACTTCTTCAGACTGAGAGCAATTAGGAGTTCTAGTACACAAACACACCGAAATAAGAAGCTAAACACAAAAGAACACATAAAAACCGGTCCAGCAGCTCGAATCCAACTGAAACCGAACAGAAATGCAAGAAAACCTCACCTCTAGGAGAATTTCGGCTTCTCTCAAAAAAATCCGGTTGAACAGTTTCTTTTTTCTTCTTGCAGCCGAGAGCAGATGTGGGGGAAATGGGGGGGGGGTATGGGCAGCCATGCTTATTTTAATTCCTATAATGGGCAAGTTTGCCACTTGCACAACTTTAACCACTTGACTTGGGATATTTCAGCTTTTTTTCTTTTTCCTTTCCTTCTGTTAATAAAATTCCGGGTGTTACAATATCACCTCGCTTTCTAAACCGGATGATCCCCTTCGAAGGTGAAACTTTCAGCATAACTATATCACGTATCTTGAATTCAATCGGTCTATGCCTCTTGTCAGCATATGAATTTTGTCTATCTTTTGCCGCCTTCATAAAGGCCTTGATCTTCTCTAACTTTTCGGTCATAGCCTCGATCACCTTGACGCTCCCTAGCTCTTTAAGGCCCCATACCCGGGATGCTTATAGTTGGTCATTCATAGCGTAAAACATTTAAAAGCATGACATTTGTAGCGGAATTTAAACTTTTCATACATAAATTGTAATTACATGACAAAACATTTTTCTTATAGTTGTATCACAAAAACTTGACAATTACAACCATTGTCTCAAAATCCAGAATGCCAGACTCGGATCATCCCAGTAGCTATCTCATCCATGCTTGCACTCCTCAGCTGCATCATTACCTGCCAACTATTATGCATATAAAAGTCGGCGACGCTGAGTGAGTTCTAGTTTACATAATAAAATACTTTACTTTCATTTAAAACATTTCCTTTACTTTCTACGTGATCATACATCATACATAAATCTAGATAATATCATTTATTATCATTCGTTCTATTTATTTCGTACATTTCGAACTTTCGTTATTAACTTTCACTTTCATCTAGACCGATGTCGTATGATATACCCCAAACATTATGCACGAAGCTGGTACTGGGCCGAAGCCTATAAATAAACCTCTAACATTGTGCACGAAGCTGACTCTAGTACCAGGGCAAGTGACAAGGGTCCCGTTTCGTATGTATTAGTCAATCACAAAGATTGACCCATATGTGTATTCTCATGGGTTAGCTAAACTGCACACAATTGAGCTAACAACCCAATGGCTGTGAACCTCCATTCATTTGCTTGCAAGACTTTTATTCATTCATTAGGTTTCACTTTCTTTAACTTTAACTTTCACTTCAATACAGAATACTCATTCTTAGCTAGTATAAATCACACCCAGTAAGAAAAATCGTGAAAATCCCCTTTAATTAGAACTAATTCACCCATAGTCCTTACAATCACATCCTCATCAAAATGAATAACAAACAATAATATCCGACTCTCCACGGGAAAGTGGGGGTTCAGGGACGGCAGCCTTTGAAGCATTTATAGCACAATTTGTTATAGAAAATTTTATCTTCCTGTTAAAACCTCTTGAGATCTTTGCCATAAAATAAACACATATTTCGTATGCATAACAGCCCTAAAACATAGAAAAACTTGTAAATAAGGGGATCTAGAACTCACCAAGTCTCCAAAAACAACTTCACCTAAGGTAGGCTCACGGTGCACGGTCTGCATAGAAGTGGACATGCAAACTGGTCATTTTCTATATAGTTTCGCACGCAGTTTCGCTGCCAATTTCGCTGATAGTTTTGCTACTGACAATTTTGCTGCCAGTTTCGCATGGCAGTTTCGCCCAACTTTCGTTGGAATTCTATGGCTGCGAAATTACCAGCGAATCTATTGTTTTATTGGAAGAACCCATAGTTTCGCTGGAAGAACTGTTAGTTTCACTAGACGAACCCATAGTTTCGCTGGACGCATAAAAATGACGTTCCAGCCCATTTTTAACCCAAATCTTCACCTGTTTACGTCAAAATCCTTATTTTTTCATCCAGGAACTTATACCAAAGCTTTTTACATGATTTCATCCATAAAAACGTGACTTTTGTATGATTTTTGCCATTTTTCAAAACCCCAAAACCCTAGAATCCGGGTATGATCTAAAAAGACATTTGGATGATGATTTCTTACCTGGATTCTTTCTCTTTTCTTGTTGTTTGATGTCAAAAGATGCAGATGTTCAATCCTTTGCACAATAAATCCTCAAATCTTCATTTTGTCTCTCTACTTTCTCTCTCTAGAAGGTGGGTTGTTTGAGTTGCAAATGAGTATGAATATGGCTGATTTGTGTATATATACCAGGTGCTCATGGGACCTTAAACTCATCTAACACATAACCCGTAACTTTTATAAGGTCCATAACCCATTTTCCCCTTTATTTATATTTATTACCCTTATCTAAGCCATTATTATTAATTGGCTCGTTCGGACTTTTCCAGGGTGTTACAAGCTCATTCTGCCATATGTGACCCCAACATATGGGAGTTCTGCACTTCCTACCGTATAATATCTCATATGGAGGCAAACTGATACTGGCATGATAATTGTTGTTGTATGAGAATTCGGCTAACGGTAGGTGTTCATCCCAACTTCCAACAAAATCAATAACGCAGGCTTGGAGCATATCCTCAAGCGTCTGAATGGGTCTCTCTAACTGACCGTCTATCTGAGGATGGTAAGCCGTACTGATGTGCAACCTCGTCCTCATCGCATCATGGAATCTCTACCAAAACTTAGATGTAAACCGAGTGTCATGGTCAGATACTATAGACACCGACACACCATGATGTGTCATAATCTCTTTGATGAACAGATCCGCCAAGCTCTTAGATGAATAAGTATCGTGGATCGGTAGAAAGTGAGCACTCTTTGTCAAACGGTCAACTATCACCCATATGGCATCGTACCCCCTTTCCGTACGTGGTGACTTCGTAATGAAGTCCATAGTAATGTGCTCCCATTTCCACTCAGATATATCCAAGGGTTAGATCTTCCCGTATTGCTTCCGATGTTCCGCCTTCACTTGCAAGCAAGTAAGACACTTACTCACATACTCCGCTACATCGCTTCATCCCAGGCCACCAATCGTCTTTCTTCATATCATGATACATCTTCGTAGCACCGGATGAATTGAGTATCGAGTTTTATGGGCTTCATCAATGATTTGCCCCCGTAGGTCTCCATAACGAGGGATCCACATCCGCCCGAAGCGGGTTCTAACACCGAGAGTGTTCTCACCAAACTCCGCGACTAGGCCTTTCATCCTTTCGGAGTTGATTCGATCCCCTTTCAATGCCTCATCCTAAAATTCCTTGACCTGCTTCATCACGTCAGAGGTCATTACCAACTGATAAGCCTTTATCCGAATCGGCTTAGGTCTTTCTTTTTGGCTAAGGGCATCTGCCACTACGTTGGCCTTACTCGGATGGTAGTGGATCTCACAATCATAATTCTTGATAAGCTCCAACCATCTCCATTTCCTCATCTTGAGATCCTTTTGCTCGAAGAAGTACTTCAAGCTCTTATGGTCAGTGAAGATAGTGCACTTCGCCCCGTACAAGTAGTGCCACCAAATCTTCAATGCAAAGACCACAGCTACCAACTCCAGATCATGAGTAGGGTAATTAGCTTCATGGGTTTTCAACTATCGGGATGCATAGGCTATTACCCTCCCTCGCTGCATCAACACACAACCTAACCCCGAATATGAAGCATCCGAATAGAGCACCAAGTCTTCGCTCCCTTCGGGTAACCTTAAGACAGGAGCTTGGGTCAATCTTGTCTTTAACTCTTTGAAAGAATTCTCCTGCTCTTGACCCATACAAACTTCATATCCTTATGGGTCAATTTGGTCAATGGTGAAGCTATCTTGGAGAAGTCTTAGATGAATCTTCTGTAGTAGCCCGCCAAACCCAAGAAACTACGAATCTCAGATGGCGTCTTTGGAGACTTCCATTGCATTACAGCCTCCACCTTTGCCGGGTTCACCATAATCCCTTCAGAATTAATCACATGACCCAAAAACTAAACTTCCCGCAACTAGAATACACATTTGGAGAACTTAGCATACAGCTTCTCTCTTCTAAGCGTCTCCAATACCTCGCGAATATGACCGGCATGCTCTTCTTCGCTCTTTGAATAAATCAGGATATCATCAATAAACACAATCACTTATTCATCTAACATCGGCCGACACACCCAATTAATCAAATCCATAAAAGCAGCTAGCGCGTTTGTTAAACCGAAAGACATAACGAGGAATTCGTAACGCCCGTATCACGCTTGAAACGCGGTCTTCAGGATATCCTGTTCCTTAACCCTTAGCTGTTGATAACCAGATCAGAGATCTATCCTTGAGAACCAACTGGCGCCTTGGAGCTGATCAAACAAGTCATCAATCCTCGGTAGTGGGTACCGGTTCTTCACCGTCAACTTGTTTAACTCACGGTAATCGATGCACATCCTCATGCTACTGTCCTTCTTCTTTACGAACAAGACCGGAGCACCCCAGGGAGAGATACTCGGCCGGATGAACCCCTTATCTAACAACTCTTAAAGTTGAGTCATCAATTCCTTCATCTCGGAGGGAGCTAGTTGATACGGTGCCTTGGAAACAGGTTGGACACAGGTATTAAATCAATCTGGAACTCGATCTCGTGGTCGGTGGTACACCTGGTAGATCCTCCGGGAATACGTATGGGAAGTCACACATGACTGGTACGTCGGACAATCGTGGTACTAATGCATCCACATCTTTCACATAAGCCAGGTAGGCACTATATCCATGTCTCATGCACTTCTCGGCCACAACCATTGAAATTACCTTCGGAACCGTACTGGCCCTATCACCGTAAATCGTCATCGAACTCCCATCAGGTGCGGTCAAACAAATCATCTTCTTATGACAAACAATATTTTCTTCATAGGCTGCTAGCCAATCCATCCATAGAACCACATCGAATCCGCCTAGGGGCATCACGAATAATTTAGCAGAGAACCTATGGCCTTCTAACTCTATGTCACAATCCTCAATCAGATCAAAATTTTGGTAGACTTACCAATGGCAGTTTCTATATCAAAGGGCTCATCAATACTTCTACTTCTAATAGGCAACTTAACACAGAAGGCAGTAAAAATAAAACTCTAACTAGCAACAGAATTGAAAAACACAGAGGCACACATTTGGTTTACTAGGAAGGTACCTAACAAAACATAGTAAATGCTCTGGCTTTTGCCCTCTACCCTTCCTTCTCCTTCTCTGTCCCCTTTTTAGCCTTGGAATTCTCAGCCCTCGGTTTCTTGCAATCCCTGCTCAGATGGCCTTCTTCACCATAGTTGTAGCACCTCACTACCCCACACTCCCTTGCTATATGACCTGGCTTCCCGCATTTGAAGAAGACATTCCGTCCCCACTTACACTCTCCCACATGTTCCTTCCCACACTTCTTACATTTCCTCCTGTTGTTCCCCTTACTAAATCCTGGGCGACGATCTTCAATCCTCATCTTCTTCTCCCCGATCCTATGGTTGTCTCTCCTAACCCTCTTCCCATTACTGTTCTTATTCTAACTCTTTTCAACCTTCCTCTGAATTGGCATCGGGTCCCTCTCATCATACAATCTCCTAACCAAATCTACCACAGACCTAAACGTGCTTAGTCTAGCGGCTATCATGTTTCTCCTAATGTCCATGGGCAAACCCTGCATGTACCTCTTAATCTTTATGGACTCCGGAGTTAATAGATCCGGCACAAGTCTTGCAAGTTCATTGAACTTAGAGGTATACTCTTGATGAGTCATGCTTCCAACCTCCAAATGCAAGAACTCCTTCTCAATTTTGTCCACCTCTTGATGCGGACAATACTCCTCCAGTACCAGTTCCTTCAAATCCGACCACCTCATCCTTGCTATAGACCATTTTCCCTAGGCTTGGACAATGTTGTCCCACCAGCATAATGTTGAGTCAATGAAAGAATGGGAGGCAAACATCACCTTTTGATCCTCTCGACACTCACTGATGTCTAGGACTGCCTCCATCTCTCGAACCCAACTATGAGCAACAGTAGCATTGTCGTTACCATCAAAGGTCGGGGGTTTGCACCTCTGAAACACCCCATAGGTGCACCCTTTAGTGGTCTCCTTCTCCTCCTCACTATCATTATCATGAATTACCACCTTTGGGCTAGATGGCTCTTCCTCTGCTTTCTCCTTCTTCTCAGCATCATCAGTTCTCTCACCCTCCTTTACGGCCCTTAACACTTCGGTCACTACTGAGGGCAACACATTTTGCATGACGTTGTAGACCTCGTTAGTAATAGCTGCCTTTACCATAGACTTGAGGGTAGCTGATCCTGCACCGTCTTGGTGGCTATGGAGGTCTATGTCCATATGTGTTGGACTCAACAAATGCATTAAGAATTAATGCATAAAAAGTATGATGCTTGCCACATCAAGCATAACAAAATATTATGTTTTAACATCCAAAAAAATCATTTAATAACACATTAACATCATTAACATTTATAACAATCACTAATATTTGTTTAAATTTATTTTTCAGGTTTGTACATAAAAGGAAATTTGGACAAGTGTTCGCAGCGAATGAAGAAAGTCTCATAGCGGATGAAGATGATTAGCAGCGGATGAAGATTTGCTTCCAAGTGTGTGTAGCGGATGAACAACCATCCCACAGCAGATGAGGAACTCACAGCGGACAACATTCCATAGCGGATGTTCATCCACAGCGGATGAACATTCACAGCGGATGTTCATCCACAGCGGATGAACATTCCACAGCGGATGTTCATCCACAGCAGATGAACATCCGACAGTGGATAACATACAACCATGCACAGTGGATGACAAGATCTTCTCTACAACGGATGAGCAAACATCCATAGCAGATGACTGATCTCCACAGTGGTTGACATATAGACTTAGGATTATTTATGTAATATTCGTTTACATAAGGGTAGTTTAGTAATTGTATATAGCTTTTGTGTATAGGCTATAAATAGCATACTACCCTAATCCTTTGTAAGCTTTTGAACGAAATCAATACAAACAAGCTGTTAATTTTCATTGTGTTCTTGCACACACACCATATACACATAAACACACACATACACTGATTTCATATTCTAGCATTATGGGTTTCTACACCATATTGTTGATGTGTTGAGGTTGAGAGATATTGAAAAGATCCTTGGGGGAATCAACCTTTTATTCATGTTTATCATTAGTTTAAGCTGATTTCATCAACATTAATCATCTTAGGAGCCTTAGCCTTGCTCCTGGTGACATGTGGCCCAGTAGTATGCCCGCCATGAGCACCACCTCGGGTTGCCTTCCCAGGTTTTCTCCCTACCATAAAATCTACCTCCTATAAGATTCATACACTAACAAGGTCATTTAAGGTAATAGCTCAGATTATGTCAAGTATAGTAATTCCCTAATTATAGTGGCCAGTTCTGATTAGCCACTTACTTTACTCATCATCCCCCAAGCATTCCCTATCCAGAGGACATGTAACACCCGGAAAATTTTAAAAGACGGGAAAGAAAGAATAAAAGTGAAGAAAAGAAGAAAATGTAATAAAACCCAAATATAGGGGTTAAAAGTGTGCAAAGTACAAATTTGTACAAAAGCAACATGGCCGCCCATGCCATGTTACTTTTCACCATTTTGCAGTCGGTTTTTAGAGAGAGAAAGCAGATAACTCTTGGCTTATAAAGAAGGAAGAAGAAGAAACCGAATTCAAGGTAAGAATTCTTGGTTTTAAGTTGTTCTTGGCCGGCCTATGCCTCGGTTGTATGCTTATGTGTGTTTTGTTGTGTTCGGGTGTGTGTTTTTGGTGGGTTTCTAGGTGGTTGAACTCATAGTACAAATGGGTTTGAAGTAAGTCATACTCGAAGGTTGTCAAAGGTGAGTTCTAGAACCCCCTTTTTACTTGTTTTAACTGATTTTGGGGCTGGAAATGCATGTATGTATGTTTTTATGAAAATGGGTTTTGTACCCTTTTGTATGTGTATGTATGAATGTGGGTGGGTTATGATTTGGGTGATTTATGATGTTATGATAGTGCCATGTTCATATTATGATGCTTAGAATGCTAGAACTAAGTTATAACATGATGAATTGATGATTTGGGACTGATTATGATGTTATTAGTATGTGTTGGTTGCCTATGTGCCTGGATTTGGCCCATGCGCCCAACGGTTGAAGTTGCCTAAGTGTCCCCCATGCACCCAAAACTCATGGGCCCAAATAGTATCCATGCGCCTAAAACAGGCTGAATTTGGCTAAGTGTCCATGCGCCCAAAAACTGCCCATGCGCCTGCATAGTGCCCATGCGCCTAGAAATGCCTAGAATGACTAAATGTTGGGTCATGCTACCAAATAGTGCCCATGCGCCTGAAAGTTCCCCATGCGCCTAAGTGTTCCCATGCGCCTGAAAGGCCATGCGCCCTTATAGTGCTCATGCGCCTATGCCTTAGAATATATTTTGAAATTTTGGGGAAAATGTAAAGTGTATGCTTTGACTTGGGATGTTCCCGGGGGTAATGTAAGTTGACTTTATGATGTCGTATGTGATGTGATCATGATGCTATGTATGGTATGGTTATGTTTATGTTATGTCCCTTATTATGTATGTTTATTTTCCGTGGCTTTACGTGGTATGATTATGATAAGTAAATGGAAAGTATTATGTAACGTAAAGCGGAAGATAATGAAAATGGAAACGTAAGGAATGAATGAATGCATGCATTAATGAATGAAAGTAATGAAAGTCTTGCAAGCAATGTATGGAGGTTCACACCTAATGAAGGGTGTTAGCTCAACTGTGTGCGGGTTAGCTACCCCAAAAGGATGCACACTGGGGTCTAATCTTTGTGATTGACCATATGTATGGGACCCTTGCCGCTTTCCCTAGGTACTGGAGTCAGCTTCGTGCATAATGTTGGAGGTCTATGATAGACTTCAGGCCTAGTAATCAGCTTCGTGCACAATGTTCGGGGTATAGCACATGGCACTGGTCCGGAATGAACGATGAATGCTAATGATGAGTGTACTTGCCCTAGGCCCTAGGGTCAGCTTCGTGCACAATGTTCGGGGTATAGTACATGTCATCGGAAGTTAATGAATGTACGTAAGGTACGGTAAGAAAGATAACGAATGATAAAGATGACGTACGATGATGAATGAACGGAAGTCAACGAATGACGATGAAAGATAATAATAAATTATTATCTATGTGTACATATGATGCATGATCACATGTGAAAGTAAAGGAAGAATGGTTTTAAACGAAAGAAAAGTATTTTATTTTATAATACTAGAACTCACTCAGCAACGCTGACTTTTATGTGTTTCCAGTTGGCAGGTAATGTTGCTGAGGATGGCACGGGGCAGCTACTTGGCATTTTTGGATGGCATCCGTTGTTTAAATTATAACGTTTTTGTGATGTAATGCAACGAGTAATATTTTGGAATCTGTCAACGATGTATTATTTTGCAAAAGCAATTATATATATATGAAATGGATTGTTTAAAAGAATTACGCTGCAATATTTTAGTAAAGTTAATGTATGTTTTATGCTTTGTGTGCAATGATTGACCAGCCGTAAGCGTTCCGGGAGCAGGGCCTTACAAGTTGGTATCAGAGCTAAAGTTTAAGTGAAACGGGTTAAAATTTTCAAAACAAACCTAAACTTAAACTGAGAATGGGACAAGGGGAAGGGATGCCAGTCCGAGTAGCTACGTGCCATCAGGTATTTTCTTGATGTTAACCGGTATTATGTGCGCATGTTATGTGGTTTATGTGCTTCTTAGTAGATTTAGATACTGACGTAGTCAGGATAGGAAATGCTTAGGGTATGAAGAGTAAATTAATGGCTAATCACAACTGGCCACTGTAATTAGGGACTTACTATACTTGACATAAACTGAGCTATTACCTTGAATGACTATGTTGGTGTTTGAATCTTATAGCGTGTTAGAGGATGGCCGGTGGTAGATCTTCAAAGGCTTCTAGAGGTGGTGGTCGTGGTGGACGTGGTACTGGACCACGGGTCATGAGAGGAAGGCCTAGGGCTGAAGAGGTGGCTCATGAAGAGCCTGAGACCCCTCATCCAGAGGGTGGTGACAAGAGTGCTAACTTAAGGGCCTCGATGAAGGAGGCTGTTGTAGAGGAGGTTCATCAGGTCATGCAGACGATCTTACCATCTGTGGTGACCGAAGTGATAAAGGATGTGAGAGAAGGAGAAAGGAAAGAGAGGAATAGGTCCTCGGGAGGGAAAGAGCAACCGAAGACTGAGACGGTTGTCTCTACTGATGAGGAAGAAGAAGAAGATCTTGCACCGAAGGCAGCATGAGGCTGTAACTATGGGCATTTCAAAGATGTAAGCCCCTGACTTTTGACGGAAATGGCACTGCTGCTGCTGCTCACCGGTGGGTGAGAGAGATGGAAGCTATACTTGATATCAGCGAGTGCCGGGAGGATCAGAAGGTGAAGTTTGCCACTTATTCATTTGTGGACTCGGCTCTGTGCTGGTGGGACAATATCATCCAAGCCAAGGGTAGTAGGGCAATTGGAAGAATGAGGTGGCCAGAGTTGAAGAAGCTGGTGATCGAGGAGTTCTGTCCTCATAGGGAGCTCGACAAGGTTGAAAAGGAGTTCCTGCAGCTGGAGGCGAGAACCATGAAGCATCAGCAATAAACCACCAAGTTTAACGAGATGGCACGACTGGTGCCGGATCAGGTGACACCTCTGTCGCGAAAGATCAAGAGGTATATTCAGGGCTTGCCGGCGGATATTCGCAGGCATATGATCGCTGCTCGGCCAAGTACGTTTAGGTCGGTGGTCGATCTGGCGGGAAGGCTGTACGACGAGAGGGAAGTGGTGGTGGCTGAGGTGAGCAAGAAAGGCGGTGGTGATCGAAACTGGAATGGGAAGAGGTTTGGTCGGGGTGGTGCCCCGGCAAACAACAAGAATGCACAGGTGGATGACCGGCGTGTGGTCACATAAGGTGCGGAGTCGAAGAGGTGTGGCTAGTGCGGGAAGGAGCACACCGGGGAGTGTAGGTGGGGATTGAACATGTGCTTCAAGAGTGGAAAGCCTGGCCACATGGCAAGAGAGTGCAAGGTGGCAAGGTGTTTTAACTGTGGTGGAAAGGGCCACATGAGTCGAGAATGCAAGAAGCCAAGGGCTGAGAGTTCCGGGGCAGGGAAGAAGACCGGGACCGAGGGGCAGACGGCGAGCACCAGGGCATTCACGATGACTCAGGAGGAGGCTAGGACGGACCCCGATGTCGTGTCAGGTACGTTTCTAGTAAACCAAACTCTTGCTTCTGTGTTATTTGATTCAGGTGCTAGTAAGAGTTTTATTTCTGCTGCATTCTGTGCTAAGTTGCCTGTTAGTAGTAGAGGTGTTGATGAGCCCCTCGATGTAGAAACTGCCATAGGTAAGTCTACCAGGATTGTAAACCTGATAGAAGGCTGCGATATAGAATTAGAGGGTCATAAATTTCCTGCTAGACTGTTCGTGATGACCTTATGCGAATTTGACGTAGTCCTAGGAATGGATTGGTTAGCAGACTACGATGCGATTATCATATGTCGTAAGAAGATGATTCGACTGACAGCGCCCGATGGGAGTTTGGTGACGATCTACGGTGATCGATTTACGACTATCCCGAAGGTGATTTTGATGGCGGTGGCGGGAAAGTGCATGAGGTGTGGATGTAGTTCCTACTTGGCCTACGTGAAGGATGTAGATACGCCAACACCACAACTGTCCGATGTACCGGTTGTGTGTGAGTTCTCGGACGTGTTTCCAGAAAACATACCAGGTGTGCCACCGGACCATAAGATTGAGTTCTAGATTGACTTGATACCCGGTGCTCAACCTATTGCTAAGGCACCATATCGGTTGGCTCCGACCGAGATGAAGGAATTGATGGAGCAAATGCAGGAGTTGCTTGATAAGGGGTTCATTAGACCGAGTATCTCTCCTTGGGGTGCTTTGGTCTTATTTGTGAAGAAGAATGACGGTAGTATGGGGATATGCATAGACTACCGCGAGCTGAACAAGTTGACGGTGAAGAATCGGTAACCGCTACTGAGGATTGATGACCTGTCTGATCAGCTCCATGATGCCAGTTGGTTCTCGAGGATAGATCTTCGATCTAGCTGCCATCAGCTAAAGATGAAGGAGCAAGATAATCCTAAAACAGCTTTTCGCATGCGTTATGGACATTACGAGTTTCTCATTATGTCTTTTGGTTTGACCAACGCGCCAGCTGCTTTTATGGACCTGATGAATCGAGTGTGTCGGCCGATGTTGGATAAATCAGTGATTGTGTTTATCGATGATATCTTGATTTATTCGAAGAGTGAGGAGGAGCTTGCCGGTCATATTCGGGAAATGTTAGAGACGTTAAGAAAGGAGAAGTTGTATGCCAAGTTCTCTAAGTGCGCGTTCTGGTTGCGCGAAGTTCAGTTTTTGGGTCATGTAGTGAATCCCGAGGGGATTATGGTAGACCCAGCAAAGGTGGAAGCGGTGATGCAATGGAAGTCTACAAAGACGCCATCCGAGATCTGTAGTTTCTTGGGGTTGGTGAGATATTATAGGATATTCATTCAAGACTTCTCTAAGATAGCTTCCCCATTGACTAAGTTGACCCACAAGGATGTGAAGTTTGTATGGGGTCAAGATCAAGAGAAGGCCTTTGAGGAGTTAAAAGTAAGGTTGACTCAAGCTCTAGTTTTATAATTACCCGAAGGAAGCGAGGACTTAGTGGTCTATTCAGACTCTTCTTACTCGGGGTTGGGTTGCGTGTTGATGCAGCGAGGAAAGGTTATAGCCTACGCATCCTGACAATTGAAGGTTCATGAGGTGAGTTACCCTACTCATGACTTGGAGTTAGTAGCTGTGGTCTTTGCACTAAAGATTTGGAAGTACTACCTATACGGAACGAAGTGCACAATCTTCACGGACCAGAAGAGCTTGAAGTACTTCTTCAAGCAAAAGGACCTGAACATGAGGCAGAGGCGATGGTTGGAGCTCATAAAGGATTATGATTGCGAGATCCATTACCATCCGGGCAAGGCCAACGTAGTAGCGGATGCCCTTAGCCGAAAGGAGAGACCCGAGCCGATTTGGGTAAAGGCTTATCGGTTGATTATGACCTCTGATGTGATGAAGCAGGTCAAGGAGTTTCAAGACGAGGCATTGAAAGAAGATCGTCTTAACTCTGAAAGAATGAGAGGTATGGTTGCGGAATTGGGTGAAAACACTCTTGGTGTTAGAACCCGATTCTTACGGATGTGGATCCCTCGTTATGGGGATTTATGTGGGAGGATTATGGAAGAAGCTCATAAGACTCGATACTCCATTCATCCCGGTGCTACAAAGATGTATCAAGATATGAAGAAAGATTATTGGTGGTCGGGTATGAAGCGCGATGTAGCGGAGTATGTGAGTAAGTGTATTACTTGCTTGCAAGTGAAGGCCGAGCATCAGAAGCCGTACGGGAAGATCCAACCATTGGATATACCGGAGTGGAAGTGGGAGCATATCACCATGGACTTTATTACGAAGTTACCGCGTACCGTGAAAGGGTATGATGCCATATGGGTGATAGTTGATCGTTTAACAAAGAGTGCTCACTTCCTACTGATTTGCGAGACATACTCCTCTGAAAGATTAGCGGATCTATTCATCAAAGAGATTGTGACTCGTCATGGTGTGATGATGTCTATTGTGTCTGATCGTGACACCCGGTTTACATCTAAATTTTGGAAGAAGTTCCATGATGCGATGGGGACGAGGTTACACATTAGCACGGCTTATCATCCTCAGACGGATGGTCAGTCAAAAAGGACTATTCAGATGCTAGAAGATATGCTTTGGGCATGCGTCATTGACATTGGAGGAAGTTGGGATGACCACTTACCGTTAGCTGAGTTCTCGTATAATAATAGTTATCATGCCAGTATTGGTATACCCCCTTATGAGATGCTATATGGTAGGAGGTGTAGAACACCCATTTGTTAGGGTGATATTGGTCAGAAGGAGTTAGGAAGTATTGAGGTGATTGAGGCTACGATTGTGAAGCTCGAAAAGATCAAAGCCTTTATGAAGGCAGCTAAAGATAGGCAGAAGTCGTATGCCGACAAGAGACGTAGACCGATTGAGTTCAAGGTGGGTGACAGAGTTATGTGGAAGGTCTCACCTTAGAAAGGTATCATTCGGTTCAGGAAGCGGGGCAAGTTGAGCCCGAGATACAGAGGGCCTTTCCGAATCATTGCTATAGTAGGAGTGGTGGCCTATAGGTTAGAGTTACCTGATGAGTTAAGTGGAATTCACCCGACATTCCATGTATCTCATCTGCATAAGTGTTTAGCTGACGAGGATATGGTTGTACCACTAGAGGAAATTGAAGTTGATGAAAGGCTCAATTACGTGGAGCAACCAGTGGCAATCATTGACCGCAAGGAGAAAAGTTTAAGGAATAAAGTGGTTCCCCTTGTACGTGTATAGTGGAAGCACAGGAAGGGATCCTAGTCTACATGGGAGATTGAAGAAGAGATGAGGCAGTATTACCCATATCTGTTTGAGGAATAACAAGTTTCAGGGACGAAACCTATAAAAGGGGGGTGGACTTGTAACACCCGAAAAATTTTAAAAGACGGGAAAGAAAGAATAAAAGTGAAGAAAAGAAGAAAATGTAATAAAACCCAAATAGAGGGGTTAAAAGTGTGCAAAGTACAAAATATAATATAATTTTGTACAAAAGCAACATGGCCGCCCATGCCATGTTACTTTTCACCTTTTTCCAGTCGGTTTTTAGAGAGAGAAAGCAGAGAACTCTCGGATTGTGAAGAAGGAAGAAGATGAAACTGAATTCAAGGTAAGAATTCTTAGTTTTAAGTTGTTCTTGGCCGGCCTATGCCTCGGTTGTATGCTTATGTGTGTTTTGTTGTGTTCGGGTGTGTGTTTTTGGTGGGTTTCTAGATGGTTGAACTCATAGTGCAAACGGGTTTGAAGGAAGTCATACTCGAAGGTTGTCAAAGGTGAGTTCTAGAACCCCCTTTTTACATGTTTTAACTGATTTGGGGCTAGAAATGCATGTATGTATGTTTTTATGAAAATGGGTTTTGTACTCGTATGTATGTGTATGTATGAATGTGGGTGGGTTATGATTTGGGTGATTTATGATGTTATGATGGTGCCATGTTCATATTATGATGCTTAGAATGCTAGAACTAAGTTAGATCATGATGAATTGATGATTTGGGAATGATTATGATGTTATTATTATTTATTGGTTACCCATGCACCTGGATTTAGCCCATGCGCCCAACGATTGAATTTGCCTAAGTGTCCCCCATGCGCCCAAAACTCATGCACCAAAATAGTGTCCATGCGCCCAAAAACTGCCCATGCACCCAAAAACTGCCCATGCGCCTGCATAGTGCCCATGCGCCTAGAAATGCCTAGAATGACTAAATGTTGGGTCATGCTACCAAATAGTGCCCATGCGCCTGAAAGTTCCCCATGAGCCTAAGTGTTCCCATGCGGCTGAAAGGCCATGCGCCCGTATATTGCTCATGAACCTATGCCTTAGAATATATTTTGAAATTTTGGGGAATATGTAAAGTGTAGGCTTTGACTTGGGATGTTCCCGGGGGTAATGTAAGTTGACTTTATGATGTCGTATGTGATATGATGATGATGCTATGTATGGTATGGTTATGTTTATGTTATGTCCCTTATTATGTATGTTTATTTTCCGTGGCTTTACGTGGTATGATTATGATAAGTAAATGGAAAGTATTATGTAACGTAAAGCGGAAGATAATGAAAAAGGGAATGTAAGGAATGAATGAATGCATGCATTAATGAATGAATGTAATGAAAGTCTTGCAAGCAATGTATGGAGGTTCACACCCAATGAAGGGTGTTAGCTCAACTGTGTGCGGGTTAGCTACCCCGAAAGGATGCACACTGGGGTCTAATCTTTGTGATTGACCATATGTATTGGACCCTTGCCGCTTGCCCTAGGTACTGGAGTCAGCTTCGTGCACAATGTTCGAGGTCTATGATAGACCTCAGGCCCAGTAATCAGCTTCGTGCACAATGTTCAGGGTATAGCACATGGCACTGGTCCGGAATGAAAGATGAATGATAATAATGAGTGTACTTGCCCCATGCCCTAGGGTCAGCTTCGTACACATTGTTCAGGGTACAGTACATGTCATCGAAAGTTAATGAATATACGTAAGGTACGGTAAGAAAGATAACGAATAATAAAGATAACGTACGATGATGAATGAACGGAAGTCAACGAATGACGATGAAAGATAATAATAAATTATTATCTATGTGTACATATGATGCATGATCACATGTGAAAGTAAAGGAAGAATGGTTTTAAACAAAAGAAAAGTATTTTATTTTATAAAACTAGAACTCACTCAGCAACGCTGACTTTTATGTGTTTCCAGTTGGCAGGTAATGTTGCTGAGGATGGCACGGGGCAGCTACTTGGCATTTTTGGATGGCGTCCGTTGTTTAAATTATAATGTTTTTTGTGATGTAATGCAACGAGTAATATTTTGGAATCTGTCAATGATGTATTTTGCAAAAGCAATTATATATATATGAAATGGATTGTTTAAAAGAATTCCCCTACAATATTTTAGTAAAGTTAATGTATGTTTTATGCTTTGTGTGCAATGATTGACCAGCTGTAAGCGTTCTGGGAACGGGGCTTTACACTACATCAGTATCCAAATCTACTAAGAGCACATAATTCACATAGCACACCCACATAATTCCTTTTCATTAACTTACATAAGACGCTAACATAAAACCTTTACCTTTAGGCATTTAGCTACTAGGACTGGCATCCCTTTCCCTTTCTTGTCCCATTCTCAGTTTAAGTTTAGGTTTCTAAAAATATTTTATCCAATTCTCTTAAACTTTGGCTTTGATACCAACTTGTAAGGCCCCGTTCCCGAAACGCTTACAGTCGGTCATTCAAAGCAAAAAATATATTGAATATAACATTTTAAAACACATCATACTTGAAGAGGGATTTGAACTTTCCATTAATAATTAAAAAGTTCATGACAAAACATCTTGTTGTTTTATTTACATCCCCAAAATTATATTAGTACAATAACATTCCAAAAATATATGGATGCAGACTCTGATTATTCCCGGTAGCTTATGCATCCATGCCTGCACCTCCTCAGCATCAACAAATTACTTGCCAACTAACATGCATATAAAAAGTCAGCGTTGCTGAGTGAGTTCTAGTTTATATAATAAAATACTTTACTTTTAATAAAACCTTTCCTTTACTTTCGTTCGTGATCACACGTCATACGTACATCTTGATAATAATCATTTGTTTATCCTTTATCATCGTACATAATCGTTCGTTTCGTACTTTATTATCTTTCACTTCTATCCAGATCCTGCAATGCCCCCTCTTCGGTGCACAAAGCGACTAAAGTATTGGGATAAAGTGGCAAGGACCCTGTTTCGCACGTTTCCATCAGTCACAAAGACTGACGGTTAGGTGTGCACTTGGCACACTATGGAGGTGGCAACCCATAAAGAGTTGTGACCCCCCTTTTTATGCTTGCAGATAATAATTAGTTAATAATTTTGATTATTAATTTATGCTTATATGATTCATGAATTTTAAATGTTATTTGTGAATTTTACTTGATAACATGACAACGTGTGATGTTTGATTCATGTGTTTTGTTGCTAATTAAAAATATCTAATTATTATAGTTGAATAATAATATATGAGTTTTGTAGTAAAAGTATTTAAAAGATAAGTTTTTATAAAATGTAAATCAAGGAAGGTTAACTTCGAAACATTACAAAACTTAACAATACACAAAATGAAACCCTAGCCCCCCACACCCACTTTTGGCCGTGAACCACCTCCACACACCCCACTTTTGCGATTTCAAGCTTTGGACACCAAGAACAAAGCCATTTTGGCTTAGTGCAATCATTCCAACGTGTAGCAAGTGTCGATTCTTGATTATTACTCGATTAAAGGTAACATTCTGATTAGTTTTTCATAGTTTTTGATTCAAGAACACCCCTAGTTCAATTAACATGATTAAAGTCAAAATTGATGTTGTTTGATGATAATGTGATGTTAGTTGAATTGCATTGATGTTAGTTTACATGGATTGTGCATGAAATTCATGGAATTGATGTGTTGTTCATACCTTGCTATAAGTAGTAACTTTTGTGCATGAGGTTTGGGAATTATTATGAATTGATGATGTTTATCATGTCTTGATGATTTATGTGAACTTGGTTAGGTAGCTGATGAACTTATGAATGAATCAAATGATAGATTGATTTCGGGTGTTACTTTCTCGAAAGGGAAACTTTATTGATGTGAATCATTTGATATTGTGAATTAGGCATGTTTATGATGTTAGCATCATGATAGAATGCTTGTTGATGATGTCTAATATGTTAGAATGCGTTAATTGGATCATGAGGTTACTTGATGGATTATTTGGGAAATTTAGGTTTTATGGAATATTGCAAGATGTTGGGTTATGTTAGGAGATCATGGAACCATGTTTGTCATTATAATAAATCATTGTTGTATGTTAGTTGGTATGAATCTTGTTGAGTATTGTGATAATGATCGTCATATACGCGTGTGAATCTGAGACCCCTACTTAGTAGGATTGGCAGGGTTTAGGGTGCGAAGTCGTGAGTGGATTTACATGGCATGTAGTGAATGATTAAACTCAATGTATGATTTATTAGTTTTTATGAAATTATATCTGTGTTGAGCATGTTGATTGTTTGAGGTTCGCATGTGTTGTATGATAATCTATGTTGGTATGATGATATTGATAGAACTTAAGACTGATGATGTGGCATACGTGAATAGGTTGTATGATAATCATGTGTATGAGTTGCTATACTTGATCAAACAAGATTTCAAATAACATGTCACCAATGGGTCAAACGGGTCAACAAGGTCAAATAAGTCTTTGATTTCTAAAACCCTTGGGTCAACATGTTTATTGAGCACTTAGGGTTGTTAAACTTTTTGGGTTACACGTAGTTATGTACTTGTGTGTTCTAGGTAACCTTTGACGGGTTGTCTTTCAACTCACCGTTAGCTCTCTGTTATTGTTTGTTTGCGCACTAGGCGAGTTCAATGCCCCACTTTTATTTACTCTCTTTTTGGGGGAGAAAGCATACTTTGTTTTAAAATGCTTTAGTATTATAACATATGTTTAGTAAGACACAATGTTATATACCATTGAAAGCCCATATACTTTTGGATAGTTAGTTAAGGAATCTAGCGGGAAATCTTGGGTAGTACTACTGGGTCTGACAAGCCACACCCATACGACTGGAAGTCAAGCGGGTGCAATATTTTCCTAAACGACTAACAACATCATGACTTGGTATGTCGTGACGGAAGGCAAGCAGACAAACATAGTCAACTTCGATAGCGAAATCACTATTGTGTAAGGCCCCGTTCCTAGAAACCCCACAGTTGGTCATTCACAGCGTCATTTATATCAAAACACATTAAGATTTATTAAGTAAATAAAACATTGCACTGGAATAATTCATCAAAAGCCATTTCATGCGTTAATAATACATTTGCCAAGTAATAAATCGTTGTTTAAAAGATTACAAAAGATCAATTAGTTGCATTACAAAACAACATCATTATTATTGTATGAGATGGATGCCAGTCCTTGCCTGCCAAGTAGCTTCACCCCCGTGCAATCCTCAGCAACAACTTTACCAACCAACTAAAAATACATATAAAAGTCAGCGTTGCTGAGTGAGTTCTAGTTTATATAATAAAATACTTTACTTTTAATAAAAACCTTTACTTTACTTTCATTCGTGATCATACATCATACGTACATCTTGATAATAATCATTTATTATCCATTATCATCGTTTATAATCGTTCGTTCCGTACTTTATTATCATTCACTTCTATCCAGATCATGGCATGCCCTATCTTCTGTGCACAAACCGACTAAAGTCTTGGGAGCAAGTGGCAAGGACCCCGTTCTCACACATTTCCATCAGTCACAAAGACTGACCATTAGGTGTGCACTCGGCACACTGTTGAGGTGGCAACCCGTAAAGAGTTATGAACCCCTTTTATATGCTTGCAAGACTTTTAATTTATTCATTACGTTTCACTTTTTTTTATTATCTTTATCTTCCACTTCCATTACAATAATACTTTACGTACAAGAGTATTAACACACCACGTAAACTCATATACTAATATGTAATATAGAACATCAACCACAGCCCACAATCATACATAACATGGAACAACATCATCATACAATGCATACATATAAACAAGCATAAGCCATCATAAAACATCATTTCTTAGCACTTAAATTCTACTTCCCCAAATCTCAGAAAATTCTAAGTCCTTATGGAAATGCGAATGAGCAAACCAATGCGGATGAACAGACAAATGTGGATGAACAAAAGAAATACGGATGAACAAATGCGGATTTTCGTACTCATAAAATATTCTAAGTGCCCCAAAGAAATGTGCATGAACACAGTAGCCAATGCGCATGAACAAAGCAAATGAAAGTCTTCAAAACTATTCTAAGTGTCAGGAAATGCGCATGAACCAAATACGGATGACTGAAAAAAAATGCGCATGAACACTGTAGCAAATGCGCATGATCACTGTTGCAAATGTGCCTAACAAAACACTTATGCAAATATTCAAATCTAAATGCGGATGAACTAAACCCACCTGCAATTGCAACTTATGCTATATTCAGTTCCAAATCCTTATTCTTATACATTCTTAGCCCAGATCTAGCATGCTAAACACTTAGAACAAGCATACAATCACAAAACTCGATCAAACATTCAAAAACACACACCCACACTCACAACAGATGCAAAAACATAGGTCAGGTCATGCTGTAGGTTGTAAAACAGTAGGTACTATGCATTTCAGCCCCAAACAAGTTTAAAACAAGTAAAACCAGGGATCTAAAACTCACCTTAACAGCTTACGAGTAAGACTTCTTTAGACCCGTGAGCAACCTGGAGTTCAAACACCTAAACATACAAAAAAACATAACTAAACAAACAGAAACACACAAGAATCAGTCCAGCAGCTCGAACACAGCTGAAACTGAACAGGAAACGTAAGAAAACCTTACCTATAAGCAGATCTTCCTCTTTCTCTCTCTAAAAATCGATTTGCAGCTCCTCTCTCTCTCTAGCAGCCGAGAAATGTCTGTAAAGGGAGAAGTTTGAGCTGCCATACTTCTTTTAAATCTGATAAAGGGGCAAGTTTGCCACTTGCATAGCTTTAGCCCCTTGACTTGCCATACTTCTTCTTTTATTCTTCTTTTCTTTTAAATTTCCGGGTGTTACATATTATTTATTACTAATAAAACTAGACTACCTATCTATTTCAATGCACTTCTTTATATTTTACAAATACTATTATGTATGATGACTTACAAACTCTTGAACTCACCAACCATCATGTTGACACTTTTAGTATGCTTTTCTCAGGTCGTTACTAGCAGCTGCCCATAGGAGCATGCATGTGTCAAGCATGCTTTGAACAAATATTGATTTATATTTGACTTATTGCATACTTAAGTACATTGGTTTGGGCATGTGTTTTCTGCAGCTTACATTTATTTCTTTGGGTTTGAAATATTTACAAAACGCTTATGCAAATGTTTTAAAGTTTTAAACTCTAATTTGTCTTAAATGTCATATATTGTGTCGTTCTGAGTAACTAATGACAGGTTACTGAGTTGACGGCTACTCTGAACATGATGCGAGATCCGCTTCACGAGGCTATAGTTCGTATACATGAGTTGGAAAACCAGCTCGTGCCTTAGGAGGCCCTGATGGAGGAGCCTCAGGAGGTACCAGAGGAGGTACCCGAGGAGGAACCAGAAGAAGATCCGAAGGAAGAGCCGGAGGAGGAATTAGAAGAAGTGCTGGAGGAGGAACCTGAGGAGGAACCAGAAGAGATGGAAGAGGAAAGTGATGGGTCTGAAGTGATAGACTGATTTCTGTTATTCATTTGACTTGGACTACATGGTTTTTTTTAAAACCTATGTGGGAAGGCTTGTTTCCCACCTAACTAAAAAACTTGAATTTCTGACACTGATTGGATATTTTTTGAGTTACTTACAATTTATATGTCATGAGTTATTATTTTAGTTATAAAAGTTTTGGCTGTGACAAATTCATTATTTCTTATTATTTACCATACTTCAATGAGGTTAAATGGATGTTACTCATTATTGTATTTGTGAATGTAAAGTGAAATATGGATGGATGTGGAAAAGGACATGGAAGAGGTCATCGATGTGGCGCCGGTGCTGTGCACATGACCCCAGCCAAAGTAGCAGCTCTTATCAATGAACATGTGGAAGCCACGGTTAACACTCAAGCTACTCAGTTTGGAGGTAACGATGACCCTGGTGATCAATTACGAAAATATTTTGTTAGATGGTTAATCAATTGGTTTGACTAAACATTCTGAATTGTTGAATTCAGAACCACCAGCATGCACGTACAAGGCGTTCATGGACTGTAAGCCCCACATCTATAGTGGAGTTGAAAGATCCGTGGGATTAGTGCGATAGTTTGAGAAGACCGAGCCGGTCTTCGCCAAGTGCAATTGTATAGCGAAGGATCAAGTGAAATATGCTACGGGAACGTTGGAGCGTGCAGCACTCTCATGGTGGAACGCTCAGGTACAGATGTTGGGCCAAGCAATGGCTAATGCTTTTGCGTGGGACGAGTTCATAGCTATGATGATGGAGGATTATTGTCCTCGAGATGATATCTAGAAGATGGAACTAAATTCTGGCAATTAAAGATGGATGGATCTGAGATTGAGGCTTACACTACTAGGTCTCATGAGTTGGCAACACTCTGTCCTGGAATGATAAACCTGACAATCAAGTGAATCGATCTCTATCTGCGTGGGTAAATACAAAGCATGGTGACTGCTTCAATCCCCACCAATATCTAGCAGGCTATCCGGCTAGCTCATAAGCTGACAAACCAAATGGTAAAGCAAGGCAAGTTACCCAAACGGGGTATTATGACAAGCGTGCCCAACAACAAGCACAAGTGGGATAACTCTGGAAACAAGAGCTCGTCTTGTAACAACCAGCAACAGCAGTAGTAGTAGAGGATGTTCGATAACAATAGTAGCTTTAACCAGTCATCTTCCTCAAACGAAGGACAAGGTTGATACTTGGGGAAGTATCCAAAGTGCAACCGATGCAACTACCATCACACTGGCCTATGTGACAGCTATCGATGCCAGTGTTGTGGGAAAGCAGGGCAAGCGGCAATGGATTGCCATGGTGAGTTGATGAAAAAGCCCCAGCAGACTCAAGAAACACCAAAAGGCTGTTTTGAATGTGGAAAAGAAGAAAATTACAAGAGGAACTATCCCAACTGAAGAATGGAAATGGTACTGGGAATGGTGGCAACAACAACAACAATGGTGGCAATGACGACAAGAATGGTGGCAATAATGGTGGAGCCAAAAGAAGAGCATTTGTCATGGGTACAGGTGAAGCTCTTAAAGTCCCTACTACTATTACTGGTAAATTTCCTGTTAATGGTCGTTTTGCTATTGTGATGTTTGATACTGGAGCCGATAGAAGTTTTATCTAACTAAGTTTAGTAGTCCCTTAATTGATATGCCTTCTACGTTGGAATCCAAATATACCGTAAAATTAGCTGATGGTAAGCAAATTTATGTTACGCACATCCTTAAGGGTTGCAAGATAGAACTTGCTGGTCATACCTTCGATATCGATCTTATGCCTGTTACACTTAGGAGTTCTGATATGGTCGTGGGCATGGATTAACTATTTGAGAAGCATACGGAAGTCATTTGTCACGAGAAGGTCATTCACATTCCTCTCATGAGTGGAGAAATTCTCTCGATTAAGGGAGAGAAGAGTGTTGTAATGATAGGCATCATATCATTTCTGAAAGCATAGAAGTGGCTACGCAAGGGTCTCATAGCCATATTAGCCCTTGTGACTGATAAGCAACAAGCAAAAAAGAAGATAGAGGATGTTCCAGTAGTTTGTGATTTTCTGAACTACCACCTCCTCGTCAAGTTGAGTTTCAGATCGATTTGACTCCTAAGGCAGCTCCAATTATGAGAGCACCTTATCGGCTAGCATTGAATGAACTACAGGAAATATCAGCACAGCTTCAAGAGCTGTTGGATAAAGGATTTATTCAACTAAGCTTATCACCATGCGGAGCACCTGTTCTCTTTGTCAAGAAGAAGGACGACACATTTCGAATGTGCATCGATTATAGGGAATTGAACAAAGTTACAGTCAAAAATCGATACCCTTTGCCTTGCATAGATGATCCGCTTGATCTGATTCAAGGATCAAGCTATTATTCTAAGACTGATTTGAGGTCTGGCTACCATCAACTGAAAGTTTGAGAGGAAGACATCTTAAAGACTACATCTGTACTCGTTACAGTCATTATGAATTCTTGGTCATGCCATTTGGGTTGACTAATGCACCAACAATATTCATGGATCTCATGAATCATGTGTGCAAACCCTACCTCGATCTCTTTGTTATCGTGTTTATCAATGATGTATTGATCTATTCTAAGACCAAGGAGGAACACGAGGAGAACTTGAGCCTAATCTTGGAACTGCTTAAAAGGGAACAGCTGTACGACAAGTTTTCCAAGTGTGATTTCTGGAATCGTGAAGTGCAATTCTTAGGTCATATTCAGAACGAAAAGGGAATTCACGTGGATCCTGCAAATATTGAGGCGATAAAGAATTGGTTGGTTCCCAAGTTGCCTAGTAGGATACAACAATTTCTTGGACTGGCAGAATATTATCGGCGTTTCATTGAGGGATTTTATAAGATCGCTTAATCTCTCACAACCTTGACCCATAAAGGTATAACGTATAAATAGGGAGAGAGTCAAGAAGCCGCTTTCCATATATTAAAATAAGAACTTTCCTGCGCACCGATATTAGCATTACCAGAGGGGAGTGATGACTTCGTGGTTTACTGTGATACTTCTATCCATGGACTCGGTTGTGTTTTGATGCTACGTAACAAGGTGATAGCCTATGCCTCGAGACAATTGAAAGTGCATGAAAAGAACTACACTACTCATGATTTGGAATTAGGTGCAGTAGTCTTTGCCTTGAAGATCTGGAGACATTACTTGTACGGTACCAGATGCACTATTTACACCGATCACAAGAGTCTTCAGCATATCTTTGAGCAGAAGGAGCTAAACATGAGAGAACGATGCTGGGTGGAACTGTTGAATGATTATGATTATGCAATCAAATATCACCCAGGAAAGGCGAATGTAGTCGTTGATGCTTTAAGCCGAAAGGAAACCGCTAAACCCCGACGAGTGTGAGCTTTACAGCTTACGATTAGCACTCAATTGCCCAAACAAATCAAGGAAGCTTAGGCAGAAGCCTTGAAAGCGGAAAATGTTGAATTTGAATCCTTACGTGCGATGGACAGGCAGTTTCAAGTGAAAGCCAATTGAATTCGTTATTTCATGGATAGACTTTGGGTACCCTTATATGGAAACCTAAGGGACTTGGTTATGAGTGAAGCACACAAGTCTAAGTATTCTATACATCCGGGTTCTGACAAGATGTATCATGTTCTGAAGGTGCACTATTAGTGGCCTAATATGAAGGCAGATGTTGCTCATACGTGACCAAATGTTTATCCTACTCTAAGGTTAAAATTGAGTATCAGAAACCATCTAGCTTACTGCAACAACCTGAGATTCTTTTATGGATGTGGGAGCAGATTTCTATGGATTTTATTACCAAGTTACCCAGGACTCCTAGTGGTTGTGACACGATATGGGTGGTCGTGGATCGACTAACTAAGACCGCTCACTTCTTGTCAATCAAAGAAATGGATAAAATGGATAAGTTCACCCGAATTTACTTGAAAGAGGTAGTTTTGAGACATGGTGTACCAATCTCGATTATTTCGGATCGTGGTGCTCGTTTTACATCCCATTTCTGGCAATCGTTGCAAAAATCTTTGGATACGCGTCTGGATATGAGCACTTTCTATCATCCGTAGACCGATAGGCAAAGCAAACATACTATTCAAATGTTGGAGGACATGTTACGACCTTGTGTGATTGACGTCGGGAACAATTGGGAAGTTCATCTGCCGTTGGTAGAGTTCTCTTACAACATAGCTATCACACTAGCATTAAGGCGACACCTTTTGAGGCATTATATGAGCGAAAGTGTAGATCACCAATTTGTTGGGAGGAAGTTGGTGATAGTCAGCTGCCTGGCCCCAAATTGGTGCATGAAACTACTGAAAAGATCACGCAGATACGAAATCGTATGGTTGTAGCACGAGATCGACAAAAGAGCTACGCAGACAAGCAATGGAAACCTTTGGAGTTTCAGGTCAGAAACAAGGTATTGCTAAAAGTCTCACCGTGGAAAGGCGTGATTAGATTTGGAAAAAAAGGCAAGCTTAATCAAAGATACGTTGGACCATTTGAGATTCTGGAAATAATTGGTCCAATGGTGTATTGATTAGATCTGCCTGACTCGATGAGTTGAGTTCATAATGTTTTTCACATCTCGAACCTAAAGAAGTGTTTATTTGATGAGACTTTGTTTGTACCACTTGAGGAGGTACAAGTAGATGACTAATTACGATTTATTGAAGAACCGGTTGAGGTAATGGATCGTGAAGTCAAGACCCTTAAGCAAAGCAAAACACCCATAGTCAAAGTTTGCTGGAACTCAAGATGTGGACCGGAATTCACGTGGGAACGTGAGGATCAGATGAAGCTTAAGTATCCTCATTTGTTCGAAACGACGCCGACAGCCGGCGAAGGTAATGATTAAATTTCGGGACAAAATTTCTTTCAACATGGGGATGATGTGACAACTCACCCGATTTTGTTAGGTCTTGCATACACGTGTTGTGAGCACACACTAGTTGTCATTGAACGTTGGTGACCTAATAATAGTTAACTATAGTTAATAGATAATAATTTGATTAATAATTTTGATTATTAATTTGTGCTTATGTGATTCCTGAATTTTAAATGTTATTTGTGAATTTTACTTGATAATGTGACAATGTGTGATGTTTGATTCATGTGTTTTGTTGCTAGTTAAAAATATACGATTATTATTGTTGAATAATAATATATGAGTTTTATAGTTAAAAGTAATTAAAAAGTGTTAAAAAGATTAGTTTTTATAAAATGTAAATCAAAGAGGGTAAATTTTGAAACATTACCAAACATAATATTACACAAAATGAAACCCTAGTCCCCCACACCCACTTTCGGCCGTGAACCACCTCCAAACACCCCACTTTTGCGATTTCAAGCTTTGGACACCAAGAACAAATTCATTTTGGATTAGTGCAATCATTCCAACATGTAACAAGTGTCAATTCTTGATTATTACTTGATTAAAGGTAACATTTTGATTAGTTTTTCAAAGTTTTTGATTCAAGAACAGCCCTAGTTCAATTAACATGATTAAAGTCGAAATTGATGTTGTTTGATGATAATGTGATGTTAGTTTACGTGGATTGTGCAAGAAATTCATAGAATTGATGTGTTGTTCATACCTTGCTATAAGTAGTAACTATTGTGCATGAGGTTTGGGAATTATGATGAATTAAAGATGTTTATCAAGTCTAGATGATTTATGTGAACTTGGTTAGGTATAAAGTTGATGAATTTATGAATAAATCAAATGATAGATTGATTTTGGGTGTTACTTTCCCGAAAGGGAAACTTTATTGATGTGAATCATTTGATATTGTGAATTGGGCATGTTTATGATGTTAGGATCATGCTAGAATGCTTGTTGATGATGTCTAATATGTTGGAATGCGTTAATTGAATCATGAGGTTACTTGTTGGATGATTTGGGAAATTTAGGTTTTATGGAATATTGAAATTGGGTTATGTTATGAGATCATGGAACCATGTTTGTGATTATAATAAATCATTGTTGTGTATGTTAGTTGGTATGAATCTTGTTGAGTAATGTGATAATGATCGTCATACACGTGTGCGAATCTGAGGCCCCTACTTAGTAGGATTGGCATGGTTTAGGGTGTGAAGTCTTGAGTGGATTCATATGACATGTAGTGCATGATTAAACTCCATGTATGATTTGTTAGTTGTGATGAAATTATATTTATGTTGAGCATGTTGATTGTTTAAGGTTCGCATGTGTTGTATGATAATCCATGTTGGTATGATGATCCTGATAGAACTTAAAATTGATGTTGTGGCATAAATGAATAACTTGTATGATAATCATGTGTATGATTTGCCATACTTGGTCAAACAAGATTTCAATTAACATGTCACCAACAGGTCAAATGGGTTAACTGGGTCAAATGGGTCTTTGTTTTCCAAAACCCTTAGGTCAACATGTTTATTGAGCACTTAGGGTTTCTAAACTTTTTGGGTCACACATACTTTTGTACTTGCATGTTCTAGGTAACCTTTGACTGGTTATCTTTCCACTCACTGTTAGCTCTCTATTATTGTTTTTTTACGCACAAGGTGAGTTCAATGCCCTACTTTTATTTACTCTCTTTTTGGGGAAGAAAGCATACTTTGTTTTAAAGTGCTTTACTATTATAACATGTGTTTAGTAAGACATAATATGATATACAATTGAAAGCCCTTACACTTTTGAATCGTTAATTAAGGAATCTAGCTGGAAATCTTGGGTAGTACTACTGTGTCTGACAAGCCCCACCCATACGACTGGAGGTCAAGTGGGTGCAATATTGTCTTAAATGACTAACAAAGTCACGAATTGGTTTGTCCTGGCGGAAGGCAAACAGACAAACATAGTCAGCTTTGATAGCGAAATCGCTATTGTTTATTACTAATGAAATTAGACTAGCTATCTATTTCAATGCACTTATTTATTTTTTACAAACGCTATTGTTTTTGATGATTTACAAAATCTTGAACTCACCAACCGTCGTGTTGACACTTTTAGTATGCTTTTCTCAGGTCGTTACTAGCAGCTGCCCATAGGAGCATGCACGTGTCAAGAATGCTTTGAATAAACATTGATTTACATGTGACATATTGCATACATACATACATTTCTTTGGGACCATGTTTTGCGCAGGTCCTTAAAATGTTAGAGCTCATTGCTCAAGGTGACAACTTGGCAGCACCAGCCAATGTTGAACCCATACCTTCTACATCTACACCACCCAAACAGCCTCAAATTACCATCACCTACACTAGAAATTCCAAACGAACCCCTACTTAGTCACCCATGCAGGAGGAAGTGGAACCAAGAGCTCCCATTTCCGCTAAGGAGCAGACCACTCCCTTTACTTCTTTGATCGCTGTTGAGGTTCCTCATGCTCAGCCAGATGAGCTCCTTACCCAGACCTCAAGCCTTCACTCTGAGTCTCAAAACTCAAGTGATCAGCCTTTAAGGGACAGTTACCATCCCTAGCCGCTAGACTTAAACCAGCCCATCCCTGACCTTCAACTCTATGATAATGAGGATATGGGTTTCAGTGAGTACCATGAATTTCTCTTCTCTACCCCCGCTCAGGGAGAGATGAGTGCTTTTGCAACACCTCTATCTAGCCCACATCATCTGTAAGGCCCCGTTCCCGGGACGCTTACAGTTGGTCATTCATAGCATCATTCATTAGCAACACTCATTTAAAATATATAAACATAAGAAAATATTGCAGCGGAAGAATTATCAAAACCATTTCATGCATTGATAGTTACGTTTGCCAAGTAATACATCGTTGATTAAAATCACAAAAGAGTACTTAGTTGTATTACAAAATAACAACAATCTTCTTGCATGAGATGGATGCCAGTCTTTACTTGCCAAGTAGCTTCAACTCCGTGCCACCCTCAGCAACCATATTATCTGCCAACTGGAAATGCATATAAAAAGTCACCGTTGTTGAGTGAGTTCTAGTTTAATAATATAGAAAATATACTTTTGTAAACTTCACTTAGTGATCATTCATCATACATAATCAATCATTAAGAGATTCTTTATCTTTCTTTCTTTCATTGTCTTCCACTTTCATTGTCTAGGTTTGCACAAAGCAATAGCCTATATTGTTTGTTAGCAACAAATGCCAAACCCCTGTCGGCAAAGGATTTTTGGTAGCTAACCCATCCGACAGTTGACCCACACTGCTAGGCACGAAGCCTACTCATGAATACGGGTCCCATTGGTTTGGTCAATCCCCAGTCACACTGATTCCATTGTGCTTGCAAGGCTTTTCCATTGATTATAAGGGCCCGGGGGTAACATTCACTAAGTTCCACTATTTTCTTTTATTTCTTTGTGTCCATATGGTTATGAATAATACTTTTAAAATATTCACTATTTTAATAGCCACATACCATGAAGTATAATAATAACTATCCATAAAAGGCAGCCCATAAGAAGAAAATCAAACATTAGAAACATTAAACAAGCATAATCTTCCCTTATACATCAATACTTAACACTTAGATTCTATTCCCAAAATTTCAGAAAATCCAAAGTCATTAGACAAATACGGCTGAACTTAGACAAATGCAGATGAACACAACAAATGCGGATGAACAAATGCGGATGATCATTCTCAGGAAATATTCTAAGTGTCAGGATGTACGCATGAACCAAATGTGGATGACTAAAGCAATACGCATGGACACTATAGCAAATCCACATGAGCAAAAACAAATGCGGATGAACACTTTGACTGTACTAAAGGCAAATGCGGATGAACACAGCAAATGCGCATGAACAAAAGACAAACTGTTAATTGCGGATGAAGACAAAAACTAACCTGCAATGCAACTTATGCCATTACTAGTTCCCAATCATCACTCTAACATGAACACAGCTTAGATCTATCAGTCTAACACTTAGAACACATTAAACTTTAAACGATCAACAAGAGAAGCACATAACATAACTATATCATCATAATCGTTGGTACCATACATGGAAAACCATAACTTGCTTTGAAAACATCAGTTAAATATGCATACCAGCCCCAAATAAGCAGAAAACATTTAAAAGAGGGAATCTAGAACTCACCTCTATTGCTTTCGAGTAAAACTCCACCAAACTCGAGAGCATCCTGGAGTTCAAACGCCTAAACACGCCAAAACACAAAAACCGAACACAAAAGAACACATAAGAATCGGTCGCGAAGCTGAAAGCTCAGCTGTAACCGAACAAAACACACAAAAACTCACCTACAAGCAGAATCTTCTTCTTCTCTTTCTAGAATTCTATTTCCAGCTCTTCTCTTTCTCTCTAGCAGCTGAGAACCAAGTCTGAAAAGGAAAGAGTGGGCTGCCATTCCTCTTTTTAATCCCATAATGGGTAAGTTTGCCACTTGCACAACTTTAACCCTTTGACTTGGGATATTTCACCTTTCTTTCCTTTTTTTACTCTTCTTTTCTTTTCCTTTTAGTAAATTTCTGGGTGATACAAGTCCACCCCCTTTATAAAGCTTTCGTCCCCAAAACCCACCACTCCTCGAACAGCTGTGGGTAATGCTGCCTCCTGTTTTCCTCAGTTTCCCACGTAGACCTGTATCCTTTCCTGTGCCTCCCCTGTATTCGCACCAGTGGAACCGCTTTATTCCGCAGCCTCTTCTCTTTTCTGTCGATGACGGCCACAATCATATCCTCATTGGCTAAGCACTTTCTCAATTGAGATACATGGAATATCGGATAAATTCCACTTAACTCATCAGCTAGCTCTAACTTGTAAGCCATCTCTCCGACTTTCGCAATGATTTAGACAGGCCCTATATACTTCAGGTTTAGCTTTCCTCGCTTCCTGAACCGGATGATCCTTTTTCAAGGTGCAACCTTCCACATAACTCAATTGCCCATCTTGAATTCGATCGGTCCATGTCTCTTGCCGACATACGATTTTTTTTGTCTGTCCTTTGCTACTTCCATAAAGGCCTTGATCTTCTCCAACTTTCCGGTCGTAGCATCGATCACCTTAATGCTCTCCAACTCCTTCTGCCTGAAGTCACCCCAACATACCGGCGTTCTACACTTCCTACCATATAACATCTTGTAAGGGGGTACACCAATGCTCGCAGGATAACTGTTGTTGTTAGAGAATTCAGCTAACGGTAAGTGCTCGCCCCAACATCCACCAAGGTCAATGACTTATGCTCGTAGCATATTCTCCAACGTCTTAATCATCCTTTCCGACTGACCGTCAGTCTGGGGATGATAAGTGGTTCTGATATGTAGCTTCGTCCCCCTCGCATTCATGGAATCTATGCTAAAACTTAGATGTAAACCGAGTGTCACGGTTAGACACTATAGACACCGGTACACCATAACGAGTCACAATCTTTTTAAATGAACAGATTCGCCAACCTCTCAGATGAATATGTCTAGCGAATCGGTAGAATGAGCACCCTTTGTTAGGCAGTCAACTATCACCCATATAACCTTCTCATCCTTACGGGTCGACTTAGTCAATGGTGAAGCTACCTTGGAGAAGTCTTGGATGAATCTTCTTTAGTAGCCCGCCAAACCCAAGAAACCACGAATCTCAGATGGCATCTTTGCAGACTTCCATTGCATCACCGTCTCAACCTTCACCGGGTCCTCCATGATCCCTTCAGGATTAACTACATGACCCAGGAACTGAACTTCGCGTAACCAGAATGCACACTTGGAGAACTTGGCGCATAGTTTCTCCCTTCTAAGCATCTTCGGCACCTCCCAAATATGTCCGGCATGCTCTTCTCCGCCCATCAATAAATCAGGATGTCATCGATAAATACAATCACTAATTTATCTAGCATAGGCTGACACGCCCGATTCATCAGGTCCATAAAAGTAGCTGGTGTGTTGATTAAACCAAAAGACATAACGAGAAACTTGTAGTGTCCGTAACATGTACAAAATGTTGTTTTGGGGATATCCTGCTCCCTCACCTTCAGTTGTTGGTAACCAAATCAGAGATCTATCCTCGAGAACCAACTGGCACCTTGAAGCTGATCCAACAGGTCATCAATCCTCGGTAACGGGTACCGATTCTTCACAGTCAGCTTATCCATCTCACGGTAGCCGATGCACACCCTCATGCAATCATCTTTCTTCTTTGCAAAAAAGACCGGGGCACCCCAGGGAGAGATACTCGGTCTGATGAACCTATTATCCAGCAACTCTCACAACTGGACCATCAGTTCCTTCATCACGGAGGGAGCTAGTCGATACGGTGCCTCGGCATCAGGCTGGGCACCAGGTATCAAATTGATCTGGAACTTGATCTCGCGGTCTGGTGGCATACCTGGTAGATCCTCCGGGAATATGTCTGGGAAGTCACACATGACCGGTACATCAGACAATCATGGTACTGACGCATCCACATCTTTCACATAAGCCAGGTAGGCACTACATCCTCGTCTTGCACTTCTCGAGCACCACCGTTGAAATTACCTTCAGAACCGTACTAACCCTATCGCTGTAAATCGTTACCGAACTCCATCAGGCGCGGTCAATCAAATCATCTTCTTGTGACACACAATATTTGTCTCATAAGCTGCTAGCCAAACCATCCCTAAAACCACATTGAATCCGCCTAGAGGCATCACGAATAATTTAGCAGGGAACCTATGGTCTTCCAACTCTATGCCACAGTCTTCTACCATAACAGAAATCCTGATTGACTTACCAAAGGCAGTTTCTACATCAAAGGGGTCATCAATGCTTCTACTCCTTACAGGAAACTTAGCACAGAAGGCAGTAGAAATAAAACTCTTACTAGTACCACAATCGAAAAGCACAGAGACACAAGTTTGGTTTACTAGAAATATACCTGACACCGTGTCGGGGTCCACTCTAGCCTCCGCCCAAGTTATAGCGAATGCTCTGGCCTTCGACCTCCACCCGCCTTCTCAGTCTCCTTCTTTGACCCGGAGCTCTCAGCCCTTGGCTTCTTTCAGTCCTTGCTCATATGCCCCTTCTCGCCACAGTTGTAACATTTCACCACACGACAACTCCTTGCCATGTGGCCCTCCTTCCCACACTGAAAGCACGCGTTCGATCCCCACCAACACTCTCCTGCATGCCCCTTCCCGCACTTCATGCACACCTTCACTCCTATCCTGGTTGCAGCCACCTTGCGTCCCCCTACCTTCGCCCTTTTACCCTTGGGAGGGAAACTGCCACTACAAGCACATTTTCTACTGTAGTTCTCCCCCTCCTCTCATCTTCCCTTACAGCCCTAATGACCCCAGTCACCACAGATGGCAAAATCGTGTGCATGACTTAGTGAACTCCCTCAGCTACAGCCTCCTTCACTATGGTCATCAGTTTAACGATCTCATCCCCACCTCCATGGCAATGAAACTCGGGCTCTTCAGGAGCCGCTTCAGCAGTCCTTGTCATGTCCCTCGTGACATGTGGTCCAACACCACGTCCACCGCAACCTCCACCTCTAGAAGTCCCCGAAGATCGACCACCAGCCATCCTCTAAACACTATAAGATTCAAACACCAACATGGTCATTCAAGGTAATAGCTCCAATTATGTCAAGTATAGTAAGTCCCTAATTACAGTGGCTAGTTGTAATTAGCCACTTACTTTACTCTTCATCCCCCAAGCATTCCCTATCCAGACTACATCGGTATCCAAATCTATTAAGCACTTAAATCAAATAGCACACGCACATAATACCGGTTAACTTATAAAATATTTACCTGATGGCATGTAGCTACTTGGGCTGGCATCCCTCCATTCGGTCCCATTCTTAGTTTAAGTTTAGGTTTTGAAAATAATTTACCCAATTCTCATAAACTTTTGTTCTGATACCAACTTGTAAGGCCCCGTTCCTGGGACACTTACAGTTGGTCATTCATAGCATCATTTATTAGTAAAACTCATTTAAAATATATAAATATAAGAAAATATTGCAGCAGAAGAATTATCAAAACCATTTCATGTATTTATGGTTACTTTTGCCAAGTAATACATCATTGATTAAAATCACAAAAGAGTACTTAGTTGTATTACAAAATAACAACAATCTTCTTGCATGAGATGGATGCCAGGCTTTACATGCCAAGTAGCTTCAACTCCGTGCCACCCTCAGCAACCACATTACCTGCCAACTGGAAATGCATATAAAAAGTCAGCGTTGCTGAGTGAGTTCTAGTTTAATAATATAGGAAATATACTTTTGTAAACTTCACTTAGTGATCGTTCATCATACATAATCAATCATTAAGAGATTCTTTATCTTTCTTTCTTTCATTATCTTCCACTTTCATTGTCTAGGTTTGCGCAAAGCAAGAGCCTATATTGTTGGTTTGCCACAAATGCCGAACCCCTATCGGCAAACGATTTTTGGTAGCTAACCCATTCGACAGTTGACCCACATTGCTAGGCACGAAGCCTGCTCATGAATACGGGTCTAATTGGTTTGGTCAATCCCCAGGATTAGACCCCAGAGGTGCACCCTGAATCAGTCACACATCAGTTAAGCTAACGACATCGAGGTCGTGCACCTTATTCCATTGTGCTTGCAAGGCTTTTCCATTGATTATAAGGGCCCGGGGGTAACATTCATTAAGTTCCATTGTTTTCTTTTATTTCTTTGTGTCCACTTGGTTATGAATAATAGTTTTAAAATATTCACTGTTTTAATAGCCACATACCATGAAGTATAATAATAACTATCCATAACAGGCAGCCCATAAGAAGAAAATCAAACAATAGAAACATTAAACAAGCATAATCTTCCCTTATAAATCAGTACTTAACACTTATATTCTATTCTCAAAATTTTTGAAAATCCCAAGTCTTTAGGCAAATGAGGATGAACTTAGACAAATGCAGATGAACACAACAAAAGAGGATGAACAAATGCGGATGATCATTCTTAGGAAATATTCTAAGTGTCAGGAAGTACGCATGAACCGAATGTGGATGACTAAAGCAATACGCATGGACACTGTAGCAAATGCGCATGAGCAAAAACAAATGCTGATGAACACTTTGGCTGTACTAAAGGCAAATGCGGATGAACACAACAAATGTGCATGAACAAAAGACAAACCGTTAAATGCGGATGAACATAAAAACTAACCTACAATTCAACTTATGCCATTACCAGTTCCCAATCATCACTCTAACATGAACACAGCTTAGATCTATCAGTCTAACACTTAGAATACCATAAACTTTAAACGATCAACAAGATAAACACATAACATAACAATATCATCATAATCGTTCGTACCATACATGGAAAACCATAACTTGCATCGAAAACATCAGTTAGATATGCATACCAGCCCCAAATAAGCAGAAAGCATTTAAAAGAGGGAATCTATAACTCACCTCTACTGCTTTCGAGTAAAACTCCACCAAACTTGAGATCACCCTTAAGTACAAACGCCTAAACTTGCCAAAACACAAAACCAAACAAAAAAGAAAACATAAGAATCAGTCCCGAAGCTGAAAGCTCAGCTGAAACTGAACAAAACACATAAAAACTCACCTACAAGCAGAATCTTCTACTTCTCTCTCTAGAATTTGGTTTGCAGCTCTTCTCTCTTTCTCTAGCAGCCGAGAACCAAGTCTGAAAAGGAAAGAGTGGGCTACCATTCCTCTTTTTAATCCCATAATGGGCAAGTTTGCCACTTGCAAAACTTTAACCCTTTGACTTGGGATATTTCACCTTTCTTTCCTTTTTTTACTCTTCTTTTCTTTTCCTTTTAGTATATTTCCGAGTGTTATATCATCCACCCCTTACTGAGGTGGACTTCCCTGAACATGTTTAGAAAGTCCATATGGAAGAGATTTTCACTTTTGCAAGTGATTACATTATTAAGACCTCAACCATGGCAACTCAGCCCCTTGACACTTCTCTTGAAGCTGTCATGGAGCAGGAGAAATCTAGCAACCAAGAACCACGAGCTGGTTGTGAGAAAGAAGACTTTGGTCCTATTCTCTTATCCCCACATGATTCTTTTGATGAAGATGAGGGGAGTCTGCAACTAAAGATGCAAAAACTTTCTCAAATCTGCACATATTTAGTTTCAAAGGTAAGTGACCTGGAATGTCAGGTGGCTACCTTGCAAAGGCAAGTCAGTGACCAACAACTTGTGATCACTGATCTCAAGGGAAAATTAGCTGAGAGACCTGTCAGGTAAACACAACCAAGTCCATAAGAACCTATGGATGTGATGGACCTAACCCTTAGCTCCCCTGTGCAAGAGGGTGGTACTACCAAACCCTTAGCTACAATCATAGGACCTAACCCTTAGCTCCCCTGAGCTAGAGAAAACCCTACCTACAATCATAGAACCTAGGAGTTTTGCCTAGAGTATGGACATAATGGCCGCATCCTATAAAGTTGATGACATGATCAAAGCTTGTTTGAGGAGGGAATTCCAAGGGATATGTCTTCCCCATCCTATCCTGTTGAAAATCCAATAATAGGATGGAGGTATGGTGTAAGGTCCTGTTCCCGGGAACCCCACAGTTGGTAATTCATAGCATTATTCGTTATTACAAACACATTCAGTCACATTATTATAGGAAGACAATCACAGCGGAATAGCTTAACCAAAAACCACTTCTTCTATTAATGATTACCTTTGCCAAATAATACATTGTTGTTAAGAGTTACAAAAGAATATTTAGTTGCATTACAAGACAAAAATATCATAATTGTATAAATGTATGCCAGTCTCAATCCACCAAGTAGCTTCAGTCCCGTGCCATCCTCTGCAACGTCCTTACCTGCCAACTGATATGCATATAAAAAGTTAGCATCGTCGAGTGAGTCCTAGTTTAATAAAATAGAAAATACACTTTTGTAAACTTCATTTGGTGATCATTCATCAATATACACAATCCATCATTAAGAGATTCATTATCTTTCTTTCTTTATCTTTCTCTTTCATTAACTAGGATTGCACAAAGAAAGAGCCTACATTATTGGTTGGCAACAGATGTCGAACCCCTGTCGGCAAATGTTTATCATGGTAGCTAACCCATCGATAGTTGATCCACACCGCTAGGCACGAAGCCTGCTCATGAACTTGGATCCAATTCATTCATTGGTCAATCCCCAGGACTAGACCCCTGATGTATATCCTCATGGGTTGATACAGCCGTACAACAGTTGAGCAAACGACCTCCTGGTCGTGAACCTCCATTCGTTTGCTTGCAAGGCTTTTCATTCATCATAAGGGCCCGGGGGTAACATTCATCAAGTTTCACCGTTCTGCTTTTATTCTTTTGTATCCACTTGTTATGGATAATACTTATTAAGATGTTCATTACTTTAATCACGTAACATGAAAATATATTTGACATAGTAAAAACAGCACATAAGAAAGAACTAAGCATTATAATCCTTAAACAAGCATAATCATTCCTTATACAGAAGTTCTCCACACTTAAAATCTATTCCCAAAATTTCAGAGAATCCTAAGTCTCAAAATACATGCAGAAGAACTTAGACAAATATGGAAGAACTAGACAAATGCGGATGAACAAATGCGGATGAACATTCTCAGGAAATATTCTAAGTGTCAGGAAGTGCGCATGAACCGAATGCGGATGACTAAAGCAAATACGCATGGACACTGTAGCAAATGCGCATGGTCACAACAAATGCGGATGAACACTTTGGCTGTACTAAGGCAAATGCGGATGAACACAGCAAATGCGGATGAACAGCACTTATGTGAATATTCAAGTCTAAATGCGGATGAACTAAACCAACCTATAGTTGTCACTTATGCTATAATCAGTTCCAAATCCTCATTCTTATACATTCACAGCACCGATTTAGCATGCTAAACTCTTAGAACAAGCATACAACCACACAAATCGATCAAGCAATCGAAACACACACTCACACGCACATCAGGTGCAAAGCACACACATCAGTTAATATTTTCAGTTGTAAAGCAGTAGGTAATATGTATTTCAGCCCCAAACAGGTTAAAAACAAGTAAAACCAGGGATCTAGAACTCACCTCTAACAACTTTCGAGTAAAATTCCACCAATGCGAGAGCGCATGGAGTTCTAGCACCTAGACATGCAAGAACAAGCAACCAGACATAAAGAAACACATAAAAATCAGTCCAGCAGCTAGAGCACAACTAAAAACCGAACAGAAATACAAGAAAACCTCACCTTCTTGAAGAATTTCAGCTTTCTCACTCTAAAAATCTGGTTGAAGCTTCTTCCTTTGTTTCCAGCCGAAAGCAGGTGTGAGAAGTGAGGGTGTGGGCGGCCATATGTGCTTTTTAACCCATAATAGACAAGTTTGCCACTTGCACAACTCTAACCCCTTGACTTGGAGCATTTCACCTGTCTTTCTTTTTCTTTTGGCTGAAATTTTCCGGGTGTTACAAGTCCACCCCTCTTAAATGGGTTTCATCCCTGAAACTTGTCACTCCTTGAACAGATGTGGGTAATGTTGTCTCATCTCTTCCTCTGTTTCCCATGTAGACTCGGATCCCTTCCTATGCCTCCACTGTAGTGGAACCGCTTTATTCCGTCATCTCTTCTCTTTTTTGTCGATGATGGCCACTGGCTGCTCCACATAATTGAGTCGTTCATCCACCTCAATGTCCCCCAGTGGCACTATCATATCTTTATCGGCTAAGCACTTTCTTAGGTGAGATACATGGAAGGTTGGATGAATTCCACTTAACTCATCAGGTAGCTCCAACCTATAGGCCACCTCTCTCACACGGGCTACTATCTTGAAAGGCCCAATAAATCAAGGGCTTAACTTTCCTCTCTTTCTGAATCGAATTATCCCTTTCCAAAGGGACACCTTCAGCATCACTCTATCACCGATGTTAAACTCGATCAGTCTTCGACGTTTGTCGGCATAGGATTTCTACCTATCTTTGGCGGCTTTCATATAAGCTTTAATTCTGCCTAACTTCTCGTTGATCATTTCGATAACCTCGATACTCCCCAGCGCCTTCTATCCTATTCCCCCCTAACAAACAGGGGTTCTACATTTCCGTCCATAGAGCATCTCATACGGGGGCATACCAATACTGGCATGGTAGCTGTTATTATATGAGAACTCCGCCAATGGTAGGTGACTATCCCAGCTTCCACCAAAGTCTATGAAACATGCCTGAAGCATGTCCTCTAAGGTCTGGATAGTTCTTTTTGATTGGCCATCTGTTTGTGGGTGGTATGCGATACTGATGTGCAGTTTGGTTCCCATCCCATCATTGAACTTCTTCCAAAATTTGGACGTAAACAGCGTATCTCTATCTGAGAAAATCAACACCAGCACACCATGACAGGTAACTATCTCATTGATGAACAATTCGGCTAGTCATTCCGAGTTATACATCTCTCGGATGGGTATAAAGTGAGCACTCTTCGTCAGTCTATCCACTATGACCCATATGGCATCATAACCTTTAGCTGTACGAGGTAGCTTCGTTATGAAATCTGTAGTAATATGTTCTCACTTCCATTCGGGAATTTCCAACGAATGGATTTTCCCGTATGGCTTCTGATGCTAGTCCTTAACCTGGAGACAGGTCTAGCATCTTTCTACATATCTCGCTACCTCGGCTTTCATTCCTATCCACCAAAAATTATTTTTTAAGTCCTGGTACATCTTGTTTGTTCCCGGGTGAATGGAGTAGCGAGTCTTATGAGCTTCATCCAAGACTTTCTCTTGCAGACCTCCACGTTTAGGAATCCACATGCACCCAAACCTTGTTTTGACATCATTGGTGTTTTCTTCCAGGCTCATGATCTGTCCTTTCATCCTTTCTTCGTTAGCGTCCTTGGGCTTTAGAGCCTTTCCCTGAGCTTCACCCACTCGCTTTATCACATCAGGAGTCACGATCAACTATTAAGATCTCACCCGAATCGGTTTCGGTTTTCCTTCCAACTTAGAGCATCTTGTAAGGCCCCGTTCTAGGGAAACTTACAGCTGGTCAATCATTGCACATAAAACATAAAACATATATTTATGTGTACTAAATAGCGTAGCGGAATAATTTAAAATCATTTCATTCATTGCTTTTGCAAAATAATATAACATTCATAAACGTTACAAAATCTTGTTTGTTCACATTACAATGCAAAAACGTCATAATTTAAACTATAGATGCCATCCCAAAAACGCCAAGTAGCTGCCCCGTGCCAACCTCAGCAACATTAACTGCCAACTGGAAACACATTAAAGTTAGCGTTGCTGAGTGAGTTCTAGTTTTATAAATAAAATACTTTTCTTTCGTTTAAAACCGTACTTTACTTTCGTAAGCGATCATACATCATACGTACACATAGATAATAATTTATTATTATCTTTCATCATCATTCGTTATCATTCATTTCGTACATTTCATTCATTAACCTTCCTTCGTTCATTCCTTCCGGATCAAGGACATCGGCTATACCCCAAACGTGGGCACAAAGTGGGTACTAGGCCGAAGTCTATCAGACTTCCATTCATTACGCACAAAGCATGGCACCAGCACCGGGGTAAGCGACAAAGATCCGTGTCAATCTCATGGATTGAATCCCGTACGAGCCTTTTGTGACAACACGGTCACTCACCTCAACTTTGGCATACAAGTCTTTTGTGACAGCACAGTCACTCAACTCAACCTTTGGCATAAAAGTCTGTTATGATAGCACAATCACTCAACTCAACCTTTGGCATACATGTCTGTTGTGACAGCACAGTCACTCAACTCAACCTTTCGCATACAAGTCTGTTGTGATAGCACAGTTACTCAACTCAACCTATGGCATACAAGTCTGTTGTGATAGCATAGTAACTCAACTCAACCTATGGAATACAAGTCTATTGTGACAACACAGTCACTCAACTCAACCTTTGGCATACAAGTCTGTTGTGACAGCACAGTCACTCAACTCAACCTTTGGCATACAAGTCTGTTGTGACAGCATAGTCACTCAACTTAACCTTTGGCATACAACTCTATTGTGACAACACAGTCACTCAATTCAACCTTTGGCATACAAGTCTATTATGACAGCACAGTCACTCAACTCAACGTTTGGCTTACAAGTCTGTTGTGACAGCACAGTCACTCAACTCAACCTTTGGCATACAAGTCTATTGTGACAGCACAGTCACTCAACTCATCCTTTGGCATACAAGTCTGTTGTGACAGCACAGTCACTCAACTCAACCTATGGCATACAAGTCTGTTATGACAGCACAGTCACTCAACTCAACCTTTGGCATACAAGTCTATTGTGACAGCACAGTCACTCAACTCAACCTTTGGCATACAAGTCTGTTGTGAGAGCATAGTCACTCAACTCAACCTTTGGCATACAAGTCTGTTGTGACAGCACAGTCACTCAACTCAACCTTTGCTTACAAGACTTTTCCATTCATTCATTCATTCCATCGTTAATGCATGCATTCTCTCAATCCTTACGTTCCCTTTTCATTATCTTCCGCCTTACGTTACATAATACTTTCCATTTAATTTTCATAATCATACCACGTAAAGCCATGGAAAATAAACATACATAATGAGGAACATAACATAAACATAACCATACCATGCATAGCATCATCACATAAGACATCATAAGGTCAACATACATTACCCCCGGAAACAGCCCAAGTCAAAGCCTACACTTAAGCTCTACATCTCAAAAACCTCCGAAAATTCTGCCCCTTAAAGAAATGCGGATGAGCAAACAAATGCGGATGAACACCTCAGGAAATATTCTAAGTGTCCCAAAGAAATGCGCATGAACACTGTAGCGAATGCGCATACATAAAGCACATGTAAGTTTCTAGAAAATAGTCCAACGAAGTGCGCATGAACCAAATGCGCATGGACAAAGCAAATGCGCATGGACAAAACAAATGCGGATGAGCATACAAAAAATGCGGATGAACACTTACCAAATGCAGGTGAACAAAATAGTCGATGTGTTCATCAAATGCGGATGAAGACTTAACTAATGCGAATGAACAACACGTGCAAATATTCAAACTTAATGCGGATGATCAACTAACTGGAAACCATGTCTTACACTATAATCAGTTCCCAATCCTCATTCTTATACATTCATCGCACCGATCTAGCATGCTAATCTCTCAGAACAAGCATACAACCACATAAACCGAGCAAAACATGCAGGACCAAACACACCCACAAAAGAACAGGGCCAAACTTACGGTACAACATACTGGACATATTAAAAAGTTAGTTACATGCAATTCCAGCCCCAAAACAGGTTTAAAACATAGAAACCGGGGATCTAGAAACTCACCTTATGCAATCCTTGAGTATGACTTCCTTCAAACCCGAATGCAATGAGTTCAAACACCTAAAACCCAACAAAACACAACCCAAACACAAACAAACATACATAAGCATGCAACCGAGGCATAGGCGGTCAAGAACAACTTAAAACGATGAATTCTTACCTTGAATTCGATCTCCTTGTTCTTCTTTCTTCAAAAACCCGAGAGCTCTGCTCTCCTTCTTTCTCTCTCTACAATCAGCAGAAAAGGTGAAAAGTAACATGGCATGGGCGGCCATGTTGCTTTTGTACAAAATTATATTATATTTTGTACATTGCACACTTTTAACCCCTCTATTTGGGTTTAATTGCATTTCCTTCTTTTATACACATTTAATCCTTCTTTCTTGTCTTTTAAAATTTTCCGGGTGTTACACATCTGCTACCACGTTAGCTTTACCCGGGTGATAATGAATCTCACAGCCGTAGTCTTTTATGAGTTCCAACCATCGTCACTATCTCATATTAAGATCCTTCTGCTTGAAGAAATACTTTAAGCTTTTGTGGTCCATAAAAATCATACATTTGGCCCCGTATAAGTAGTGTCTCCATATTTTTAATGCGAATACCATATTAGCCAGCTCCAGATCATGAGTAGGGTAGTTAACTTCATGAATCTTTAACTGTCGAGATACGTATGCTTTGACTTTGCCTCGCTGCATTAGCACGTACCCTAACCCTTGATAAGAGGCATCGGAATAGACAACCAAGTCTTCATACCCTTCTGGTAGCGTTAACACTGGAGCTTGTGTCAATCTTCTTTTTATCTCCTTGAACGCATTTTCTTGGCGGTCATCCCATTCAAACTTCACATCCTTCCTCATCAACTTGGTTAACAGCAAGGCAATCTTGGAAAAATCCTGAGTGAATCTTCTGTAATAACCCGCCAATCCGAGAAAGCTTTGGATTTCGAACGGAGTTTTTGGTGGATTCCACTTCATCACCGCATCCACTTTGGTAGACTCATCCATGATTCCTTCTAACTTAATCACATGGCCTTGAAACTGCACCTCGCGCAACGAAAAGCCACATTTAGAGAATTTCGCATACAACTTCTCCCTTCTTAGAGTTTCCAGCACCTCACGGAGGTGACAGACGTGGTCTCCCTCACTCTTTGAATAGATCAAGATATCGTCTATGAACATTATTACTGATTTGTCGAGCATCAGGCGGCAAACTCTATTCATCAGGTCCATGAATGTTGCAGGAGCTTTGGTTAGACGAAACGACATCACAAGAAATTCATAATGCCATATCACGTCTGAAACGCAGGCTTTGGGATTTCCCGTTCTTTAATCTTTAGCTGGTGATAACCCAGCCGAGATCGATCCTTGAGAACCAATTTGCACACTGGAGTTGATCAAACAAGTCATCAATCCTCAGTAACGGATACCGGTTCTTCACGGTCAACTTGTTCAGTTCACCGTAGTCGATGCACATCCTCATACTACCGTCTTTCTTCTTCACAAATAGAACCGGTGCACCCCATGGAGAGATACTCGGCCGAATAAAGCCCTTATCCAGAAGATCTTGTAGTTGTGTCAACAGCTCCTTGAGTTCGGATGGAGCCAACCGATAAGGTGCCTTGGCTACTGGTTGCGCTGTTGGTATCAAGTCAATCTGAAACTCGATCTCTCTATCATGTGGGACACCTGGTAGGTCTTCGGGAAACACATCGGGGATATCGCATACTTCCGGCACATCGGACAGCTGAGGCGCGGTAGCATCCACCTTCTTCACATAATGTAAGGCCCCGTTCCCGGAGACCTCACAGGTGGACAATCATAGCATTATTATATTAAAGAATACACATTTCAAAAAATATTGTAGTGGAATTTAGTTAGCAAAAATCCTTTCATGCAAATAATAAATGTTGCAAAATAATACATCGTTGTAAGTTAGGGTTACAAAATAATCAATTAGATGCATTACAATACAACAAAATCATAAAGTATGAACGGATACCAGTCTTGCCCCGATGAGTAGCTTCCCCCACGTGCCATCCTCAGCAATAATTACCTGCCAACTGAAAATGCATAAAAGTCAGCGTTGCTGAGTGAGTTCTAGTTTTAAAATATTAAAATACCTTTATTTACATACGAAAATATCATTTTTCTTAAAATACTTCATTTTCATAACATTCATTACTTTTGTTCGTGTTCACACGTAATGCGTACAGCAAGATACTATTCATTATCATTCATCATTCTTCTCATTCATTCCGTACATTCATTATTATCTTTCACTTTCTACCGGACCAATGTGCAATACCCCCGACATTGTGCACGAAGCTGGTGCTGGGCCTGAAGTCTATAAATAGACCCCGAACATTGTGCACGAAGCTGACCCAGTCACCTGAAGCAAGCAACAAAGGTCCCCGTCAATCTCAAAGATTGACCCTGCGTGCATCCTCATGGGGTAGCTAACCAGCAAACAATTGAGCTGACAGCCCGTGCCTATGAACCTCTTTTCATTTTGCTTGCAAGACTTTTCATTCGTTCTTTATGTTCCACTTTTCATTATCATTAATCTTTCACATTTATTATAATAATACTTTACGTTTACGAGCATAAACACACCATGTAAAGTCACAGAATAAATACATAATATGAAACACAAGAACAAGCCATAAATAAGCATGGAATAAACAAATATAAACACCAAGTCAAACCCTAAAATTCTGATTTCCCGAACTTTCAGAAAATTTTCTAAGTGTTCTAGGCACATGAGCACTATGCAAGCGCATGAGTCCTGCTTGGGCGCATGGGAAAGACGTAGGCGCATGAATAACTCTTGGGCGCATGTGGTACTGTTCAGGTGCATGACCTACACTTAGGCGCCTGAGCAAACTTGCTGGGCATATGGGGTACTGTTTAGGCGCATGGGTTAACACTTGGTATATTCAGGAAAATTTTCGGGCGCATGAGGACTATAGGGGCGCATGAACTTCACTTAAAGTTTTTCTAAGGTAAACATTTTCAGGCGCATGGACCCTGTTTGGGCGCATGGCCAACAGTTGTTCATTTTTCAGAATCAAATTCATACCTAATCTGCATATGAACCTGTTCTAAGCTTAGTCCTATCATTCTAAGCAATAATATCCCATAAACAACCATAAAAAATGAGAGCACAAGCATATATACATACAGTTATACATGTAACAGTAATAAATCATTTTAACATGCATTTTCAGCCCCAAAATGTTAAAAACACATAGAAAATCGGGGTCTAGAACTCACCTATTGCAACCAACAAGTAAAACTCCTCCAAACTTATGTGCATAAGAGTTCAAACACCTAAAACACAACCAAGCAAATAACCAAGCACAATGAACACATGAAAATTGGTTCTAAGGTCAAAAACCCCACAAACCGAACCAAAAATACAAAGAACACTCGCCAAAGTGTGAATTTTCAGCCTTTCTTCCTTGAATATCCTAGAGAGCAGCTTCTTCTTCTTCTTTTTCTCTTTTCAGCCAAACACAGAAGTGGGGAAATGATATATGGGCTGCCATACTCTCAAATATATTAAAGTATTTGAGTTTTGTACTCTTTACACTTTGGCCCCCTATACTTTGGCTCCTTTTCCCTTTTTGCAAGATACTTTTGTTTTCTTTTGTTATTTCTTTTCTTTTCTTTTATTTTGACAAAATTTCGGGTGTTACACATAAGCCAAGTAAGCACCACACCCGCGTTTCATAAACTTCTCTTCCGTGATTACTTTCGGTGTAATGCACTCCTTATCTCCATGTATCGTAACCAAACTGCCATCGGGCGCAGTTAGACAAATCGTCTTCTTTCGGCAGACAATGTTCGCATCGTAGGCCACCAACCAATCCATCCCTAACACCACATCAAAACCTCCTAGGGCCATCACATACAATCTAGCAGGGAACTTACGACCGTCCAACTCTACGAGCCAATCGTCTATCACATCAGTCACTTTGGTAGACTTTCCTATCGCTGTCTCTACATAGAAGGGCACGACTATCTTTTTATTCTTACCATGCATTTCACAACAAAAGGTAGCAGATACAAAACTTCTACTAGCACCCGAATCAAAGAGCACAGAAGCATACGATTGGTTTACCAAAAAAAAATACCTGAAACTACTTTAGGGTCCACTCTAGCTTCTTCTCGGGTCATGTTGAATGCCCTTGCCTTGGCTTTGGTGCTCTCACTTTCCCTTTCTCACCCATAGTCTGGGTCCCTGAGCTCCCTACACCACCCTTCTTTCAATCTCGGCCCGTGTGGCCTACATCCCCTCACTAATAGCATCGCGGTACCCTGCACTCTTTAGCATAGTGGCCTTCACCCCTACACTTAAAACACCGATTTGTCCCCACTCTACACTCACCCATGTGAACCTTCCCACACTTCTTACATTCCCCCCTGTTGTTCCCCTTACTCAATCCTGGGTGGTGATCATCAATCCTCATCTTTTTTCCCCTAATCCCATAGTGGTCACCCCTTAATATCTTCCCATTACCGTTCTTGTTCCAACTCTTCTCAACCTTCCTCAGAATTAGCACTGGGTCTCTCTTATCATACAACCTTTCGACCAAATCTACCACCAACTTGAAAGAGTTTAGCCAAGCAGTTATCATGTTCCTCCTAATATCCACGGGTAAACCCTGCATGTACCTCTTAATCTTCTTGGACTCAAGAGTTACTAGATCTGGCACAAGTCTTGCAAGTTCATTGAACTTGGAGGTATACTCCTGATGAGTCATATTTCTAGCCTCCAAATGCAAGAACTCCTTCTCAATTTTGTCCAACTCCTGATATGGACAATACTCCTCCAGTACCAGTTCCTTAAAATCAGACACCTCATCCTTTCGACATATCGTTTCCCCTTGGCTTGGACAATGTTGTTCCACCAGCATAAGGCCGAGTCAACGAAAGAATAGGAGGCAAACTTCACCTTTTGATCCTCCTGGCACTCACTGATGTCTAAAACTGCCTCCATCTCTCGAACCCAACGATGAGCAACGGTAGCATTGCCATTACCATCAAAGGTCGGGGGTTTGAACCTCTGAAACGCCCCATAGGTGCACCCCTTAGCGGTCTCCTTCTCCCCCTCACTATCATCATCATGAATTACCACCTTAGGATTAGATGGCTCTTCATCAGCTTTCTCCTTCTCCCTTGCATCTTTGGTCTTTTCACCATCCTTTACAGCCCTCAACACCTCGGTCACCACTGAAGGTAACATGTTTTGCATGAAGTTGTAGACTTTGTCAGCGACTTGAGGGTGGCTGATCCTTCACCCTCTTCGTGGCGATGAATATCCGTGTTCTCGTGAGTCATCTCAGGAGCCTTAGCCTTACTTCGGGTGACACGTGGCCCAGTAGCACGCCTGCCACGAGCACCGCCTCGGGTTGTCTTCCCAGATTTCCTACCCGCCATAAGATCTACCTCCTATAAGATTCAAACTCTAACAAGGTCATTCAAGGTAATAGCTCAGATTATGTCAAGTATAGTAAGTCCCTAATTATAGTGGCCAGTTGTGATTAGCCACTTACTTTACACTTCATCCCTTAAGCATTCTCTATCCAGACTACATCAGTATCCAAATCTACTAAGCACATAAACCAAATAGCACACAAACGTAATACTGGTTAAAGTTATGAAAAATTACCTGATGGCACGTAACTACTTGGGCTGGCATCCCTCCATTTGGTCCCATTTTAAAATTAAGTTTAGGTTTTGAAAAATAATTTACTAAATTCACTTAAACTTTGGCTCTGATACCAACTTGTAAGGCCCCATTCCCAGGAACCCCACAGTTGGTCATTCATAGCATCATTCGTTATTACAAACACAATAATTCACATTATTATAGGAAGACAATCGCAGCAGAATAGCTTAACTAAAAACCATTTCTTGCATTAATAATTACCTTTGCCAAATAATAAATTGTTTTTAAGAGTTAAAAATAATATTTAGTTGCATTACAAGACAAAAATATCATAATTGCATAAATGGATGCTAGTCTTAATCCACCAAGTAGCTTCAGTCCCGTGCCATCCTCAGCAACGTCCTTACCTGCCAACTGATATGCATAAAAAAAGTCAGCATTGCTGAGTGAGTCTTAGTTTAATAAAATACAAAATACACTTTTATAAACTTCATTTGGTGATCATTCATCAATATACACAATCCATCATTAAGAGATTTATTATCTTTCTTTCTTTATCTTTCTTTTTCATTAACTAGGATTGCACAAAGCAAGAGCCTACATTGTTAGTTGGCAACAGACGCCGAACCCCTGTCGGCAAACGTTTATCATGGTAGCTAACCCATCAACAGTTGATCCACACTGCTAGGCATGAAGCCTGCTCATGAACTAGGATCCCATTCATTCATTGGTCAATCCCCAGGACTAGACCCCTGATGTACATCCTCATGGGCTGATACAACCGTACATCAGTTGAGCAAACGACCTCCTGGTCGTGTACCTCCATTCATTTGCTTGCAAGGCTTTTCATTCATCATAAGGGAATGGTGGTAACATTCATTAAGTTTCGTTTTTCTTCTTTTATTCCTTTGTGTCCACTTGTTATGGATAATACTTATTAAGATGCTCATTACTTTAATCAGATAACATGAAAATATAATTGACATAGTAAAAACAGCACATAAGAAAGTACCAAGCATTATAATCCTTAAACAAGCATAATCATCCCTTATACAGAAGTTCTCAACACTTAAAATCTATTCCCAAAATTTTAGAAAATCCTAAGTCTCAAAAGAAATGCTGATGAACTTAGACAAATGCGGAAGAACTAGACAAATGCGGATGAACAAATGCGGATGAACATTCTCAGGAAACATTCTAAGTTTGAGGAAGTGCGCATGAACCGAATGTGGATGACTAAAGCAAATACACATGGACACTGTAGCAAATGCGCATAGTCAAAACAAATGCGGATGAACACTTTGGCTGTACTAAGGCAAATGCGGATGAACACAGCAAATGCGGATGAACAACACTTATGTGAATATTCAAGTCTAAATGCGGATGAACTAAACCAACCTGCAGTTGTCACTTATGCTATAATCAATTCCAAATCCTCATTCTTTTACATTCACAGCACCGATCTAGCATGCTAAACTCTTAGAACAAGCATACAACCATACAAATCGATCAAGCATTCGAAACACACACTCACATGCACATCAGGTGCAAAGCACACAGAACAGTTAATATTTTCAGTTGTAAAGCAGTAGGTAATATGCATTTAAGCCGTAAACAGGTTAAAAACAAGTAAAACTGGGGATCTAGAACTCACCTCTAACAGCTTTTGAGTAAAATTTCACCAACCAGAGAGCGCCTGGAGTTCTAGCACCTAGACACGCAAGAACAAGCAACCAGACACAAAGAAACACATAAAGATCGGTCCAGCAGCTAGAGCACAACTGAAAACCGAACAGAAATACAAGAAAACCTCACCTTTATGAGGAATTTCAGCTTTCTCACTCTAAAAATCCGGTTGAATCTTCTTCCTCTGTTTCTAGCCGAAAGCAGGTGTGAGAAGTGATGGTGTGGGCTGCCATACGTGCTATTGAACCATAATAGACAAGTTTGCCACTTGCATAACTCTAACCCCTTGACTTGGAACATTTCACCTTTCTTTCTTTTTCTTTTAGCTAAAATTTTCCGGGCGTTACATATGGTGCTGATAGAAGAGCTCTGGTACTCTGTAGATCTCAGGGGCAACAAGAAGTCTTCAATTTTCAAACCCTGAGATACTGTGAGAGCTTTTCTCTGGTTGATCTGTCACTTGCCAACCTAAGTCAAAACAAGAAAGCTGACAGGTTAGTTGAGAGGGTTCAACAAACAGTGCTTGAAGAGTTCAGAAGAAGGTCCTACCTATATACACAGAGGCTAACAGGTAAAATTGTTGGTCAACTGGATACTAAGGCGGACCCTAAGATTAGCTTTAAAGGGGAAACCTCAATTGTGGGCCCAAAAGTTGAACATGTGAACCTTGAGATAGGAACTACTTCAGTACCTAGTACCCTCAGTAAGGCACCAGCTGGTGATGGTGTCTCATAGCCTCTCCCTGGCCAGAGCTCAAGTTCTACACCAAGTGATAAAGGCCAAAGCTCTCTCTACCCTGGATCATATAGGCCACTAACTGACAATGGGAGAGGATTATGACCTCTGAGGAGATTAAGGAGGAGAAAAGGGAGATGAAAAGGAAGGCATGAGGAGAGAGAACTAGTGAGATCCCTAGATGAAATCAAGAAGATGAGTTAAGGACAGCCAGATTGAACTACTTGGGGTTTAGGAACTATAACATAGATGAAATCATACTTCTTTCCTTGGAGGAACTTAAGGAACTGGCTGACACTGAGGTGTGAACAGAGAGGAAGAAAGCTGAGGTTGCAAAATTGCTCCTCAAAATTAATAAAGAAAGAAAAAGGATGAGACTTTACAAAGCTCCTACCCTCTCTCCAGTCCAAGAAAGCCCCGAGGCAGAGGCTGTAGCAATAGAACAAGAAGCTTAGGTAGGTAAGGAACAAGACAAACAGAACATGATAACCACTTGAGTGCCACATGCTTCTATCAGGTAGCAGACCTCCTTACCCTGTCTTGTAAATACATTAAGTTTGAGTACCTAAAGCAGCTTGAGAAAGAAGTAATGAAAGAACAAAAAACTGCTAAGAGAAAGATGAAGGAAGAGGCTGCAAAGTCAAGACCCACCATCCGAGTCAATCAGAAGAAGTCTGCTGATAGACTGCGGATGGTGAGCTTAATGAAGCTGTATGGGTTCTTCGAAAGGAGACTTGGTCCAATGTCTCTATCCACTATGGATGAGCACATTAGAGTGATCAAGCAGAAGATCAAAAAGGGTGAGCTGGTAGACTTGCATTCTCCACCAAGTCAGGCTGCACCTAAAGCTGAGGTTAAGGTTGAACCACAAGAGACAACGCAGCCTAGACCTAGTGCTGCATCTTAGCCAACTTCATCTTCTGGCCCACAGCAGGGTCCTGATCCTTCTCCTTCTGAACCTATGAAGGAAAAAGACCTAACTAAGGAGGGCAAACAAGAAAAATCTAGCACTCAAGACCAACCTCCTCAGTTAAACTACTGAAAGAGGAAAAGGATGGCTATCATAAGGGACAAGAAGAAGAAGAAGAAGTCCAAGGCACCCTCCTCTGTCACACCCTCAAAATCCACGTACGGGGTTTTACCGCGAGGCGAGTGAACAAACCAGGATCTCAGTCATTAGTTACTCAGAACGACACTATATGCAACAATTTAAAATAAATCAGAATTTGTAACTTTAAAACATTTGCAGAAGCGTTTTGTAAAAATTTCAAACATATTGTAACAAATGAAACTGCGCAAAACACGCGCCCAAACCAAAGTGTAACAGTATTCAATAAGACAAAAACAGACGAATGTTTGTTCAATGTATGCATGACTCGTTTGTGCTCCTACGGCAAGCAGCTAGTAACGACCTGAGAAAAGCATACTAAAGTGTCAACACGATGGTTGGTGAATTCATGAGTTTGTAATCATCGTAAACTGTAGCGTTAATAAAATATAAATAAGTGCATTGAAATAGATAGCTAGTCTAATTTCATTAGTAAAGAACAATAGTGATTTCACGATTGAAGCTAATTATGTTTGTCTATTTGCTTCCTGCCATGACATACCAGGTCGAGACGCTGTTAGTAGTTTAGGACAATACTGCACCCGTTGACTTCCGGTTACATCGGTGGGGCTTGTCAGACCGAGTAGTACTACCCAAAATTTTAGATAGATTCCTTAATTAACGATCCGAAAGTGTGAGGGCTTTCTATGGTATAACCCACTATGTCTTACCAAACACATGTTATAACAGTAAAGCGTTTTAAAACCAAGTATGCTTTCTCCCCAAAAAAGAGAAGCAAGTAAAAGTGGGGCATTGGACTCACCTGATGTGCAAACGAAAGATAACAAAAGCTAACGATGAGTGGAAAGACAACCCTTTAAAGGTTACCTAGAATACGTAAGTACATAAGTACGTGTACATAGAAAGTTTAACAACCCTAAGTGCTCAATAAACACGTTGACCCAGGGTTTTGGAAAAACAAGACTCATTTGACCTAGTTGATCCGTTTGACCCATTGGTGACATGTCAAGTTAAGTTCTTGTTTAATCAAGTATAGCAATCCATCATACATGGATATCACACAAGTTATTCACGTATGCCACATTACAAACCCTTAAGTGATATAAAACTCATCATACACCATGGTTTATCAAACAACACATATAAATCCCAAGAAGTCCACAATTACAATTTTAACTAACACATCATGCATCATCATAATTCTATCATAATCCTAACATAGCTCCATAATCACCTAACAACATCCATTATCATGTATATTCCATAAGAGCCTAAATTTCCAAATTTGTGCATCAAGTATTCATACAACCCAAACAACACAATCTACCACCTTAGACATCATCAACAAACATTCTAACATGATCCTAACATCATAAACATGCTCAATTAACAATATCCAATGATCTACATAAATACAGTTTCCCTTTTGGGAAAGTAACACCCAAAACTAATCTAACATCCAATTCTTTCATAAATTCACCAACATTGAGCCTAATGAAGTCCATAACAACCATCTAGACATGACTAACATCATCAATTCATCATAATTCATCAATCTCATGCATAAAAGTTACTATTAATAGTAAGGTATGAACAACCACTCAATTTCATGAATTTCTTGCACAATCCACGTAAACTAACATCAATACAATCCAACTAATATCAAAGCATCATCAAACGACATTAATTTTGATATTCATCATGATTTTTGAACTAGGGTTCTTCAAGAACCAAAAATCATACAACTAATAAAAACTCTAACCTTTTAATCTTGTAGTAATCAAGAATTGATGCTTGCTACACGTTGGAATCACTTGGAATTAATCAAAATCGAGTGTTTGTGCTTGTTATTGATCAAAATTGCAAAGTAGAGGGGGTGGGGGAAAGGGTTACGGCCGAACGGGGGTTTGGGGGCTAGGGTAGGGTTTTATCAAACTTTACTTATTTAAGAATTGCCCCTTTAATTCCTCTTTTACTACATTTCATAAAAATTAACCTTTTAACACCTTTTTAAATGGTTTAAACTTCAAAACTCATATATTATTATTCAGTAATAATACTTATAGATTTCAACAAATAATCAAACATATGAACCAAATAGATATCAAATGTTGTCATTTTATCAAGTAACATTCACAAATAATATTTAAAATCTATAAATCACATAACCACCAATTTAATATCAACATTAGTAATTAAATTATTATCAGATAATCATTGTTAACTATTTTTAAGTCACCAATATTTAACGACAACTAGTGTGTTCTCACGACACGTGTATGCAAGACCTAACGGAACTAACGGAGTTTGGTAACGGAAAAATTACCGGATGTCACATTATTCCCTTGTTGAAAGAATTTTCGTCCCGAAAGTTACGTTACATGGTTGTGTTACATCACTGGTCTACTGCATTGGCACAAAGAAATCGAGTGAGTTTCAGGTGGGTTGTCACAACCTCTACACCTCAGGATGAGTCAGAACATCTTGAGGGTGATCAAGAAGAGGCTACTCATCCAACTCCAATCCAAGTAGAGCCTCTTGCTACTAAGAGACCCATCTTGTCTTGGGCATTTGTTACTAACCCAAACAGATGGTATGTCACTAGAGATCAAGGGGGTCAAGATGTGTACTTCTGGTAAAACATATTTGACCTTCCTCTACATGATCTCTATAACATGAGAAGGTACTTTGAGAGTCTGAGGAATCCTAACCAAATGATGATGAAGGGAATGGTCTTGATTCTGATGAGGACTGTCAAAAGAAAAAGATCAAGACTTAAAGTCATCCTCTAGTTTTGGTAGCATCAGCCTAAGGGGAATTTGTAAGAGTACACTTAGAGGCTGATGCAACCAAAGAGCTCTCAGCATGCATATGTGAAGTACAAGGAAAGTTACTTTAGAAGATTTGATACAACTCAATGAAATTCACTAAGTATCAAATATTCTGAAGCCAAAAATCAATTTCTCCTAAGCCAAAGATAAAGTCTTCCGAAGCTCAAGACAAAGTCTTCTGAAGCCAAGAGATTGATTTCTTCCAAAGACAAAGAAGACATGCTTTCTCTGACTTACTTTTTACAAAAGCAGAACCACTTTTCGCTGCCACCTCTGAAGACTCACCAACTTATATGAGTTGGTGAAAAGTCCATACTTTTGTCAAATGTAGATTATGGTCATAGTGTCTGTAACTTTCTACTTCTGTACTTTTATCCTTTTTCTATTAGATAAGGATGTGAGTTATGGCATGTCATAGTCACTAGTTATATGGCAATCTATTATATGTCGTTCTGTGAGTGATAACTCCTTGTTTGTCTACAAGCGTGGATCTTAAATTGGCTACTTACTATTATACGTAGACGACATTGTCCTCACGGTCTCTGATGATAAGCTGCTCCGAGACATTATTGGCTCCATGTCTAAGGAATTTCATATGACTGACCTTGGAGCATTACACCATTTTTTGGGTATACATGTCACCAAAGGAAATGGCGGTTTATTTCTCTCTCAGAGTACATATGCTTTAGATATTCTTCAGCGTGCCAAAATGACTGACTGCAAACCCTCCCCCACAAGTGGAGATTTGGTTCCCGATGTACTCTGTATCGCTAACTGGGTGGAGCTCTTTAGTATTTGACTTTCACTAGGCCAGATCTTACATATGATGTTCATCAAATATGCCTTTTCATGCATGCTTCTCGACCCATATATGCAATTTTTGAAGCGTGTTCTTCGATATCTAAAGAGCATATTAGATCATGGCCTGGTCATCTCACCCTCCAAATCCATGGATCTAGTAGCCTATTTAGACGCGGATTGGGGGGTTGCTCGGATTTGACGCGATCTACATCAAACTATTGTGTGTTCATGGGAAATAACTTGATCTCCTGGTCCTCAAAGAGCCAACCTACAATGTCCAGATCATGTGCAGAAGCCGAAGGCCACGGTGTGGCGAATGCTGTTGCTGAAACCAGCTGGCTTCAGAATCTTCTACAAGAGCTTCATGTTCCTACACAAGGCCACATGTCACACCCCCATTTTTAGCACACAGCGGAAGCAACAGGAGTGCGACTAGACTGAATATCAAGAATAACATTGTTTACAAGAGAATATCAAAAGCTAATTACATTGAAATTATACTTAAATTCTTTACAATCTAGGTTTCTAGAACTTAGTACAACTTCTACTTGAGGTTCTTCAAAATATGTAACTAGCCTAGTTATTTGTGGTTTTCAATCCTAAAAAGCATACTAAAAGTTTCAACTAAAAATAGTTGGTAATGTTGGGATTTTGAACAAGTTTATCAGATCTATTTATCCATATAAAATAGAAAACGCAGCGGAATATCAGTTTAAAACTTGTTACAGTTAGCATATATATATATATATAAAACATTTTTATACTTATCTGTTAAAACCCCATATGGATCGATATATGAAATCATGCTTACAAACAACCATAGAAGGTTCGAAAAACTACCTTCAATAGTTAGGTCGGCAGAAGGTGAACGAAGACGACAGCTTCCAAAATAGGAGGCCTCAAGCAGGTCTACCCACGAGCCACCAACAAGAACACCGGTTTGCTAGGATTTTCACTTGTGAAAACTCTGATTTTTCTCTTGACCGATCGAGAGAAAAAGGGAGTTCTATGCTTTTCATTTTTTCAAAAGGTTAAGTTATCAGAAAGATCAGAATGCAATCTTATATTGCATGTCTTGGAAACATAAAATTCTGGAGAGAAAAGTGGGTGGGCCCAGCCCCTTTAATCCATGCGGATTTCTTCACATATCATCCGCATTTCCAAAAATGCTCATCCGCATTCGTTAATGCGGATGAATGTTTCCATCAACATTTCCAAAAATACTTAACCACATTTCTTTCATAAGCAAATGCGGATAGGGTTTCTTCATCCGCATTTACAGTTCAACCACATCAAATGTGGCTGTTTTAAACATATGCGGATGAATTAATAATCATCTCTCTTTGAAATAAATTATCCGTATAATTCATTTACAACACAAGTGTAAATATTTGGAAACCCAATTTCCAAATATTCTAATATTTATTTATATAATCATATCATAAAACAAATATCTTTGGTGTCTGTCTAGCTCGTTATTAGGTATGACCCGACTTGGATCATAACGTACTTGTCACACCCTCGCTAGAAGTGGAAACACGAGGATGCGACGGACGGGATCGTCATAACACATTGGGGGTTTAAGAGAATAACTAAAGGCATTCTCCGTAAATGGGTCATGGCGTCGCCCGACACATAGGAACACGTGTCAAGTACAGTCAATTCCAAAACGTCATACCATAAATGCATAAATAATCCAAAGTTTCATTCGGAAACATGTCATCATAAGTATCAAACAATCCCAAGTACAAATACAACAATTACACTTCAACAAAACCAACAAGCCCAAAACAAGTCCAAACGTCTCATGAAGTGTCTATTGCTCCCAAAGGAGTGGTCTTGACTAATGTCCACAGCCAAGCACCTAAGTCTCATTACCTGAAAAGACATACTCTAAAAAGTCAACATACGTTGGTGAGTTCACAGGTTTTAAAGTATAAATGTTTTGCCGTGTATAACATGTAAAGAAAATTGTATGTGAATGAAGTACATAGCAGTCAAGATATCAACACAAGTTCAAATTCAATCCAAGTCCAAGACAATTCCAAGCCCAATATCATTCCAAGTCCAATATAAGTCCAAGTCCAACATATCCGGATTATATTCACCCAAGGGCAAGCCCCTGCCAAGTCGGTCTTGACTAGTATACCGACAACATGGGTGGGGGAGTTAACCCGTTAGTACTAACAATACCTCTCCATGACGTCCAAGCCAACAAGTCCAACAATAGACACAAGTACAAGTACACACTCATGAATGACTATCAAGACTCAAACCATGACCCCAAACCACATACAATGTCCCAAAGTGATTTTTAAAACACGGCATAGTCCAAAACCATGAGCATGCTTTTCCCCCGAATAAAATATATTGAAAGGGGCCATGAAACTCACCTTGAAATGTCACAGTTCAAATCCCACAACACGCAGAGTAAGCTCTAAAAATATATAATACACAAAAGGATTAATATATCACAAAATATAGATGGCTAATATGGGTGTAATCCTTTTAGTCCAGCCCTTAATGCTAATCAAGGTTTTCCATCGTCCCACTTATTAAATTAATTCTTTTGTAAAGGGCTTTAATCAATATTATATGAAAAACTTGTCTTAATTTAGATTATTTAGTTCCAATCCTTACTTTTAAGTTTTAACAAGATAATTTAGCATACATATCTGATTAGGCATCAGTCTTGTATAGGCTGTTTGGAGATCGAAGATAACGAATCATTGCGTAAAAAGTGTCGTTTGAAAGAAGGGACTTTAAATTAAACTCCCGAAAAAAAATCATGTTTGTTTGACAAAATATGAGGAAGTTATGACACGAGGAATACAGACTAATCTGCTGCCCAGATTCGTCATTTTTGACCTTCTGTTTTGTGTGCTACGTTTGGATGACCGAACGATGTCGAAAGGACACGAGACCACTTGGGTTAGTTAGAGGACTCATGGGGCTTATATTTAGAACCAGCGTTTGCCCAAATTGGACGTATTTCGACCAAGTTATCACACGAACAAGATGACCCATTTTTCTGACAGCAACCTGCCCAGATTGTTAGTTTCGTTCCTTTGCGTCTCAAGTCCCAATATGCGCCCGTTAACAACCCAAATATGTAAAAATGCTTTAATTCCAGTTTCAAGTGTCAAGACTTCAATTAAATATTTAGTTTATAAAATTTTCCAGTCCCAAGAAGTTGTTAGTTTCTTAGTCTCCCGGTTTGCAACTTTAAGTGATAGTTTCATTGTTTCGATTTGTTCAACACATCAAGTCTTTCAAGGAACAGTTTTAATTATTTCAAAACATTTTATAGGTCCAAAATTTCGATTAAGGGCAGGTCATCCAAGATTACATCCCAATCTTTTAGATTCAATTACCATACAAGACCAAGAATTAGGGTTTTTACCAAGTGACGAACCCGACAATCTTAATGCTTAGATCTTCACGATCTACCACCAAAAACCAAGAATGAGAGATCATTTGATGATGATTTTGAATATAGATGATGAGTATCATCGATTTTAGAGTGAAACTAGCATTAGACTTCATCAAAAATGAATTTTGCTTACCGTAGCTTTGAAGACGAATGTATCTTGCTTGGTTTAAAGATCTTGGATGATTTGATTGTCAAAACCGATGGATGCACAAAGGATTTCAGTGTTTTCGATGGCCAAGAGGGGAAGAAGAGAGAATTTGGAGAAGGAGGTGGCTAGGGTTTCCAAGGAAATTCTACAATTGAAAGAATGAGGCCAAGGCAAGGGGAATACCCCCTTAATCCTCTTGCGGCCGCAACAAGGAGGAAAGAAGGGCCTTCGGGTTCTTGGCCCGTCTCGTGTAACCCGTCATGTCTCGAACCGCGCGTCGTCTAATTTTTACGTTTTCAAATTTCGCGCGCAATAACGGTTCCAACGAACTATCACATGCCCTAGGATTTGGATAAATTATATTTTTAGAACAAAATTAAGTTGTTTTAACAGGCTTTAGGCAAAGCCCATGGATGTAAGGTTAATTGGGTTATGGTGAAGTTTCGTGTTTTACATTTTAGAAATCCCTTGATTGGGCTCAATACATAGAACCTCATACGATGACAAGCCCACTAGTCATATAATGATATAGGCTCCAGGCCCATCATAAAAACGTAGGCCCATTAGACTAAAATTTGGGCCCAACAAAAAAAAGAACCATAAATCAAGACCAAGCCCAAATAAAGACGAAAGTCAAAGTCAAAAGTCAAAATTCAAACTAATGCCAAAGTCAACGTACCTATTTTGGTGACAGATGTCACAGTATCCCCCAGTTGAAAGAATTTCGTCCAGAAATTCAACTAGAGTCATCAACTGCGATGCCATCCGCTAACATGTGGGGGGGGCTAGTTAGCCCTCAATAAACTTTCCACGTAAAGGTAAGATTTAGGTTCTCGCTTTGAGTTCCATCTAGTCTTTATGATAAGGATTTCTACTACCTCCCAAAATTTTAACCACAAACCATACTAGAACATAGGCAACTTAAAATTTACCGTCCGCTCAAATTCCTTGGACCATCCAATAAATCACAGGACCAAAATTTTTCTGGAGTCTTAACTATACTTGCAAATCTAGGTGAAAATTTGCTCCTTTTGACAAGATAAACAATGTCATTCCAAGGCAACAGCTCGTGAACTGCCCATAAAAACAAAGTCTCTTGAGGTGGCGTTTTAGGTTTTACAACCTATTTACTGGTATCTCCAGAGTACGACCGTTGTCCAATTTCAAAAACTAGATTCCAGTGTCAATTCTGATTTCACATTCAAGATATCAATAATGTTTATATATAGGGTGTACCGCAGCTAACCCACCATACTACTAACACCTTGATATTATACCAGTCACCCACCGTATCTAATTATCAAATCAACCAACGTCATAGAACATGTGCCTAAAGCAAATGTTTCTTTGATTGTTAGCGCAAATTTCTAACGATCTTGAACTGCCTTCTGTCTGTCTGTGATCCAAAACCCTAATCATTCGTCTCTTGAATGATTTACAGTCCGTTCATCTAATTCTACCTGTCTTCAGCCCATTACATTGGTGACCAACACTTACCTCTGTTTAGTGTCTCAAATGGTACTAAAATAACACGCCATGGTAGATATTGTCATAAGGACACTTAAATAATAATAGGTGAGTGTCCTAACTACCACCAGAGTCAACAATACAAAACTTTAACATATCCTGCGATGTCTTAACAGTTCACACACTCAGTCTGTTAGTCTGTGAGTGATAAGTTATACATCTGTCCTAATGCATTCCTGGCACCTTCTATAAGCTCTGCTATAATCATAGCATGAAACGATTGTCATAATCGAAGACAATCGACATAGGTACTCCATTTCTATCCACAATTTCACTAACATAATTCCTTGCCAACATTTACATCTAGTAGTGCTCACGATTTGTCAGGAGATGACCAAATTTGGTCATGTTTTCCACAATGACTCAAATCAAATCATACACACTACTAATTATTACTATTAGCTTCATGGTGAAGTCCGCAATCATATTTTTCCACTACCGACCCAGAATCTCAAACTATTATAATAGACTAGGTTGCCTTCGATGCCTCACTTTAACATTTGAACTTGTCAAACACTTGCACACATAGTCCGCTATGTCTTCTTTCATTCTAAGAACCAATACAAGCCCTTACGATCATGCCACCTCTTGTTAGCATCAGGATGAACAACATACTTAACGTGTGTGCTTTGTCCACACTAATGTCTGCACATACCCCATAAACGAAACATAAATTCACTTAATAAAGTACAATCTGATGGAAATGATCTGCCCAAAATATATATTGAATTGATGTGGCTAGTATGTGTCAGGATCAGCGATCTAAGTTTGATCAATTAGAGTTGAATCGCAGTTGAATTAGAACAAGAATTAGACAAATATAGCAAGAACACAATAGATATTCAATGGAACAGTACACGGTTATAGAGAAAGAGGGTTTTCTTCAAAATGGATAATATCATTTATGCACAATGCTTCGGTGTGGCGGCTGCTAAGCTTTTCTAAGTTTTCTATAGCTGCTCGTCCCACCTTACAATTAGGTCAACATTCCTTATATAAAGGAATGTGACGTCTGCTGATGTCACTTGATAGTGACATCTAACAGAATTATTACAAACAACTGAAAGTAAGCAAACTACTGAGAATGTTCACAACAACTGAACATCTCAGAGTATGCTAAGTACAAAATGAAACTAAAACTACTGAACCTATAAGTACTGATTACAAGAAACATAAAACTACTGAAAGGAAACCATCACAACTACTGAAGAGGTCTTCTTCAGCTGTTGTGACAACATCTGAAACTTTGTCTTCAGACTGTCTTCAGCTCTTTCACTTCAAACTTTGTCTTCAGCTCTTTCACTTCAGACTTTGTCTTCAGGTCTTTCACTTCAGACTTTGTCTTCAGCTCTTTCACTTCAGACTTTGTCTTCAGTTGATGTCTTCAGCTGTTGCAGACTACTTCAGTTGTTGTAATGTCCGTGGGACTTAAAGGTTTTTCTGATCAGGCTCATTGGTTCTTTTGGTCCAACAAACTCCCCCTGAACCAATGCAGCCAAAACCTTTAAGCTTATTGAGGTCCCACTTATTCTTGGCAGAAATACTTTCTTGATTAGCTTCAGAGATATCGGATAAGCACAAGCCAGAGAACAGGTTTTAGTAGATGTGAATGTCAAAGAATGGAAGGGAACTCTGTCTTGGGGAACTGGACACAGAGCTGTTATCCCAACCATGAAACCTACTTCCCATTGATGAGTCTATAAGACTCTCTGACGTAGGCCTCAAGGAGAACAACTTGTTCCTCCTTAGTGAGTTCTTCTGCTTCTCCTTCGAAGAAGAACTCTGGGCCATAGTACTCTGATAGGTACTTTACCGTCTTTCCATTATTCAACTCAACAGTTGTTATCTCTCTGTAAGCAAATTCATCTGGGTGAGTCCCTTCTAATAACAACTGGAGTTCATTTTTCTTGATCTCTTCAAGCCTCTTGTATAACAACCCCTTCTTGACCATTTTGTTCTCCATTAGAGTTTGAGGGGTCATCTTTGACTTGTAGGCTCTCTTGAAGTCTTCAAGTATCTCCCAGGGTGAGACTACAATGGCCAACATAATAACAGCATCTATGGTCTTTCTCACTTGGCCATTGTATCTACTTGGTATGGATTTCTTATGAATTCTAGAACTAACCCTGGGGTCTGGCCAAATCCTTACTCTCTCCTTTTGATATTGAAAGGTATACCTGAGAGCATACAGCCTTTGAGCATGTTTCTTCATGGCTTGTATAGATGATGACTGAGGAAACTCTTTGTCAACCATCTTCAAAAGTTGCTCATCGTGCTGTTTCTGCTGTTCTTCTTCTTCAATCTTAACTTTCACCATTTGCCTCTGAAAGTCTGGTGTGATCATTTGTTGACTTCTAGGCAGGGGTATTTTTAGAACAACAGAGATTGGCAGACTGTCTTCTTCATCATCTTCTTCTTCTTCTTCTTCTTCCATCCTCCACACCCTTCTCCTCCTTCTGGGTGCATCCTTGGATGTGGTTTGAGGTGGTTTTTGGGGTAAGGGAGTTGGTTTTGAAGGTTGAGTTGGTTTAAGTTTAGGTTTAGGGATTGGTTTGGAGAGTTATGGGGTTGGTTGTTTTTGAGTGGGAGTTTGGGAAGGCTGATCTAGCATTTTTATGGTAAGTTTGGCTTTGGAAAGCTTGGCCATATCAGATCTCTTCCCAGCACCTGCTTCATCTAAGGCTTCGATAATCAACCGTTTATTGAATGCTTCAGAAGCACAGATTCTGGTGGTTATTGCCAGAATACTATCTCTGGTCCATGATTTAATCTCAATTAATGATCTTCCCAAGTATTTTGCAATAAACCTGATCATTATCTCCAACCTCTCCCTTTCCATCACACTGTAACTGGCCCATCTCTCTTGTATTTCTTTAATCTCCAGCCTTCTGATCTCAGTGTCTAAAATAGTTGTATCAAAACCCTGTCTGAAGAGTTGGTCTATTATTTTATCCATTGATCTGCTGTGAGCTTCATCAGCTTCTTTAACCAGATCATCCAATGATTTCTCTTCATCAGGCTTTTGAGTTTCAGCACTTTTATTTCTCTTGTATGTGATTAGCTGTTTTTCCTTTTCTAACTCCTTTTCTTTCTCTTTTAGTTTCTCATCTTCCACTCTCTTTCTCTTTCTGTCTTTCACTGCCTTAGACTCCCCCTTTTTGGGTGCATTGGGTTCAGGGGTTGGAATGGCAGAAAGCTTCTTTTGCACAGCATCATCAAGAAGTGTTTGTAGATTTGAGGAGATCCTCTCGTCAATGGCTTTATGCACAATCTCATTGATGATGGGAGTGATGAGAGGTAAGGAATGTTGAAAAGTAGCAACCATCTGCTCAGAGAGGTTCTGTCCCTGAGAGGTGGTGCCAAAAGCAGTGGCTGGTGGCTCAGTTGAGTGTAGTGGCTGAGTGTTTGGTGAACCTTCAGATGAAGGTGCCATCTGTGGGTTTATTGGGGCAGATGGACTTTGATCCTGAGACATTTTGGCAAGTAGTTCTTTGAGTCTGCTCACCTCAGCCTCAAGGATTGTGTTATGGGCTAAGACATCAAAGAAAAAGCCCAGGTCATCATCAGTCTTTGCTGAATCACCTGACCTCCTGATTGAATCAGGATGTACATGCCCTGAGTGTAGATCAGTTGTAGCATGTGCCCCTTGTTCTTGGTTCTGGGACTTCCTGCCTCAGGACTGAGTCCTTCATCGGCAGTTGCCTCTGGTGAGGTCTTAGAGATGTTACCAACTGCATCCTGTTCATTTGCTGAATCAGTAGAAGTGGCAGCCTCACCAGATGTTCTAACCTCCTCCTTTACACGGGGAGATTGAACATGATAACCCCTGTGCTGTGGGTTATCAGCAGCATTTTGGTCCTCTTCCTCAGCTGTTGAGGTTCTCCCCATTGTAATTGGTTTCTGGGGAGGAGGAGAGGAATGCAGCTGACTCAGCACTTGTGCAACTATAATGGTTGGGCTTTGAGGGGCGGTTGCATGTGGAGATAGGCTTGAAGCAGATTGCACCCGGGGTGACCGGTGCTCTTCAATGGTAACCTTCTCAATTGAGATAGGTTCCAGAATTGTGGTATCCCCAATTGTGGTTGCATCAGGATCCTGTTGAGAGGATACCTGAGCGGCTAGGGCTGGTGGAGTCTTTGACACTACTGGGGGTTAGAACCAGTAAGTGTTTCCTGTATTGGTGTTACAGGGGCATCCTCAGGGGACTCATCTCCCTGAGTAGCCTTTTTGGGCTTTTTGGTGTTGGGTTTGGTGGGGACTTTGGATCTGGAAGTGGAGGCTGTGGGTTCCCGCTGCTTGGGTTTTAGCAGCCGGGCAGCCCTTTTCATTGTAGGGTCAGAGTTGTGCCTGGAGTATACTTCAGGCAATACAGCTGGAGCAGGGACTCCAAGGCCAACAAGGCCGTCTGATTTTAGCTGATTTAAAATTATGGCCATGAGAAACCTGGGATATAATATCCATCTATTTGCCACAGGTTTCAAAGCCAGATCCTTTAGTTCCATGAAAACTATCTCAGAAAAATTTAGATTTTGTCGTTCAAAGATAGAGTATAATACCTGTTGCCATCGGGAGGACATCTGATCCCCTGAGGAGGTTTTTGGTGCAAGGCAGACATTCACCATGTGGAATATAAGACGTTCAGCATCATGGAAGTGCTTCTTCAGAATGGTGGTAGCACTTAAGTCTCCTTCATACCCGTTATTGATGAAAGACATATCGGTTGTGCCTTTCGGGTATTCAGTGACACAGGTGGCATCATGTAGATTTAGGGTTTGTCGAATGATGTCGGGAGTGATGACCACCTGTTTCTGGTTAACCAACGACTGAAGAGTGATTTGGCGATCTTTCTCACCAGTTTGCACAGAGACGTTGGTCCAGAATTGGCTTAGGGAATCGGGGTATATGGTAGGATGCAGAAGAAAAGCGGTTCGGTACTGGGAATCTACCATAAGATCGATGGCATTATCAAATTTGTTCCAAAAGGCCAATTTCGAGAGGTAGGCAACACAGTTGTGTCTGGGTTTGAGTTTCATGGTCGCCATTGTTGAGAGAGTAAAGGATATGAAACGGCTAATGAAACGTTTGAAATTAGGTTTAGGTATTTATAGGGTTAGAAAAGGCTGATATAAAACGACTGAAAGTGTTGGTACTATCATCAGTTGTTTGAAAACAACTGAAGACCTGGTTTTAACTTTCAGAAGTTGTAACAACTGAAGACTTGGTATTAGTCATCAGTAGTTATGAAACTACTGAAGACATGGTTTTGGCTTCAGTTGTATTAAGTGAAACAGCAGTTGTAGAAACAACTGAAGAGAAAAGTTTCTTATCAGCTGTTGTCGTTAATTCTTAGCTCATCAGCTGTTTCATTCTGACCTCAACACTTATCAGACTCTGATTTTCAGATGTTTCATTGGTCATCAGTACTTATCTGTTATACTGACATCAGTAGTTGTAACTACATCAGTAGTTGTAACCACATTAGTTCTTTTCAACAGATAGAGTACTTCGGTACTTTTAAGTAATTTAGTCTTCAGTAGTTATGAAAACTACTGAGGATAAAAGAACTTATCAGTACTTATTTGTGACAATAGTATACGAATGCTCATCAGTACTTGTTGACTGAGATCATCAGTAGTTGTCACTTATTCTAGCTGCAGCATACCAAGCCTTAACACTAGGTTTTGGAAAGTTGAACTGTCCAAAGGCTTAGTAAATATGTCTGCAAGCTCATCAGCACTAGGAACAAACTTTGGATCAATCAGACCTTTTTCAAAACAATCCCTAATAAAATGGTGTCCGATCTCAATATGTTTGGTCCTAGAGTGCTGGACTGGATTCTTGACAATACAAAGAGCTGAAGCACTGTCCATTAGTAATGGAGTCTTAGTCTCTGTAATGCCATAATCCAATAATTGATTCTGAAGCCAGAGTACCTGATGTACAACTTGCAGCAGCAATGTACTCGGCTTCAGCAGTGGATGTAGCAACAGATGTTTGTTTCTTACTCTGCCAAGAAACCAAACAGTTGCGTAGGAATTGACATCCACCAGAAGTTGATTTTCTAGTTACTTTACACCCTGCATAGTCACTATCAGAAAAAGCAACTAATTTGCAAGAGTGCCCAGTGGAATACCAAAGACCTAGAGATTGAGTACCTTGCAGATATCTAAAGATCCTCTTGACTGCAATCAAATGAGACTCTTTAGGAGCAGCCTGAAATCTAGCACAAACACAAGTTGCAAACATAATATCTGGTCTAGAAGCTGTTAAGTACATCAAGGACCCAATCATACATCTGTAAAGTGTTTCATCAATAGCTTTACCTTTCTGATCTGCATCCAGTTGTGTGGTGCTGCACATAGGAGTAGAACAGGGCTTACAGTTTTGTAAATCAAACTTTTCCAAAAGACTCTTTGTGTATTTTGACTGATGAATGAAAGTTCCATCAGCCTTTTGATTGATTTGCAAACCTAGAAATAACTGTAATTCTCCCATGGCACTCATTTCGAATTTTTGTTGCATCAACTTTGTAAATGCATCACACAACTGTGGATCAGAGGATGCAAAAATAATATCATCAATATAAATTTGAACAAGGAGCTTATGCTGACCCGCTTTCTTAATGAACAAAGTTTTATCTATGGAGCCTCTAGTGAAATTATTCTGAAGAAGAAAATTTGACAGTGTTTCATACCAGGCTCTAGGAGCTTGTTTCAACCCATAGAGAGCCTTATCAAGTTTATACACCCAATCAGGATGTTTATTATCATCAAAACCTGGTGGTTGACACACATAAACCTCTTCTTTTATTATACCATATAAAAATGCACTTTTGACATCCATTTGAAAAACTTTAAGATTGTGGAATGCAGCATAGGCTAAGAACAATCTAATTGCCTCCAATCTGGCTACAGGGGCAAAGGTTTCATCATAATCGATACCTTCTTCTTGTGAAAACCCCTGGACAACCAGTCTGGCCTTGTTCTTGACAATTCGCCCATGTTCATCTGTTTTATTCCTAAACACCCATTTAGTGCCTATTGCACACTTACCTGGGGTAGAGGAACCAGTTCCCACACTTGCTGCTTTTTGAACTGAAGAAGCTCAAGCTGCATGGCATCAACCCATCCATTGTCTCTTAATGCAATATGATAGTTCTTTGGCTCTTGCTGACTGATGAAGAGAGCATAGAAGCAGAAGTTGGACAATTGACTTCTAGTTGAGACACCAGCATTGATATCACCAATGATTTGAGACATTGGGTGATTCTTCAGCTCTTGGTACACTATGAGATCTGTGCAAGTGTTTGTAGCACGCTCAGCAGCAACAGATGCTGATCCAGATTCTTGAAACCAAGTATTAGATGGCAAGTCAAATGAAGTAGAGGATTCAAAAATCTCATCAGCATTTGTTGTGGATGGTGCTACTGAAGCTACAGAAACATCAAGTTTAGTAGACTCAGACAGTTGATCACTAAACTTGAATAGGTGAGTACTGGGATCATCATCAACATCAGTACCACCAGATGGATGACTAGCTGCAGAAGGTGATGAATTCACATGATCTGCAACAGCTGGAGGCTGATAAGGAACATATTGCAGTATGTCCAGATCAAACAACTCCACAGGGTTTTGTGGAGTTTTGTCCTTAGGGGATTCATTGAACTTCACATGCAAGGTTTCTTCAACCATCTTTGTTCTGCAGTTGAAAACTCTGTAAGCCTTGCAAGTGGATGAATACCCAACAAAATACCCTGCATCCACCTTAGAATCAAACTTTTAGAGTTGATCCTTTGTGTTGAGAATGTAACAAGGACACCCAAATGCTCTGAAGAATGAAATTAGAGGAGCCAAATGATGTAGAATTTCATAAGGAGTCTTCATCAACCTCTGATTCACTAAAGCTCTATTTTGCACATAGCATGTTGTGTTGACAGCTTCAGCCCAAAAGGTCAGTGGCAAACCAGAGTCAGCCAACATGGACCTTGCAGCTTCAATTAGGGTCCTGTTCTTTCTCTCCACTACTCCATTTTGTTTTGGAGTCCTTGGGATGCTATACTGCCTCTTGATTCCTTTTGAAAGGTAGAAATCATCAAGTGTATGGTTTCTAAATTCAGTTCCACTATCACTTCTTATACACTTGACTGATAGGGAATACTGCTTCTCAACATACAACACATAGTTAATAATTGTCTGAGCAGCCTCATCCTTTGAGTGCAAGAAGAAGGTCCATACAAATCTGGAGTAATCATCCACAATTACCAGACAGTATTTCTTCTTTGCCATGCTCATTACTCTCACAAGACCAAAGAGATCCATGTGCAGTAATTGCAAGCAGCGCAGGTTTCATCACAGTGGAACTCCTTTATTGGTAAACCTCTCACTAAACTATTGTGGATCAGCTGATTCATGTTTTTGAGATTAACATGACCCAGCCTTCTATGCCACAGTTTAGATTCCTGAGGAGTGGCCTTGGAGAACAGGCAAGGATGACCTTTTATATCAATCTTCTTTGACAAATCCAAGGCATTGTGTTAAGTACTGAAGGATCGGTAACAACTGCTGAAGTGGAAACTACTGAAGGTGTGATCTTCAGTACTTTCCTCCTTTCAGTACTTGTGTTAAGTACTGAAGGATCGGTAACAACTGAAGACTTGTTCTTCAGCTGTTCTCTATCCGTCCTGAAAGACCGTATGATAGATTCCTCAGCAGTTGTTAATCCTTTTATTTCAGCAGATATGAAATGCTTTTCAGATGTTGTGACTTGCCCTTCAGTACTTGGAGTACTTTGAGGGACAACATCTGAATTGCTCAGCTTCATGTGTTTATCAGCATTTAAACCATCAGGCAATTGATTTGCTGAGATCTTAACACTGACTTCATCCTCTAATTTTGACAATTTTGTATTATCATTTGAGGATGAATCACATGATGATGTGGTTTGGAAATTACTTTCACCTTCAGATTTTACTATTGATTTTGAAGTAAAATCAGTAGGTGGTGCAGTATGATTGTAACCTATTCCAAACTTCACATTTGAAGCTGTTTGCTTGCTGAGAAGCATTTCAAATCCCTTGCAGGATGTTACCCAGCGGTCACACTCAACTTGGGTATCTGCAAGTGTCTCTTTGAGACTTCTGTGGTTCTCAAGTATGACCTTTACCTTAGCCTTTTCATCATTAAGTTGACATTTAAGCTTGTAAATCTCATCATCTTTGTCATTCAGAACAGACTCATACTCAGCTTTTCTTTTGGAAATAGTTTTCTCAAGCTCAAGATTTTGATTGATTAAAGCTACATTTGCCTCTCTAATAGAGACAAAGGTAGCTATGCATGATTCAGAACATAACTTGGCTTTAGCCTCAGAAGATACCTGGGTTACCTGTGAAGATGATGCATCGGAGCAGGAACCCTCAGTAGACTCCAGGGCCATGAGAGCAAGATTCCCAAAAGGATGTTCACCACCATGTTGACCAGCACCAGCAAATAATTGCTCATTGAAACCAGAAAGATCATCTGGTGAGCTGCTCCAGTCAACAACTCCTGGTGTGAAGAAGCTGTGATGAGGTTGAGATTATGATGGAGATGGTTGAGGCTCAGGTAGGGCTTGAGGTTGTTGTGCTATAGGAACTTGAACTGGATTTGGCTGTGGCATGTAATAGCAGGGATATGGATATGGCATTGGACCCTAAGGGACAAAATATGCAGGAGATTGAGGTTGTGAGTGATGACCAGAACTAGCAGGATGTTGCCCTTTGTTTTGTGAACTATTGCTTGGAAAGGTCACAAAGGGTGCAGAGGAGTTAGATCCAGTTGATCTACACTCTCTTGCAAAGTGCCCAAGCCTGTGGCATTTGTGACACCTCAACTTACTCTTGTCAAAACCAACTTTGGTTTTGCCAGAGAGTCCTGGAAATTTCCTACCAGTTCTCTTGTAGAACTTTTGAGATCTGATATTGATCAAGGCCATTTGGCTCAAAATATCCATCTCTTCTAAATCATCATCAGCAATACCCATCAAATCATCCATGATAAAGCATAAATTATCACTATTACACCCAGAATGACTGTCAACACCAACAAATGCATGATCAGAACTGTTTGAAGAGAAATCTATATGCTCATCATAATGGCTTTCTGATCCAGCATATTCTGACTCATGACCGACCAAGGCAGTGTTCCCTGGTACAAAGTCATCAGTGAGCTTTCCTGATGATGCCAGTTTCCTTTTCTGCTCTATCTCTCTTTCAAATGTAAGTACTTTCCCATGGAGTTGGGTGAGAGATAGGCTATCCAGATTTGCACTGGAGCGTAGGACAATGGTGTATGTGTCCCATCTCTCAGGCAATGATCTGAGGAATCTGTTGTTCATCTAGCTGTTAGTATACTCATGCTTGACCATTTTCAGCTCAGAGATCAAGCAGGAGAAACGCTCAAACTGTTGAGTCAGTGTCTCACCCTTCCTATGAGAGAAAGTCTCATATTGTTGGGCGAGGATTTCTCTGTTGTTTGCTAAGACCTCATCTGTTCCTCCGAATTGTTCCTTCAAAGCATTCCAGAGGTCATGAGCAGTTTCATGATGCATAAGCCCAGAATAGATTTCATTAGGCAGTGCCATGGCCAAAATTCCATGGGCTTTAGCATCAATCTCAAACAGTTTATGATCTTCATCTGAGTATTGCTCCTTCTTCTTCGGAACCATTTGGTTGGTCTCCGGATTGTTCACCATAGGCTTGTGTGGACCGTGAACCACAGATGTCCAACAACCTGAACTGTTAACAGACAGGTGATGGAGCATTCTTCGTTGCCATATGTTATACTCACTCCTAACCAGCATCGGAGGTTTGGTTGAGGAGCCAGTATTGTGAGGGTCATTAGAAGGAGTAGTCATTCTCAGATTCGAACCAATTCAATCAAGTTTCAAAAGATTTAGCACAAAAACACAACAAACTCAATATGAACCAAGAAGAAACTCAAATTGACTAACCAGAAGCAGCAGAAGACCAATCTCTATAACCAATTCTTGCAAATATGCTAATTCGATCAAACTTTAGATATCGAAATAGCAGTTTCAGCGATCTAAGTTTGATCAATTAGAGTTGAATCGCTGCGGAATTAGAACAAGAATTAGACAAATATAGCAAGAACACAATAGATATTCAATGGAACAGTACACGGTTATAGAGAAAGAGGGTTTTCTTCAAAATGGATAATATCATTTATGCACAATGCTTCGGTGTGGCGGCTGCTAAGCTTTTCTAAGTTTTCTATAGCTGCTCGTCCCACCTTAAAATTAGGTCAACATTCCTTATATAAAGGAATGTGACGTCTGCTGATGTCACTTGATAGTGACATCTAACAGAATTATTACAAACAACAGAAAGTAAGCAAACTACTGAGAATGTTCACAACAACTGAACATCTCAGAGTATGCTAAGTACAAGATGAAACTAAAACTACTGAACCTACAAGTACTGATTACAAGAAACATAAAACTACTGAAAGGAAACCATCACAACTACTGAAGAGGTCTTCTTCAGCTGTTGTGACAACATCTGAAACTTTGTCTTCAGACTGTCTTCAGCTCTTTCACTTCAGACTTTGTCTTCAGCTCTTTCACTTCAGACTTGTCTTCAGCTCTTTCACTTCAGACTTTGTCTTCAGTTGATGTCTTCAGCTGTCGCAGACTACTTCAGTTGTTGTAATGTCCGTGGGACTTAAAGGTTTTTCTGATCAGGCTCATTAGTTCTTTTGGTCCAACAGTATGTCATGATCCAAGTCGGGTCATACCCAATAACGAGCTAGACAAACACCAAAGATATTTTTTTTATGATATGATCATATAAATAAATATTAACACTTAGAATATTTGGAAATTGGGTTTCCAAACATTTACACTTGTGTAGTATATAAATTATATGGATAATTTAGTTCAAAGAGAGAGGAATATTAATTCATCCGCATTCGTTTTACACAACCGCATTTGATGTGGTTGAACAAATGTGGATGATGTTGATGAACAATTCCTGTTCGCATTTGTTTTGGAACAAATGTGGATGAGCATTTCTGGAAATGCTGATGGAAACATACATCCGCATTAACTAATGTGGATGACCATTTGCAAATGCGGACGAATTTCTTCACCCGCATTTACAAATGCGGGAGAACAACTTCATCCGCATTAACTAATGCGGATGTTGTTCTGAGAAATGCGGATGGGTTAAGGGGCTACGCCCCACCCACTTTTCTCTCTCCTGAACTTTATTTTTCCAAGGACATGCAATATAAGATTGCTTGCAGATCTCTCTAAATACACGACTTGAGAACACAAAAGGTGTAAGAACCCCTTATTCTCTCGATCGGTCTAGAGAAAGAAAAGGGGAGTTGTACAAGTGAAAATCCTAGCAACCGATGTTCTTGTTGGTGGCTCGTAGGTAGACCAGCTTGAGGCTTCTTGCTTTAGGAGCTGCCATCCTCGTTCACCTCCTGCCAACCTCATTATTGAAGGTAGTTCTTTGTACCTTCTATGGTTGTTTGTAAGCATGATTTCATATATCGATCCATATGGGTTTTGGCTGATTTTATATAAAAATGTTTTATATATATATTAGCTCTTTATAACAAGTTTAAAATTATATATTCCGCTGGGTTCTTCTATTTTATAAGGATAAAATAGATCTGTTTAACTTGTGAAAACCCAACAATGGCATCAAGAGCCGGTTATATGGATACATGCTTCATTTGGACTGAAAATTCGGTTTCTTGGTGATGATTCACCAAAAGGCCGAGAGGCTTCAGCCCTAGTATCCCTTATTTTTCAAGATCTATTTAGACATGCATACAAGAATCTTGGAAAATTTATATCATTTGGATGATTTTGTTTTGGAAACAAAACTATGGTTCTCGGCTGTTTATGCTTCTGACAAGAATCTATGGTTCAAGGGGATGCTTTTGGATTTTGCTTACATATGTGGATATGTATTTTATTTGTTCATAACAAAGCCGAGACCTATGGATGAATGTGTTGTGATTTGTTTTAATTATTCAAATGGTTTGTAATAATTAAACATGTTTATTCTTCCTATTGGGTATGTAATTTATTTATTTTTCCATTTGGTATGTAAAAATAAATAGGCTAGTTGCACTTTACTTTTACTAGAAAAATTGTATTTAGGATATGTTTTGTAAAGAAGATGCAACAAGACTATCTTTCTTGGTTTTAACCAAAAGGAGAAGATGAAGGCCCAAAGGAGTTTGGTGGTGAAGTCAAAGCCTAAATGGAGACCCAAATGGATTGGAAGAGTCACAACACAAGGTGGACACTTGAAGCATTTGGATGCAGGATCAAGTGGGAGTTCACCGGCACAAATGTTGTGTCATTTTCACCCTTAGAAACGACTTTATTAACTCACTTGTTTCGGTCAACAAGTGATGTTAAGCTTAGATTGCTACGGTTATGGATTCATGTGATGCTTGTATGGTTGTTTTATTATTGTTTTGTGATATATGGATATACATGTTTAAACAATTTAAAATCAACAACAAGCATAAAACTGGTTCTTATAAAACATTAACATGGGTAATAAAAGGGTTTATTAAAAGTTAATGTGTTCACAATAAAATTGGTTTTATTGAAAGAACCTTGAAAATTGTTTCACACTGGGTACCACACATTTGAATGCATGCAAATGTTAGGTGCAAAATAGTTTTCAAAACTAGAATTAATGAAAACTAAAATCCCTTTTGAAACAAGTTTAACACCATCCTTTTACACAACACTCGAATCACTTGGGAACTATTTGTGGGATAAAGGTCACCTAACCACTCTTAGGGAACTTGTGTGTTTGAGGTGGGGTTAACATATTTGTGGGATAAAGGTCACCTAACCACTTGTATGTGTAAACTCACACGTGTGTGTAAGTAGGACAACTTGAGTTGGAAACCATATGAATAGGGTCACCGAAACATGGTGTACAATGGTGTTGATGGGATTAAACATGCCAACTAAACATAAAGATGTTTAACCGATCTCATAAAACTAGAAGTTGCAAAGGGTTGCAATTGTCAAGTGTTGACTACCTTTTTAATTTAAATGATAGGATAAAGGTCACCTAACCATTATTTAAATGTAATGTTGGATTCTAGATTTTAATTATTAATTGTCTATGAGACGTGAAAGGGGTATTAATAATTAAAGTTTTATTTTTGGAAATACTAAAAATGACTTTGTTTGTAGAAATGGCCGCCAACAACAACGCTCCCACCCCGACCGTCCATAACCTATCACTAAGAACTATATTAGAAAGGGATCGTCTTAACCATAATAATTTTATGGATTGGTTTCGTAACTTGAGAATCGTTCTCAAGCAAGAAAAGAAATCTTACGTACTAGACAATCCCATTCCTGATGAACCCGATGTTGATGATGTTGAGGCCTATAACGATTGGGTTAAGCACACTGAGGATTCTATGCAGGTTTCTTGCCTCATGTTGGAAACTATGATTCCCAAGCTCCAAAGGATTTAGAGCATCATAGGGCATACGACATGATTACCCAGTTGAAGGAAATGTTCCTTCAACAAGCAAGGGTAGAACGCTTTGAAACAGTTCGAGTGCTCATGCATGTCGCATGGAAGAAACTCAATCGGTTTCATCTTATGTACTTAAGATGAAGAGCCACATTGATCGCCTTGAAAGGGTAAATTGTCCCGTCTCAAAAGAGTTGGCCGCGGATTTGATCCTTAATGGCCTAACTAAAAGGTTTGAGACATTCATCATGAATTATAACATGAACGAGTGGGGCAAGAGCATTGGTGAGCTTCACGCAATGCTCAAAACGGCTGAGGCGGGGATGGGAAAAAGGGTTTTACCCGTCCTCACGATCAATGAGGGAGGCAATAAGAAAAGGCAACACCCCGATCCCAAGGCAAATGTTGCTAAAGGAAAGGGATACATCAAAGGAAAGGGTAAGGGAAAGGCAAGAACTGAACCTCCAAAACCAAAGCTTAAGAAGCCTACGGTAACAGAGAACGATCCATGCTTTGAGTGTGGTGAGATAGGAAATTGGAAAAGAAATTGTCCAACCCATCTTAAAGAGTTGAGAAACAAGAGGGATGCTGGGCAAACCTCAGGTACAAGTTTCATGATTTATATTGAATTGAATGTTATTTCTTCAAACACATGGGTATTGGATACCGGATGTGGAACTCATATTTGCGATTTGTTGCAGGGGTTCAAAAGGAATAAGAATTTCAAGAAGGGAGACACAAGTCTCTACATGGGCAATGGAGCAAAAGTTGATGTTGAAGCCCAAGGAGACTATGTTTTGAAGCTTCCAAATGGTTTGGAAGTTGTCTTGAAAAACATCTTGTATGCTCCTAGTTTGACTAGGAACATAATTTCTGTTTCCCTTTTAAAACAATATGGTTATGTATTAAAGTTTGTAAACAATGGTATTTGTTTTTATGGATGATGTATTTTATTTTGAGGCTATGCCTTATAATGGTATCTATGAATTGGTTCATGATAACTCATCTTTTAATAACTTGTTATACCAAACAAGCACCAAGAAACTTAAAATTGGTTTAAGTGATTTATATCTTTGGCATTGTCGTCTTGGGCATATAAACAAGAATCGGATTCAAACACATCAAAAGAATGGTCTTTTGGAAAAAAATGAAAATGGTTCATTTAATAATTGTGAATCTTGTTTACAAGGAAAGATAACCAAGTTGCCCTTTAGTGGTACTAACGAAAGGGCAAAGGATTTATTAGGAATCAAACATTCAGATGTATGTGGTCCTTTTAAGACAATGACAAGGAATGGTGAGATATACTTCATTACCTTTATCGACGATTATAGTCGTTATGGTTATGTGTACTTGATGACACACAAACATGAAGCTTTTGAAATGTTTAAAATCTTTAAGAATGAAGTAGAAAATCAACTCAATAAAACTGTCAAAGTTCTTTGTTCAGATAGAGGAGGTGAATACCTGAGTGATGCTTTTCAAGATCATCTTTGAGTTATTGGATTGTCTCACAACTTACTCCACCCGGAACACCGCAACATAATGGTGTGTCTGAAAGGAGAAACCGAACCTTATTGGATATGGTTCGATCTATGATGGCTAGAAGCACACTACCTCTATCATTTTGGGGTTTCGTATTGCTCTCCGCGGCTCGTATTTTGAATATGGCCCCAACCAAGAAAGTGGATACGACACCTTTTGAAATATGGCATGGAAGAGTTCCATCACTATCATATTTAAAGGTATGGGGTTGTGAAGCTTATGTGAAGCAGAGCACCCAAAACAAGTTAGAAAGTCGATCCATTAAGTGTATATTTGTTAGATATCCCAAAGACTGTATGGGATATTACTTCTTTGATCCAACTGAGTAAAAGGTATTTATTGCTCGAAAAGCTGAGTTCTTGGAAACTAAGTTTCTTATGGAAGAAACGACGTATAGAACAGTGGAAATTGATGAGGATCAAGAACCACAAGCCAATAAACGTTTGGTTGAAATTAGCGATCAACAAGAGGTTGTTGATAATGATCAAATGGTTGATCAATACACACAAAACATTCTCAGATCTGGTAGAATTAGCATTCCACCATGATGCAATGTCCAGTTCGGATTGTGACAAATGGATAGAAGCCATGAACGTTGAGATGCAATCCATGTATGACAACCAAGTATGGGAGTTGGTTGAACCACCACTTAACTCCAAACTGGTTGGATGTAAGTGGGTTTTCAAGAAGAAAACCGATATGCATGGAAACTTGGATACTTATAAAGCAAGACTTGTAGAAAAGGGTTTCACTCAAACTCAAGGGGTTGATTATGATGAAACATTCTTGCCTGTGGCAATGCTAAAGTCAATTAGGATATTATTTGCCATACCTGCATATTATGACTATGAGATTTGGCAAATGGATGTCAAAACCGCTTTCCTTAATGGACATCTCGAAGAGACTGTCTATATGGTTCAGCCTAATGGTTTTGTCGATCCAAAACATCCTAACAAAGTATACAAGTTAAAGAAATCAATCTATGGATTGAAACAAGCATCGAAAAGTTGGAATCAACGTTTTGATGAAGAGATCATGAAATTTGGATTTATCAAGAACGCTGATGAAGCTTGTGTGTATAAAAAGGCTAGTGGGAGCATTATCACATTCTTAGTATTTTATGTTGATGACATACTACTATTTGGAAATGATGTTCCAACCATGGAAGGTGTTAAAGCCTAGCTTGGAAGTTGCTTTTCCATAAAAGATCTTGGTGAAGCCGCCTACATTTTAGGAATAAAGATCTATAGGGATAGATCAAGACGGTTGATAGGTTTAAACCAAAGTGCATACATTGATAAAATCTTGAAAAGGTTCAAGATGGAAAACTCTAAGAAAGGTATGGTACCTATTCAAAGAGAGACAATATTGAGTACATCTCAATGTCCGAACTCAAAGGATGAGCAAGAATGAATGAAGGAAATCCCATATGCATCTGCTATAGGATCCATCATGTATGCAATGATATGCACTAGACCGGACGTGTCATGCGCATTAAGCATGACAAGTAGATATCAACAGAATCCAGGTAATAGCCATTGGATGGCTGTTAAAATTATATTGAAATACCTTAGGAGGACTAAGGATATGTTTCTAATATATGGATATGGTAATGAGGAGCTCGTTGTAAAAGGTTACACGGATGCGAGCTTCCAGATGATTCACGATCACAATCGGGGTATGTCTTTATTATGAATGGAGGGGCAGTGTCCTGGAAGAGCTCGAAGCAGGACGTGGTAGCATTGTCCACTAAGAATCCGAATACATCGCCGCTTCATTGGCAGCTCAAGAGGCTGCATGGTTAAAGAAATTCATTGCCGATCTAGGGGTAGTCTTTACCATTCAAGACCCCCTAGAGATCTTTTATGATAACGAGGGTGCGATTGCTCAAATCAAGGAACCCCATGCACATCAAAAGACATGGCACATTGAGCGGAGATTCAACTACATAAGGGATGAAGTTGAAAAGGGAAATATATGTATTCGCAAAGTTCACACAGATCAAAATATTGCGGATCCACTCACGAAGCTCCTTGAAAGGGCAAAGCATAAGAGTCATACTTGTGACTTAGGACTTCGATATTCTAGTGATTGGATTTGATCTATTTTGTATTTTAAATTTGGAATGAATGTAATACTAACTCTTTGTATAAATTATGACAATTTGAGTTATGTTCCATTTTAGCATGTTTCAATTTGCCTCGTCTTTTGATGTGCTCGGGGTTCCATCATTTGAGCAATCGCACCCTCGTTGTCACAAAAATATCTTTAGAGGGTCCTGAATGGTACGGACCACCCCTAGGTTAGCAATGAACTTCCTTATCCACGCAGCTTCTTGAGCTGCCAATGATGCGGCGATGTATTCCGATTCAGTGGTGGACAATGCTATGACATCTTGTTTTGCGCTCTTCCAAGAGACTACTCCACCATTCATAATGAAAACATATCCCGCTTGTGATCGAGAATCATCTCGATCAGTTTGGAAACTCGCATCCGTGTAACCCTTTACAACGAGTTCCTCCACACCAGAGCCATATATTAGAAACATATCCTTAGTCCTTCTAAGATATTTCAATATACTCTTAACCGCCATCCAATGGCAATTTCCTGGGTTTTGCTGGTATCTGCTTGTCATGCTCAAAGCGCATGACACATCCGGTCTAGTGCATATCATAGCATACATGATGGATCCTATAGCAGATGCATATGGGACTTCATTCTCTCTTGCTCATCCTTTGAGCTTGGACATTGAGATGTACTCAATATTGTCCCTCTTTTAATAGGTATCATACCTTTCTTAGAGTTTTCCATCTTGAACCTTTTCAAGATTTTATCAATGTATGCACTTTGGTTTAAACCTATCAACCGCCTTGATCTATCCCTATAGATCCTCATTTCCAAAATTTAGGCGGCTTCACCAAGATCCTTTATGGAAAAACAACTTCCAAGCCAGGTTTTTACACCTTCCATGGTTGGAATGTCATTTCCAAATAGTAGTATGTCATCAACATACAATACTAAGAATGTAATAATGCTCCCACTAGCCTTTTTATACACACAAGCTTCATCAGCGTTCTTGATGAATCCAAGTTTCTTGATCTCTTCATCAAAACGTTGATTCCAACTTCTCGATGCTTGGTTCAATCCATAGATTGATTTCTTTAACTTGCATACTTTGTTAGGATGTTGTGAGTCGACAAAACCATCAGGCTGAACCATATAGAAAGTCTCTTTGAGATGTCAATTAGGGAAAGCGGTTTTGACATCCATTTGCTAAATCTCATAGTCATAATATGCGGCAATGGCAAATAATATCCTAATTGACTTTAGCATTGCCACGGGTGAGAAGGTTTCATCATAATCAACCCCTTGAGTTTGAGTGAAACCTTTTGCTACAAGTCTTGCTTTATAAGTATCCATGTTTCCATGCATATCGGATTTCTTCTTGAAAACCCACTTACATCCAACTAGTTTGGAGTTAAGTGGTGGTTCAACCGATTCCCATACTTGGTTGTCATGCATGGATTGCATCTCTACGTTCATGGCTTCTAGCCATTTATCATAATCCGAATTGGACATTGCATCATGGTATGTAGTTTGTTCATCCGAGTCAACCACATAGCATCCATTTGTGAAAAATCCATATCTTTCAAGTGGAATGCTAATTCTACCAGATCTGCGAACGTTTTGTGTGTATTGATCAACCACTTGATCATTATCAACAACCTCTTGTTGATTGCTCATTTCAACCAAACGTGTATTAGGTTGTGGTTCTTGATCCTCATCGAATTCCATTATTCTATACGTCGTTCCTTCCATAAGGAACTTGGTTTCCAAGAACTCAGCCTTTCGAGCAATAAATACCTTTTGCTCTGTTGGATCAAAGAAGTAATATCCCATACAGTCTTTGGGATATCCAACAAATAGACACTTAGTGGATCGAATTTCAAGTTTGTTTTGGGAGTTACGTTTGACATAAGCCTCACAACCCCATACCCTTAAATATGATAATGATGGAACCCTTTCATGCCATATTTCAAAAGGTGTCTTGTCCACTTTCTTGGTTGGGGCCATATTTAAAATATGGACTGCCGAGAGCAATGCGTAACCCCAAAATGATAGAGGCAATATGCTTCTAGCCATCGTAGATCGAACCATATCCAATAGAGTTTGATTCCTCCTTTCTGACACACCATTATGTTGTGGTGTTCCTGGTGGAGTGAGTATCGAGACAATTCCACAACTCCTAAGATGATCTTGAAAGGAATCATTAAGGTATTCACATCCTCTATCCGAACGAAGTACTTTGTGTTGGGTTTTTACAAGTTTTAACAAGGATGTTTAACCATTTAAATGACAAAACGCAGCGGATATAAGGGGTTTAAAACTTGTGTTATATTCTGAAAATAAACATTTATATGTTCAAGAAAACAAACCCAAGAACAAGGATCATATATATGTGAAAAGAAATGCTATCAAAACCAACCATAGGATGTACATGAATACTATCTTTCTTGAACAAGCAAGTTAGATACGAATAAGAGGAGGGAGATGATGTTTCTTGAATGTCTAGTCTTCAAAAGAGAAGACCTCAAGCTTGTATACCCACAAGCTCTTGCAAAGCACCAAACTAGTTAGGAAGTTAACACCCAAAACCTTCTTTTTCAAGCTCTAGATCCGTGGATATGAGAAGAGCAAGATGGAGAAGAAAGAGTTCTTTGCATGTATGAGAGAGAGAGTATGGTTGAGTGTGCCTTCCAAGTGATTAAAGTCTTGTATTAAAACAAGACAAGGAATCCCAAGAAACCAAAGAGGGCGGCCGAGATTTTTGAAATGGTTTCCCACCATTTTAAAATTTTCACTTTTAATTAGAAGTTACAAGTTTATAAAATTAAACCCCTTTTAATTTTATAACCTAAACACACTTTTACATATTGTTATTTAACTAATTTAAATAACAATACAAATGATATCTCATGAACAAAACATCCATATAGTTTGTTCTATCTCAAATGCAATAATTTTAGAAAACCCATTTTCTAAATTGGTGTCAATATTTATTTGCTTGATCATATCAGCAAACAAATATTTATCGGTGTTTGCCTAGCTTGTTATTGGGTATGACCCGACTTGGATCATAACGTACTAACCACATCAATCTTGTATGTGTCTTGGGCATATAAGATCCAACACTTTGATGGTTTTATTGAGTTGATTTTCAACTTCATTTTGGAAGACTCCGAACATTTCAAAGGCTTCATCTTTTTGTCTTAACAAGTACACATACCCATAACGACTATAATCATCGGTAAAGGTAATGAAGTATCTTTCACCATTCCTTGTCATTGTCATAAAAGGACCACATACATCCAAATGTATGATTCCTAATAAATCTTTTGCCCTTTCGTTAGTACCACTAAAGGGCAACATGGTCATCTTTTCTTGTAAACAAGATTCACACTTATCAAATGAACCATTTTCATTTCTTTCCAAAAGACTATTCTTTTGAAGTGTTAGAATCCAATTCTTCTTTATATGACCAAGACGACAATGCTAAAGATATGAATTACTTAAACCCACTTTAAGTTTCTTGGTGCTTGATTGGTATAACGAGTTATTAAAGGATGAGTCATCATGAACCAATTCATAGATACCATTAAAAGGAATAGCCTTAAATAAAATGCATCATCCATAAAAACATAAATACCATCATTTAAAAACATTAATACATAACCATATTGTTTTAAAAGGGAAACAAAAATTATGTTCCTAGTCAAACTAGGAGCATACAAAATGTTTTTCAGGACAACTTCCAAACCATTTGAAAGCTTCAAAACATAATCTCCTTGGGCTTCGACTTCAACTTTTGCTCCGTTGCCCATGTAGAGACTAGTGTCTTCCTTCTTGAAAAGCTTATTTCTTTTGAACCCCTTCAACAAATTGAAAATATGAGTTCCACATCCGGTATCCAATACCCATGTGTTTGAAGAAAAAACATTCAATCCAATATGAATCATGAAAGTTGTACCTGAGGTCTACCCAGCATCCCTCTTGTTCCTCAACTCTTTGAGATAGGTTGGACAATTCCTCTTCCAATGCCCTATCTCACAACACTCAAAGCATGGGTCGTTCTCCGTTACCTTAGGCTTCTTAAGCTTTGGTTTTGGAGGTTTGGCTCTAGCTTTTCCCTTACCTTTCCCTTTGAAGTACCATTTGCCTTTGGCAAAATTTGCCTTGGATCAGGGTATTGCCTTTTCTTGTTGCCTCCCTCATTGATCATGAGGACCGGTAAAACCCTTTTACCCATCCCCACCTCGGCTATTTTGAGCATTGCGTGGAGTTCACCAATGCTCTTGTCCCAACCATTCATATCATAATTCATGATAAATGTCTCAAACCTTTTGGTTAGACCATTAAGGATCAAATCCGTGGCCAACTCTTTTGAGACAGGACAGTTTAGCCTCTCAAGGCGATCAATGTGGCTCTTCATCTTAAGTACATAAGATGATACCGATTGAGTTTCATCCATGCAACATGCATGAAGCGCTCGAACCGTTTCAAAGCGCTCTACCCTTGCTTGTTGAAGGAACATTTCCTTCAAATGGGTAATCATGTCGTACGCCCCATGATGCTCCAAATCCTTTTGCAGCTCGGGAATCATGGTTCCCAACATGAGGCAAGAAACCTGCACAGAATCCTCTATGTGCTTATGTAACAACTGACCTCTAGGTCATAATTCTAACCTTCAACCTCCTGCATCATTATCCATACAATTAATATTAACGTAATATCATTATTATTATTATTATTATTATTTGTGTTATTATTTTTATTGCTATTAGTGTCATTTTTGTTTTTTCATGTGCCATTTTGCATGATTTAGTCAAATCTAGCCTTAGCATAGAGTAACTTTGTGTTCCGGGAAAGTCAATTAGTCACCCTTGCAAAAATTTAATCTTAATTGAAACAATTAAAATGTATGTATATACACATAATTCACGGTTGAAATATACATATACATACTTAATACTTAATCAACTAACTAGAAATTACCCACTTAAAATACGACACAACAAAACAATACCACATAATAACAATTTACATTTAAAATTTAAAACAATTACACCTCCACAAGACTCCAATTTTGGCCGCCCCCTTGACCACCAATCCCCTTCCATATTCTCCACTACACACCACCACAACCCTCCTCCACTCTTCTTTCATGCAATCTCATTCAAACCCCCACACACTCCTCTCACTCTCTTCTCTCCCTCTCGGATTCTCCAGCAGAAAAATACACACAACACACCACAATCCCTCTCCATTTCAGCCTCCTAATCGAAGTACAACCACAAACAACCATCGGCCAAGTCCAAGCAAGCAAGAAAGTGGCATTTTAAGAGCTTTTGATACACGGTTCTTGCAAGCTCGACTTCTCCAGCCCTTGTTCAAAGATTTCCAGACCATTTTGTCTCTCAACACTCTCCAAATCATGAACCATACAAATAGTAAGCTTAATCTTACCCGAAACAAACTATGTCATGTGTTACTCTTTCTTTTATCCACCAAAACCCTTACTTTCTTTGTTCTAACAGACGTCCACTTCTATCATCTCGTTCTTGATGAGCTTTTTACTTCACTAGAGGTATCTCACATGATATATTGGTCATACTAAGGGTGGAACACAAGTTACACCTTGAAAACCCTCTTTTGGGTGAGTTTGGCATCATTGAACCCTTTGTCTTGTAACCCTCCGAAACCCAAGCTTGGTATCTGCTTAGAAATAGTTTTTAAACCTCTTAATAACCTGTTTTGAAAGTTACAAAATGTTTGGTGATGAATGGGTGCAATCTATGATGTTTTACACATGTGTAAAGGACTAAAATGGTGAAATCTCTCAACTACAAGCTTATTTCATGGTTACATGTTAGATCCATGTGTTAGAGCTATTTTTAGTAGGTTTTGTATGTTATTGGGTGTAATAAATGTTGTCAAAGGCTGAAAAATAGTAATAGTAGGGACTATGGGCATTTTGAACACATTCGGGAACCCCGAAAGGTTGTAAATTGTCTTAAAAAAATAATAGGACATAGAATATAACCATGTTAAAAATAATTCCAGGCTCTAAAAAGGTTAACAAAGTGAAATTGGTCGGATTTGTGGATAAATGGGTCTAAGAACAATTTTAAATGAAATTTTTAGTTAAAAACGGGCCTTAACCTGGTGATTTTTGGAAGAAAATCATGGAAATGCAAGAATAAACCTAAAATATATAGGAGAATTGTTATTTCAGTAATTTGGGAACTTTAAGACTTAAAGATGGTGAAAAATTGGTCAAACATGACTTCGAACGGTCGATTTCGGGTAAAAACACGTTTAAACGGGTTGAACTTAAAAACGAGACTTTCAACAAAAAGGGCTTAAGAATACATTCTCAACAGATTATAAAACTTATTAAAAGTCCTTAATATAATATTTAAAGTTTTAATACATAAAATTATAAGGTTTAATACTTAATCGTTAAAAACCTTCGGTTTTACCGTAACCGGTAACTTAAAAACATATGTTTACCAACTCAATTCTAAAGTTTTGAAAATTGGAAACTTAATTTGATTAAGATGTATTACTTAACTATAAAAATCTGTTATTTGGTCATAAAGGCCATTAAATGTAAAGAAATAAAACTTTAGGGTAGAAATTGTAAATTTTGAAACTTGAGGGGCTAAACTGTAAATTCTGCCAAAACTAGGTAAACTTAATTTAACTGGTTTCAATGACCTAATAGTGTAAAAATATATATTTATCCATAAGAAACCATGACATTCTATAAAAGAAAACTTTCTAATGCAAGCCTTGGCAAATCTAAGCTAGTTGAACGTTTAACCTCTTAACACATTTTGCCTACCTCGTATGACCCTAGAATTAGTGGCTTATCACTTAATCTTGTTGGTAGGGTGCTTGACTTGAAACCTTCCCGGTACACGAAGAACCCGTTGCTTGAAACCTTAAGGTGAGTTCTAGTGTCCCCCTTTTTACTACTGTTTTTGGGATGAAGCATGCTTTGTTTAAACTGAATTAAATCTGTGCTATATGATGATGCTATATGTTGTGTAAGTGTTAGAACCTGCGTTTACTTTTATCATGATCATTAATTCTTGTGTGAACCGCTTGTTTTATATGGGTAGATCTACTTGGGGAATCCCCCACGCACAGTGCTTTCCTTGGTGAACGGGAAGGATACCACACTGAGATCCTGTGCGGTCGTTTGTGGCATGTGACAAGTTTTAATAAGATACTAGGGTGAACCATCCAGCAGGTATGATCTGCCGTATGAGGCTCAGTTCTTCCTTCGGGATTAGCCGGTATAACATGACTTTAGAAGAGACTAGCCGGGACTGAGTGCAGGGTTGATTGTGATCCCCACAACCATGATACTATGATTTATGATTTTTTAATCAAATGTGGATTCTTTTGTATCCTTTTGTTTTTGAACTTTAAGCACTTGAATTCACCAACTTTTTAGTTGACACAAATTTGTTTTGAGCATGTTTCAGGTAATCCTTGAAGGAGTCTAGCTGTGTAGAAGACTTGACCTAGCACCGTGACCCATGGCATTGGCTTGTTTTTATTTTCAAACAACTTGGGATTATTTTTATTACTATTGTTGGGACAATTTGTACGGTTGAATCATATACTTGTATGGTGGCTAGACCTACATCTAGCCCGATATTCTTTAAACTTTAATGCCATGTGATGTTCTCTCCTTTTGTGCTCTTATGATGGTTTGTTTCCGCTGCCATATATTGTTACTAGTCTGTGACGTCCCACCCTACCTGGGCCCGGGTGTGACAGCTTAACCCAATCGTTATAGGCATCAACATCATTAACGTTAGGTTCATCAGGAATGGGATCGTCTAATACATAGGATTTCTTTTCCTGCTTGAGAACAATTCTCAAGTTTCGAAACCAATCCATAAAATTATTATTGTTAAGACGATCCCTTTCTAAGATAGTTCTTAGTGATAGTTTATGGACGGTCGGGGTGGGAGCGTTATTGTTTTCGGCCCATTTCGACAAATATTAACAAAGTTCAATTTTAGTATTTCCGAAAAAGAAATTTTAATTATTAATACTATTTCACATATCATAGACAATTAATAATTAAAATCTAGAATCCAACGTTACATTTAATAATGTTAGGTGACCTTTATCCATTATTTAAATTAACAAGGTAGTCAACACTTGACAATTGCAACCTTTGCAACTTCTAGTTTTTATGGGATCGATCAAACATCTTTATGATAAGTTGGCATGTTTAATCCCATCAACAACCATTTTACGCCATGCTTCGGTGACCCTATTCACATGGTTTCCA